>UESW01004387.1:406564-681941 GCA_900491605.1 Calamus simplicifolius
GCACTCGGCTGCCCCCTCGGCCTCGCACAGCCTCGACCTCGGCTCTTCCACTCGCCTCGGCCTCAGCTCCCAGCACCGAGCTCCCCTCGGCACTCGGCTGCCCCCCTAGGCCTCGTACGGCCTCGGCACTCGGCTGCTCCCTCGGCCTCAAATGGCCTCGGCCTCGGCTCTTCCGCTCGGCCTCGGCCTCAGCTCCCAGCACCGAGCTCCCCTCGGCACTCGGCTGCCCCCTCGGCCTCGCACGGCACTGATGCTAAATCTTGTTGATTGCCATAAAAGAATGGAAATCCATGGCATCAACTCTAATTATTAAAATGGCTCCAACTTGGGTAAACAAAATTAGAGACTTGGTCAGGTTGGGATCTTTTATGTTATATTAAAAAATTTATATACATGATATGGAAATATTGTATTGTCATATAGAGTTATGCATATAATTTCAAAAGAAAAATAAATTAATTAAAAAATACATACAAGTTGTCTTTGTTCATGGCAACTTGTAAATGAATAGGTTATCGTGGTTGTCAATTTTTTTTATGAAGCACATGTTCGTAACAAAAATGAATTTCAACGTTTAGACAGTTAATTTCCTATATGGTTGTCTTAAAACAGATCTTCAATGACTTCTCTAGATGATATATTGGATTTAAGGATAACATAACAGGGAAGAGGCTAGAGTTTCTAGTTGCTATATTCCTGCCAATATTTTTTTCATGGTATGCTCTTCTTATTAGAGAAAGTGTCATCAGGAATGTTTTATCAAAAAGGATATACCTTTGATTACTTGGCCACTACCAAGCTCAAATTCAATTGGATCACCTCTTTCAAAACTGGAATAAAAACTGTTCCATCAGTGAGTGTCCCCTGCCAATATCAAGTACCAATGGTTAAGAAACAGAAGATACAACAACTGAATATGGACAACTAAAACAGATACACATGATTAAACATGACAAGTGTTAGGTAGCTTAAAATACAAATATTTAAGAGAAGATGATTATCATTAACTTATTGACCGAACATTTTTATTGAGTCAAAGATCTCACAATGCACTAATGTCAAGTAAATGATAAATGAGAAAACTTATAAGCGAAGATCAAGAGCTACCAAAGCATAAAATTTACAGTGTGCAATAAAATGACCAATTAAGTAATGAAAAAAGTTACTTTTTATTGTCTACATGTGGATAACTAAATACCATAAGCCATATTTGAAGAGCAAAGAGCAACATCATGCAGACAGACACAAACAAAAAATGCATAAATAAAGCATTTGATTTAAAAATTAGAGCTAAATAACTCCTAATATGCATTGAAGGGTGGCAGGGAAAATGGAGGATGGACAAGAAATAGCAGAGGAATCACTATGTATAAAAAGAAATTAATCCTGAACTTTGGCTTTGAAAAATTGCTAGTACACTTGCAATAGAGTATTTATACTTAATAGTACAAGGATGTAACACAAGCCATCTACATATTAATACAACATCTACCCTAACAAGGGGTCATTACTAATGTTCAGGTCAAACAAAACCATCAGTACTATGGACCCATACATTAGTAAAACAGTTTTATTTTCTTGACTCCACATGCCTCTATCCTTGTCCAGATTTATTTGCCCAGACAGACATGGAATGGAGGGGAAAGGGACTGTCCATGGTAAATGGATCTAATAGACATGGATAAACTCTAGTATATTAACATGAATGCATTATTGCATTTTTGTTGTTTAATAATGATTGGAACTGTTTTGCCAAGCTTATAAATCCATCCTTGGCTGCACTATTAGGGAGAAACAATTAGTTAGGCAATATGGAAGCCTGTAAAGAAATTATTTGTCACATAATTGTGAGTCAGTATACAATGAGCATCACTTGAAAAGCAAAAGAAAAATTCAATGAGCCATGGTACATAATTTTTCCCTACATTATTAGGTAACAAGTGCCTTCATGAAGCCTTACAATATAGTGATAAGTCCACATAAAGACATATCCACTCTGCCATGGTGGCTATCCATCTGCCTTAAAAAAATATTTTGATTAAACAGGAAAACAAGTAACATCCTCTTACCAATATTGCGCAGCCTACTAATTAAATGAATCTGAATAAGAAAGGATTTCACAGAAAATAATTAAAAAAAATCTTTAGACCACTATATTTAATACTTTTTGATGCTTATTAGTCCACCTTGCACTCATTATGCCCATACAAGTTTGGCTTGCTTTCTTTTCATTGACAATCATGAATTCCAAACGCTAGAGTGCATGTCACATGTTCCTGGCATAAACTCCCTTTGTTTGTTCTTGTTTTATGTGAGTGCAACCTCCTTATCATTTTCTTCGATCTCAACCCTTGGCCCCTCTCTTGTTTTAAACTTGGCCTTTCCAACTACAACTTCCCACATCAGTTATGTTTTTTCTCATTGTCTCAATTCTCTACACAGTATCTTCCTAAAGTCATTAAATGTACCAAGATGAAGTAAAACACCTACTTCCATGTATATGGAACTTCAATAATCAGGACAATTTGCTCTAGGGTTTTCTCAATAGCAATTTTTTTTGAAAATGTCCCCATGGTGCTTTCAACAAAAATAATGTCCCCATGGTGCTTAAGATGGCAGCTATGTTGTATTTTACTGCAATAGTTATGGCTCACACAAAACCACTTTATAAAACTTAAAAATTTCTTCTCCTTTACAATGATCTTATAATGGAGATCCTTATGCCAAATCCTCAACTTCATAGATTGTCCTCCATCAAGCTACTTACGCTTGGTTTTGGCAGTTCTTGACATATGGCCCTTAATTTAGCATTCATGTAGAGTCTCCAATGTTACATAACTATGTACAATCTATACAACTTGTAACAACATCTCGACAACTTTTTGGTAAAGAGGAGTTTGATCTGTGTGCTGTCTTGTAGGCATCAAAATTGCCTTCTTCCATGACAATTGGTACCGATCTGTGAAACATAACTCCACACTCACCTGTTATGTCTGCCTCATAGACTGTTAAACCATTAATGGAGCTTCATTTCAGCTTCGACCTACCAATGGCGAGCCACTTTTTCATCCCTTGTGCAGTGATCAACTCATAAAAGGCCCAATGTTCTTGGCCTCTTCTCCCCTTTACATTCCAGATGCAATGCACACTTGTAAATGCCCATACAACAAGATCTCTGCCATGTTTCATCACTGCTTGCTTGTTTTTCTCATCATTTCATCTTGCTTCAAATTCAATCTTCCAACTATGTTGATGACACTAGACATTCAACTTGTTAACAATTATCTCAGCAAGACATGCCATCTCAGTACTGGATCTCAATCCCGCACTACACTGGTACGAGGTCAGTACGTAGGTCAGTTAAGCACATTGAGACTCCCTTTGTACTAAGTCTTAGCTCAGTACCACTATGATACAGTACGTTTGGTAGGGATTAGTTTGTGCCAGTATAACATACCATAATCTTAGCCCTACCTCAATAAAACGTTATATCCTGACAGTGTAAAAAGCAAGATATTACCTCTCACTAGTCATTCTAGAACTAAGACCAAGAAATGCATGGTGGCACGAGATCACTTTCAAGTTTAGTTAGCACTACCATGTTCTTCAAAGCCTCTAAATTAGCCTCAGGCTTATTGCTCATCATGGCTTGTTGTTCACTCCATGATGAACAATAAGTTTTGGGTAAAGACTTGTTGGGTTCTCTCTGTCATGTTTTCCAAGGTTCTACAGAATAGAAGAACAAAAATGAGGCAAGGGTCACTCAAATTATGCTTATTATCTATAGCATATCATACGACCATGGTGGATTACATAATGCAACCATATCAATTTAGTTCCATCAGTTACTCCATAGGCCTAGGAGAAGGAAGGCCAATAGAAAAGGTGCAATGAGAAGAAAAAAATAAATTCCTATGCATGTTGGAATGTCTGACACTCAATGGCCCCAGTTGTTATCTATTGCAGCATCCTTTGTACAGATACATAAATTACATAACCACTTACACGATAGTGAACTTTAATTCTGTCACCTTTATGAGCTTGGATGCTACATCACTCTGGCTTATACTGCAAACACAAAAGTCAAAGTAAATTTATAGATGTATATGATGATGCAAACAACAGAGTTGAAAGCCCAAGATGTACAAAAAAGAACATATTCTACTGCGTCTGTACACATTAACAACTCATGTGATCATACTGCATTTTGGAGCCTAATTACTGCAAGGCTAAAGCATGAATGAGGAAAACCAGATTATATTACAGGACAGTGGGGATACTGCAAACAGAAGAAACTAAAGATTCAAGAAACAAAATATTTTGACATGGCATGTGTATCTTTAAGTTTGCATAACTCAAGATTCATGGATTCCAAGTAGTGAATTAGCACATACTGAAAGAAATTAAGCATATGTGATATAAGGGTTATGATTTTGTTGTTCCTTAGCGCATGAAAAATATCCATCACAGCTACTGTGGTAAACTATTGCAAATTTTCCATTTTGCATAACATACCCCATGACAGAGCCTGTGAGGTAGTAGAACAGTTTACAATGTCATCTCCAAGCCAGATTGCAGCATAAGAACTTAAGAATGAATCAATCTGCTTTCACCCAGACCATTTTAAAACATCTGAATAACACTTTGTAAATCCATTATTACAACATCAAGAAATGTATGCTCTTGCTTCATTATTTCTGATCAATAAACTCTACTAGAGTAAATTTAGGATACATCAACCAGTACAGTTGCATTCTATGTTATATTTTCCCTGTTTTAGCATTTTGCAGACTAATTTGGGACATGTACCATACTATTTCTTACATGGCAATGCATTTAAGGAACTTTTGAATAATTTGGGAACAATTATATGTATGATAATGCTGTAGCATACACTCTTTTAAATAGATGTTAAATATGATAACAGTTGATGAAAGAATTATCAAGAGATGGACATAATGCATGCAAATCAACTAAGAAAAAAAATTAAAATTAATGGTTACCGACATATAGAAATTTTAACACAAGCCCTCTTTGTAAGGATCAATTCAAGAATAGGAAGTAAACGCAAGAACAAGAACTGCAAAACTTTGGTGCAAGAAAGCTAATGCAGAACCAACTGCATGAATGAAGTCTTAGTTCTCTGAAACTGACAACAACGAAAACTGGAAAAAAAAAAATATCCAAGCAGTGCAGGACACACTGTTGTTGCGCTACAACTTTATTTTCTTAGTGTTTTCCCAAATCAGATTATTACTCAAAACAGAGAATTAGCATCCAATAATGGGATGAGTCAGCCCTTACTCACTAACCCTGGAAAAAAGGAGAGCAAACCAACTTAGCAGGGTGCAGTAGCAACTAATACATCTGACCAGAGCTTTGGATCTACCAGCAAACTTATCAAATTAGATGCGTAGGATGAACACCAAAACTGCATCCATCGACATGTACATCACGCAAAGAAGTATTTTTGCCTATCACTGCATTAAATTGATTGGCAAATTGTTGCCAGACATACCTCCGTGCTAACAATGGCTTTCAGATATATTTAAAGCCAGATAAGTTTCTCCCCATTTTCTCCATATGGCATTAAACCTTTCCGAAACATTTAATAGTTTCCACAGTTAAAAGTATTTTTTCGCATACATTAAATTAATTTTGGTTATCAGGTACATGACTAACCATCAACGCCCGTATGTAATCCTCTCAATAGCACAAAATCTATATTAAAAAAAAAAACGACTAATACGAACATACAACTCTAACCCCTAGCATTAACAATGAATCAACCATTCAATTCTCACACCATTAACAACAATAACGAAAAAAAAAAAGAGAGGAAAGCTCCTTTTTAACTATAATCCAATCAATGTATGTTTCATCAGCAGCATTTAGAAGTTATCGATGAAAAATGTGATCAAGCGAAAGCATGAAAATATGGAGAAAACTTGAGCTAAAAGTTTACCTTCACGCCGATCTGGAGCTCGGCTACATCGCCGGATTTCTTAGCGGAAACTAGGGGGAACAAGATCAAATCGAATAGATTAGAACTCGGAATATATTACAAAAAAATTCGGAATAGGATTGCAGCAATATCTTACCGATTAGGATTAAAGCGGCAGCGAAAACAACGCAGAGATGAGGCTTCGCCATGGTTTTCTCGCTCGCAGACAGCAGCCCGGGTGATTTCTCCCGGTCCCCGTTCACTTAAGAGGGCCTGGGTATACTGCTCCGGCGGAGCACAGTAAGGTTTTGGGACACTTTTCTACGTGGCCTGACCAACTGCTGACTGCCACACCAGCCTACGATACCTGGTCGCCGACTCGCCGGAGCGCAACCCCCCTTCTCTCTCTCCAGTGCTTGTTGGCAATTTTGGATGCACTTTGAATCTTTAAACCATACAAACTGATGGGTGTTGGAAAAAGTTAAAAAAAAAAAAACTCACGCGAGCATTAAATGCTTGGGACGTGAGCAAATCGCCCACTGTCAACGAGCGTTCATTCCGGAAGAAACGGTGACGGAGTTATAAACGATCATAATATTTTTAAATATATAAATAAAAACTTAAATATTAAAAATATAGAGGATCTTAGGAGTAGTTTTATAAATATTTTTATCTTATTTTATTTTATATATTTATTAGGATTAAATTTTTTTTTGGACATCTAAATTGGGTTGCATCTCCACACGATCATGCTCTTAAAGAAAGGTTCGGATCGAGCCATATCGTTGTACCTTGAGGACAGGTTGTCAAGACAAAAACTGATTCCTAGGGCAGTGTCTAACACGTCTCGATCCAGGCTTGATTCTCAATTTATTTTAATTTTAATTTCTTTATCTATTTAAATTTTAAAATAAATTTCTAGCAATTTTTATGAAGATTTTTTTTGCATAAATTAAAAAAAACAGCTAAGGATCAGTTTTCGTTATTCAGCAACTTATATCGAGCTATGTGAATATCAACAAAGAGGGTGCGACTTTTCATACTTTATTATTGATACAAGTTCAAGTCCATAGGACACCTCACCCATTGCGCAGTATAAGATGCCCTAAAATTTTTGTTACATTAATTTTATTTTATTTTATTTTATTTAAAAAACTTTTATGGGGATTATTGAAAAAAAATTAAAATAAAATAAAAAAGGGACCTCGCATGAGACGTGAGCAAAATGCTCGCTGCCAGCAAGCGTTTATTGAATGCTCGCGTAGCAAGCATTTCGCGAATGCTCACCAGCGAACGTTCATCCGCAAACGCTCGAGCATTGAGCGTTCCGAGAGGAACGGTAACGAGGCCATAAACGGTCATAATATTTTAAAATATATAAATAGGGACTCAAAGATAAAAAATGTAGAGGATCTTACGAGTAGCCTACAAGTATTCTTATCTTATTTTATTTCTTATGTTAAAAAATAGAGGATCTTACGAGTAGCCCTACAAGTATTCTTATCTTATTTTATTTCCTATGTTTATTAGGATTGAATTTTTTCTTGGGCATATAAGGAGTCATTGGGTTGCACCCCCACACGATCGTGCTCGTGATGGAAGGTTTGAATCGAGCCGGATCGTTGTACCTTAGGGATAGATCCCAACAACCTGCACAAAGGGACGAAAACTGATCTTTAGGGCAGTGTCTAACGCACTTCGTTAAGGCTTGATTCTCAACTTATTTTGATTTTAATTTTTTTATCTATTTAAATTTTAAAATAAATTTTTAGCAATTTCTATGAAGGATTTTTTTGCATAAATTAAAAATATTTTCTAACAATGGGTCCAAATCCATACGTGATTCTTACTTGGTCTTGCCTAGGTTTTGTTTGGGATCGAGCGCTGGCGGCTGTTATCAGTAGACATGCGACATGGCTGCAAAGCTAACCGCTTTCCAAAAGAAGCCTTGGTCCAATTAAGTTTCGAATTGAACTGAAGTCAATAGATTCGGCTAAGCGTAGAAGATGGACAAAGAATGTAAGATTTACCATGATTAGAGAATGATCTATCATTTTAGATGTTCATAAGCTGCCAAAGATGAAGTCAGATATTTGTTGTTGAGAGATTTTGACATTTTCCTCCTCTCTTTTTCTCAAAAATATATATAGCACATGTTGTCCGATTAATTAGGACAAAAGAATCCCTATTAATCACTAATAGGTTCCAAGTCTAAATCTTGGCTAATGTGCTAAAGCAGTGACCAATCAGCTTCTTGCTGCATCAGTTCAGCTGAGATCTGTAGCTAACTTTGTCTTCTTGAATTTCTCCAACCATCTCAGCTGGTTTTTTCTTCATACTGGTCACCCACCAAGATGGCCGAGATACCTCAGCCTCTACATACCTTTACATTGATTAGGTCTTTGAATCCTGCTTTCTGTTTGCGTTTGTTTCCTTACTTAGGGCTGTAGAATTTCTCTTCCTACCCAAACAACCCTCCTTAGACAATTTTAATACATAGATAATCTCTCTCTGATGGACTAGCAACAGATATATCTAATCTTCTGCTGTTGGGCAAAACACCAAGCATTCAAGAACAAAAAGATATCAACACATCATTACAAGCTTTAATCTGAAATTGGACCAGGAAGTGGAGAAAGATCTAAATGCATCTAAGGTATATTATCACAAATCTTTCTTCTTTTGGTAACTCTCGCTAAACTTTCTTTGACCAATATGTTTCAAGCGAAGAAAAAGTTTATTGGCTTAACTGTAAATTGGAAGGCTAAAGAAAAGAAATTGCACTGGATTGCTTGGTGATATGGCCATCAAAATAACAATTCTTGATCTGAACATAACCATGGGTGCCGTTTTCCAATTTCAGTCTGAGACTGAATACTTATAAAATGAGACCTGACAGATAATAAAATGTGGGAGTGTAACAAACAATACTTTCTCAAATTAAATTTAAATAAAAATCTGAATGTAAGAACCCAAAAGAAATTTAAATAACCAACAAAAAGAAACTTACAAGTATCAGCAATAAGAAGATATCTAAATCTACAATATCATAGCTCGAGGTACAATGATTCTATATTGCGGCAACGATAAGACAAGTGCTGAGGCCACTGCTACCATTGAGATGACCCAACCAGTCTATGAGTCAGCAGCAGCTAGGCACAACAGATGAGTTCAGTAGAAGGGTATGCAGCAAGTAAATGGCAACCACCAGCGCTTTTTTTGTTTGGCTCTCTTCTGGTTCTTAATTCCCGGAAGCCTGGAAGAAGTCCATTCGTTAAGATCTGCTTGATTAAGAGAGGGCTCCACAGGTTTCTCAGAAGCTATTTTAGAGCTCCAGGCCTTCATGGTGTGTCTTCCATCCTGTGAGGCGTGAGTTTTCTTGTCTTGCAATGATATATAATGCTCCTCATCATTTGTTACCTGCTGGTCCTCAAATTTTGCCTCAGCAAGGAGGACTTTCAATGGAACACAAACTTTTTGCGAATTTCTCCTAACAATTGCTGCTGTTATATTTGCATTCTTCTTTCTTGCATCAGATTCATTTTGTGAGTTCTGTGTTGACTGTATCTCATGAGAAACTGATGGTCTACCAGGTTCCACAAGGGTCATGAAAGAAGGTTCCTCAGAATCAATGACACTGGTTTCTGGAAAAGGACCCTGCTTTGCTACATTAGAAGCACAAAGATCCTTTGGAGCCTGGGTTTGTGGGTTCAGGATGGATGCACCATCTGTTTTGTGTCCTATGGATAGTACTATTCCATCTCCAGCAACACATGAACAAACAGATATTTCCTGTTTGAGCTCCCCAGAATTATAATGATTGTTAACCTCTGTTGCTTCATCAATAATAAGTTGACTTTCATTACTTATCTTGTCATTAGCTTGACTAAACTCTGATGTTGCAACACCACTCACTTCTGCAGACACCATATGATCGAATAACAATCCATGTGATGGGTATGAGTGTTCTTCAGATTGAAATTCATTTTCAAAACCCTGTAACTGGATTGTTGCAGTACATGTTTCATATGAACTAGTAAGTTGATCATCTGAAGTTATTGCTTGGGCTCCTGATGTTCCAGCAATCGTAACACATGAATGATTTTCAAGCCCATCTGATCCTAGGCCTTCAGAACGTTCAGATTTCGCCAGAGATACCCCAGCTTCATGTTCAGAATCACTGACCAGAGTAGACCTATCTCCCTTAACATGTTCATCCTTGCATATCTGGTCAGCATTCAGCTCATTGACTACATTTATGCTAACAAATTCGTCACAAGGAGGATTGCTCTCATGAACTTGAATCGTGGAAGGGATGTCACTGGCAACTTCATCTAGTTCCACCATTGGAACCATTTCAGGGACAACTTTCACATGAATATTTAGCTCATTTCCAGCCACAGCACCAGCAGAAATGACAGTTGCATTTGGTTCCACAGATCCATGATTCTCACAAAATCCAACCTTCACTCTGAAAATTCCTCCCTGAGATGTGCTTGATGGCATTTGTAAGGCATTTACATTCTCTAGTTCATTCTCAATCAATTTCCATGCATCAGACTTCCCATTTTGATACTCAGATTGATCACCATAGGCAGTAGCATCCAGATACTCACTGTCATTATTTTCCATGAGGCATGATCCGTCCTTGTATAATAATTCATTTTGAGACAGTTGTCCATCTTCATTAGTTTGGTTCCTTTATACTTGTCAAAATTTCATTATTGTAAACCTTCACTAGGGTGTTTACTGTGGCATGATCTAATGGGACACTGAACTCCACCTGTTCATCCATCTTTTGTAATTGTGTGTCTGTCACAGAGGACTCGATTGCAGGATAAGCAAGTAGGGTTGGAGAAACAGGCATGTCCCCATTACTATCATTCTTTGCATAAGTCCCCACATCTATATCATTAACAAGCATTGTACTATTAACCTTGCTTTGGGCACTAGCAAAGTCTTGTTTCCCCTCAGTAGCTATCATAAATGCCTTGGATAATATAGAAAAATCAGAGCCTTCTGTATGTTTGGTGGCAGTATCCATATTGAGACCACAGGATGCATCAGCATCAGATGGCGACATATGATCTATGAAGTATTTGTCATTTTCCAATTTATTTGCACTGTATTCAAGACCAGGACCGGGATCCTGGCTTCCATGAAGGAAAACATATGGTTCCAGAGTATTATCTGCAGATGGAACTATAGATTCATTCAGGAGCCCAACAATTTGATGGAACATGCTTCCCACAAGTCAAAAGATCAGAAAATAACACACTAAAGTTTTACCAAGATAAACAAGAATTCCTAGTCATATCAACACTAAGATAAACATGTGAATTTAATTGGTCCATTTTGATGGCAACAAAAGCATAGTTACTCATCAAAAAAGACACTATAAAGAACAAACAAGAAAAGGCAAGATATGGTTCCATACGTAAAGGATTAACAATAAAATAGACAAGGTTGCAAGTATCGGTGTTCATCCAAATAAAATGCCACTCGAAAGAGCAAACAAAAAAAATGCAAAGACATGGTTTCCATACATAAAGGAATAACAAAAGAATAGACAAGGTTGCAAGTATGGCTACTTATCAATGATGACATTCTAAAGAACAAACAAACAAGGCCAAGATATGGTTTCCATACATAAAGAACAATAATAAAATAGACAAGGTTGCAAGTAGATCCAGACGGTTGACAAACCCTCCACATCACAATTGCATCTTTTCAAACTTATACCCTTCCTTTCTTACACTTTAGTCTCCTGTAAATGGAAACAAAAATACCCCACCAGGAAGGAAAACAAAAGCTTGTATGTTTAGAAATGCTCTAAACACACAGTGAGGACTGAGAACCAATATACATCAGAAAAAAATAAGATATTTTCACCCTAGATTCTAATGCAAGTGCAATTTTATATGGCAAGAGAGTTGGGAACTACACGGTTTTGAAATATTTATTGAGCATCGATACAACAGATCATCTATTTACCGAAAAGGAAGTTTAGAACAAATATTAACTATGTAATTTTTTTACTCTATCCTGCTCGCTATATAAGATAACCATGGAACCAACAATACCGTAGCATTACTGATATCTTATTGGTAGTATATTTGCGCTTACCTTAATGTAGAATTAAGGTATCATAACATATAACCTCAAGTACAGAATAGGCTTGTGTTTAGAGATGTTATTATTATTTTTTCTTGGATTCATTTTCAGTTAATTTGCCGTTTTATTAGGTTCTTGGAGTTCATATCTATACCTTTGCTTGAAGACCCGGTGTTCCTATTATCTCGTGATTCCCTTACCCAACTTGGGGTCTACTATTTTTTGAGTTGTATTGGTGCCTTTAAAATCATTAAGAAAAACACAATAGTTGACATACAAGCATTGGTGGTCTCCAAGATGGCATCCTTACCAAATCTCTTGCTTCTCCGGATCCTACTTTCCTCTCTTCAACCCCTCGATTCAAATCCTCCACCGCTGCGTCCACTGCCAGCGTCAAGAACTCAGTTCCCCCAAAACATCATCGCAGAAGATCGACAAAGAGTAAAACTAAAGAAAAAAACCAAGAAATCGATACCAGAGTTCTTCGCACCGCCGGCGGTTGCCCCGCAGTGCTTCGGTGGGCCCTCCGCTGCCTGGCGCTGGGGTGGGGGTTGAGGTAAACCCACCCGCACTTGAGGCACACCGCCTTTCGCTTCTCCTTCCTCTCCATATCGATACCAGAGTTCTTCCTTAGGTCTTCCTCAGCAAGCACCTCATCCAAGAAATTCTTCTCCTCGCCACCTTCGGCACCGCTGCCGCCGCCGCCGGCGGTTGCCCCGCAGTGCTTCCGGTGGGCCCTCCGCTGCTTGGCGCTGGGGTGGGGGTTGGTGTAAACCCACCCGCACTTGAGGCACACCGCCTTTCGCTTCTCCTTCCTCTCCATATCGATACCAGAGTTCTTCCTGCGACCTTCCTCAGCAAGCACCTCATCCGAGAAATTCTTCTCCTCGCCACCTCCGGCACCGCTGCTGCCGCCGCCGAGGTTGCCCCGCAGTGCTTCCGATGGGCCCTCCGCTGCTTGGCGCTGGGGTGGGGGTTGGTGTAAACCCACCCGCACTTGAGGCACACCGCCTTTCGCATCTCCTTCCTCTCCATCTCCCCGGAGCTGTGCTTCGTCTCTTTCCTCCTCGCAGTCTTCGAAGTTTGAAGGAGAGGCACGGAGGGGAAGGGCGGGGAGGGAGGAGGTGATGCTATGGCTACGTTTGGATGCTTGGCGGGGAAGGAAGGGGAGAGTTAGGAAGAAAAGGGAGGGAAGGGTAAGGAAGAAAAAGGAAATATTTTTTTCTTTTTATATTTGGATGAAAAGAAAGGAAAAAAAGGTAATATAAATTATTTTATTTAAATAAAAAATATATATATAATTATACCTTTTCTATTCGATTGTCTTCGATTTTGATTTGAATTCTATAAATTCGGCGGGAACTAATGTTTGGGATTGCTCTGGATTGCAGTCTATGGCAGTGGAAGAGTACCGGTCATTATTGGGCATTATTGGGCTGGACACGGAAACTTTCCATGTGGAGATGGCAACTCTATATACGCTCGCCGAAACACGAGTGGCAACTGCTTGGCCTCGGCGTTTCCGGTGTCTGCTTACCTTCCGGCGGGCCCCATGGCAGGTGAACCGGTAGTCAAAAGTTTCGTGACGGAAGGTCGGTCTCGCGTCTCACGGTCTCACCAACTTCCCTGGAGGGTGTGGGTGACGAGGTTACACGGTAACGGACGTCCCATCGAGGTTATCATTTCCGGACACGTGTGCGAGTGGGAGGGACAAAGATGGCTGTCCGCTGATCTAACGCCTATGGGGAGCTATATAAAAGGGAAAGACGAGTGGTGGGGCCACCGCTGATGTACGGAGATTCGTGAAGGGCCGTAGGTCATTTTTTTTTTTGTACGTGGTCACGCATACAACTAGTTATGCGGAAATTTTTATCTACGGTTGTCGGTTGATGCTCGTCTAAAGGAATCGAAGGACGGTATATATCTTCTAGTTCGCATATAATTTATATGCGGAAAGGATATGAGGGACATTCTTTTCTTCTGGCATTTAGGCTCTTTGGACCGAAATAGAACTTATCGCCCGCTTTAGATCTCATCATTGTGAGAACCGCACTACTTTGAGCCGATCTTGGTTCGGCCGGCTCATGATCCTGCCAATCCCAACATGATTAGGGCTCATCCGGTTCGTAGTGCAAGACCCATAACTTAGGCCGGATATATATAAAAAAAAAACCCCTCATTTAAATTTTAAGCCGTACCTATCTCTTATATTTTTCAATCGAGGAGAACATGTGTTTTATATATGCCAAGTACTTATCTATAAAAAAAATAGTTTAATGCATACATGTATTAGACAAAGAAATTCATTCATGAATAGATTTTTTATATTTTATTTTATGACAAGTTGCATAATGCAAAAATAGAGATTTATATTACCAATAGCCGCAAGTCAATTTTGAATAAAAAATGAAGAACTTAAAAATTATTTTAATTTAATATAATTTATATAACTTTATCGGCTTAGACAACAAAATTAGTTAGATTATATAACTCAATTAATGTTAAATGTGCATAACTTTATCCAAGTTAAAATGGATAAAAAATATAATACTTAGATAAATAAGATAGCAGATGATATCAAATATATAGACAGAAATAATCAATATTAATGCCTTAGTCTAATATTTTTTATGTATACTAAGAAAGAATTGATAAGGAGGAATAGGATTCATACTACAATAATAGTGCATTAAAACAATAAAAAGGAAAAAAATTGTGAGATTCGTTATTTGCTTAAAGAGAATTGGACTTATCAAAATTGAATTAATAGTAATACATTAAACACATAATTAATAGTTATCTAAAAAAATAAATGTTATAATAAATTCATATATAAGAGATAAATAAAAATGGTTATCTTGTGGGTTATATGAGTAAGCAAGGAAATGATAAAATAAGTATTTGATGGAAAAAAAAGGATCGACATGGTTGAAAAAGAGTACTTTAAATTAATAAATTTAAAAATAAAATTAAGAAAAAATTGTTTTACTATCTTGTTCTCTATTTTATGTGTGCTAGAGATATAATTTAAGGCTTACCATCTATTGCATTAGCCCAGAGAATCACACGAATTTCTAATGCTATACTATAAGAAACTCTTATAGTACTATCAAATGCCTATGCTATTTCAATAATGAATAAAATATAATAATACAAGAAAAAAGGGATAGTATAATAATGTAAAGAAAGAATGTAAAGAAATAATATAAATTAATATAAAAGTAAGAAATAATATAAAGAACTATAATATTATAATAAAAAATGGAACAAATAAGTTGTATATACCATATGAAAGTTACCTATAAACCATCATTTAGTTTTTCATTATTTTATTTGATGATAAAGAGTGACAATGGATGCAGTAATATTTATTGAAATCAATTTTTATATTCAAATATATCTAGTAATGAATATAATTTTAGCATTTAAATAATATCAATATTCATATTTATGCCTATTAAGAAAAATAAATATAGGTACAGGTAGAAAATTATCCTATTTATATTCAAAAATTTAAATATGTTTATAATCCTACTTCATCTTATATAGCAGTCATGATTTTTTTTTAATGTAATTATATTAAAATGTCATGCATTTGATTTGATGATCGTAAAGCTTCACTATGGATCCACATATATCCATTTTTATATCTATACTATCTAACCTACTTTTAGTCTTAGTTATAGACCTAGCTAAATAAGAATTTAGATATTTATATTTGGTATATAATATTTTATTTTTAAAATAAGAATAGTAAAGAGATTTTTAGCAAATTTTTTTCATAACATACATATGAATCCAATAACATATAACTTAGTAAAAATATGGAACACCAAATTATATGGGAAACACTAAAACACATGAGAAATCCAAGAGAAATTCATATATGAATCAGACACCTATATTTTTCAATTAATAAACTATTTTAGTTAAAGAAGACCTACCTTTAAGCAGCTATAAGTTGGAAAACTAAGTTTGATATAATTCTTTGGGTAGAAAACTAGGGTTCCAATATTTTACAAAACATTCCCTTCTTTCCCCTCCTTTCTCTTCTTTTTTTTTCATTTCTCTCTTACTTTATAATGACCCGGGCCCACAAAACCCACGAACTCATTTCATGATATGAAAGCAAACTGACAAGGTTTACACCAACGTGGGCCATCATAGCCCAAAAAAGATTTAATTGATACTTGTCCATCTTACTTAACTGGTTATAAATCATTCAATTCTTCCTCAATTACCCGATGTATGACTAATTGAGAGGGGCATCACAATCTACCCCCTTAAAGAGGCAACGTTCTCATCGCCAGAGACATGATTGCATCCACCAGACATAACTCTAGAGGTGGCCCCCACAGGCTCAAGAGATGGCTTCCATCAATGTAGCACTTTGTCCTGTGTGACACTTAGCTCCTGTACTTTTGGCTGATGCATGGCTCTGATACCATAATGTAACGATCCGGGCCCGCAAAACCAATAAACATGAAAGTAAGACGGACAAGGTTCACACCAATGTGGATGCTAGGGCTGAGATAGAGCAGCTTGAGTAGGTTGTTCGGGCTGAGCCAATTGAGCCAGAGGAGTGGAAGGGTTAGGCTGAGTATGTAGAGTAGGAGTAGATTGAGTCTGGAGAGAAAAAGAGGCAGGCTGACCAGGCAGGATTTGCTGAGTTCAAGAGCCTAGCCCCTGCTTCTTTTTTTGCATCCATCAACCCTGTTGATGCTAAATTATGGTAGCTAAAAGACCAAGGGCCAAAATAAATTTTGAGTGAAAGTTTATGAATCAAAATTATATTTTAATTTAGTATTTTCTTATTACTTTAATATTTATTATTAGTAGCGAGCTAATGCTCTGCACAAATAAAATGTAAAAATATTTATTTATCAATAATAAATAAATAATAATATTCTTTTAAATATAAAATAATAATTTGTATCTTTGATGGATGAAAATTATAATTAATTCTTTTAATAATTTATGCAATCAAGTGAATGTAGAAAATATAATAAACAGGAATAAGTGAAATTTAATTAGTAATACTTTTATGCATGACGAGGCATTTGTGAGTGACTTGTAAAGCAAATTTACATTAAAAAAAAAAAGATCTTTTATAAATTTGCTCTCATTTCACATTCTTCCACATAAATGAAATATTTATATTTTAGTAATGATTTCATGAGTGTAAAATTAACATTAAAAATCAAATTTAAAAATATCAAATGCTTTGCATAACAATCATAGACAATTTTTTTTCTTAAAAATAGAGTCTTCAAGCAATGTTTTCTAGTTTGTTGTAGCATTTCTCTTTGACCAATTATCTGACATTTGGCACAAAATAGTTGGAAACAGATAACAAAGAAAATAAAAACAAAAGAGTTGTAAATTTTTTATTACTCATCAATCCAAAAGCTCTTACGTGACACCACACATGCCTCAATTAATTGCAGTGTTCTCCGCGAGGATTTTTTTTTCTTGGCAGTGCTCAAAATATGAAGCAATACCCCTATATTTTTTTTAATATATATATATATATATATATATACTTTTTAATCTTTCAAATTATTAATCTAGAAGGATAGGTTGGCTGGATTAAAGATAAAAATAATTCAAAATATGAAAAAAAAATAAAGCATTAAAATTAATAAAACATTAAATAACCTTACATTCATAAATACAAACAAATATAATTAACAAAAAAAAAACTTTTACATTATTAAAACTTTTATAAAAAATAATTGCTATTATAATTTTTATAAATGCATCCTTATGTTAATGAGAAGTTCAATATCAGCAGAGTAACTTAATTTCTTGCTGAGATTCTTGGATTGGTGAAGTCTATATATCTTCTAGCAAATAGGAGGGAACTCTTATTACTTTACTAATATATTTCAGCGTTGAATCTGGTCCTGAAATCCAGTCAGGTTATTAACATTTTATGGGGAAGGAACAGAAATTTATTATTACTTTACTAATTAATATTTTTGCTGTTGTACAGTTGAATTTGGTGCCGAAATCTTTGCACGATACGGCGAAGGTTTTAGAAATTTTTTTTTTCCTTAAAAAAAAAGTTATGCTTATAATCTTATCTTCACGTGCAGAAACGATTGCATGTTTTAAAGCTGACATCCATGTTATGTCATGATGGACCTATATCTCTTATTTTAAATATTTACTGCATTCTTATTTTAAAAATTTACTGCATCGAATGGATTTATTGATTTTATGCAACTAGAAAATATTTTGTATAAAATCAATTAAATAACATACACGGATTCAATCTGTCAACGAAGTAAATCAAGCAATTGTGGGCGATATTAAGCTACAGTGATTTTGATCGGCACGATTCTTAAAGCTTCTTGTTCGTCTGTTCCTCTGCTTTAAGATCGGTGCGCTGCGGCTGCCTCTGCTCCGTTCTTCGGCGATCTTCACCGGTTTGTTGATCTGATTCCTCCAGACTATGGAGGGTGCTGTCCCCCCCCCCCCACATCCACTGACTCCGATCAATCCTCGAGATCGGGGCTCATCAAATGGCAGATCCGGCACAGCTTTTCCGCCTCCACAACACCGCCGGAGCCCACGTCGACCACCACAACGGCGGTCTTCTCCTGCCCCGAAACCCCCGACTTCTCCTTCCCTTGCTGCTCCCCACCGACCTTACCTCCTTCCGCACTGCAAGCCTTCGGCTCCCCGTCGGAGCACTCGGTCTCGGCGGAGTGCACCGTGACGACGACGGCGGCGGCGACCGTCGGTGACTTCCCGCCACCTTCCGTTCCTGTTGCTCCGTCGTGCGCCTCACTCGCCATCATCGCTCACCGCATCTTATTATAAAAAAAAAAAAAAAATCGGGGGAATCATTGATTGTATAATAGAAACAAAATAATTCGAAGCGAGGGGAAGCTGGGTGCCCTCTTATATTAAATTGGCCGCGACGCCTCCACAGTAGAGCGGGAGCAGACTGCGGAGCGGCGGGAGCGTTTCGTTTGGAGGGGTAACCACTAACCACAAAGAAGACGTACACGAACGGGGCACCTTGCGTTCTACGATGGGCAGCGGAGTGGAAGGTTGACAACAAAATCGTACTACTAGGAGACAACTAGGACGAAGAATAGACCCTGGGACGGTGGAAACCGAAGCAGGTGAGTAATGGAGGAGGGGTGTTTTACTAAAACATTAATATCGACGGAAGGAATGATCCTTGATGTAAAATATTATAAAAATCTATTCATACGAGGGAGATGGAGTCTGATTTTATGAAATTAGAGAGGAGGAACCTGGCTCAGTATGAAGCTGAATTTACAAGGTTAGCTTGGTTTGCTCATGATTTGGTATTTACTGAAAGAGCCAAAATCATCAAATTCATCGAGGGATGCGGCCTAGACTGAGGCAAGCAGTCAATGCATTTGAGCTCCCCACATTTGGTATTGTGGTGAACAAGGCTTTGGTTATTGAGAGAGATATGAGTGCAATTCAGGGAAGAAGGGAGCTAGTATTTTAGGTACCATGTATTTTTGAAGGTATCACCAACCAAGATTGTGATGCCCCTCCCAATTAGTCCACATTGGGTAATTAAAGAATGGTTAAATGGCTTCGGCTCCTTATGGAACGAAGGGAGGTGAAGGGGGGGCAAATAGAGGAAAAACCAGGAACATATGAGAGGTAAAGAAGGGAAAAACGTAAGCTTTCGAAACCTTAGTCGCTCTGATCGGATCCACTTCCTTTAATCCCATTTTCCATTTCGCATTCGACTCCAAATTTAGGGTTTCAAATTCGCTTTTGCTCTCCACTCGTGGCGCACTTTTTCCCTGTTTTTTGTGATTTAGGGCTCGGGTTTGTTCTCTGCTTGTTTGAACGGAAGCTGATATGACCTGGAATCAGACCTTTTTTTTAGAAAAAAAAATATCGGTGTCGTTTTTGTGTAGCTGCTATTGTTTCTATGTGGATTGGATGCGAGATTATACTTGAATTTTTTTTCCTGTTTCATTATGAGATTTGTTTGGTTGCAATTTTTCTTTTTTAGGACTTTTTATGTATAGATTTGTTGCTCATCACTGTCACAATCCTAAAAAGTGACGACATGGTGATTATTTGTGTTGTCAGTATAACTTGTTTATCATCTCTTTTTTTTTGTTATGCCATAAATATATCATTGTAAATAATCATTATTATTTACGGTTTATGATCATTTCGACATTGGTGTGTTTGTTGTTTAACAACATCACAATTCAGAGAAAACTTGCATTTATTTGTTATGAATACCATAGCATTTTTAAAATTTAATGCTATTTTTCAAATGATAAGTTATCACTTAAGTTGCTCTCATCTTTCCTGTTGTCATTGGTTAAGTGCCATTTACAGGAAAAAAATTTGGAAAGTTAGCCAAATGACAACCTATCATAATTTTATCATGGATGATGTTGGTTTCAACTTTTGGCTATTATATGGTTACAACAACATCTAATCTAAGCGAGACCACCTATTTTTGAGGATGAACTGTTTTCCTAAAATTGGAGGAATCTAGTAAAGGAATAGCAGATTCTTTGATTATGAACATTCGTAAACACATACATACATAAGTATATGTATGAATGTTTGTATGTATAACAGAAAGGTGATAGGTGCAGAACAAGGTGATGTGAACAATCAGTGACTTTTTAGCATATACAATGTCGTCTGGGTAAAGCATGCGTATGGCTTGCCCTTATTACATGGATGATTCTGATGCATTTACATTGCAAAAGGGCGGTAAGAAGTCATGGTTCAATAATCATAGAAAGTTCTTGCCTACAAATCATCCTTATAGGCGTAACTTGACTGCATTCACAAAGAACAAAATAATTATAAAAGTTGCCCCACCGATTATGTCTGGCACAACTATTTTGGATACTATAAATCAATTGGGTTTAAGTATGCCTGGGATTCAGATGCTATGCTGATAGAATAAATGGACGTATATGGAAAGAACGTAGTTGGAGAAAACGGAGTATTCTTTGGGATTTGCCATACTGGAGTACCAATCTCATCCTGCACAACTTGGATGTGATGCACATTAAGAAGAATTTCTTTGATAACATATTCAACACAGTGCTAAACATCCTAGGAAGAACAAAGGACATTGCAAAATCAAAAGAAGAACTCAATATATACTATAGAAGATGTGATTTAAGGAGGAACCCCAATGGGACATATCCTAAAGCATGTTACAGCCTTGACAAAAATTCTCGAGCAGTGTTGTCAATGGGTTAAAGGGTTAAAATTTTTTGATGGATAGGCCTCAAACATTAGTAGATGTGTCGACATGCATAAGCTTAAGTTGTTCGACATAAAAAGTCATGACTGTCATGTCTTTATGCAGCGATTATTACCCATAGCTTTCTGTGAGTTACTTCCTATCCACGTATGGAAGGCACTAATGGAGCTTAGCTTATTCTTTAAGGAGTTAACTGCTAGAGTCATTACTTCTGCATCAATGGCAAGGCTTGAGGAATAAATTCCTATTATACTATACGAATTGGAGCAATATTTTCTAATTTTTTTATTCCATGGAACACTTGCCGATTCGATATGAAGCAAGTATATCTGGTCCCATGCAGTATTATTGGATATATCCTTTTGAGAGGTAAGTGTCTAAATAATAGTATTATATATTATTGTTTCAAATAAATTTACCTAACAAGCTAGTTAATTGATTGCTTTACATATTTTGACAAATAGGTATCTTAAAAAGTTAAAAAATAATGTACGCAACAAGGTAAGGGTTGAAGGTTTGATATGCAATGCATACTTGGTTGAGAAAATTTTAACTTTTGCCTCGCATTATTTCGAGGATCATATCCACACGATGAACCGAAATGTGGCCCGTAACAGTGATGGATGTGTGGATGAAGGAGAAGCTATTGATGGGAGGATATCAATTTTTAAAAGTAATGGCTGAACATTTAAAAAACAGAAGAGAAGGGATTTGAGCGATGTCGAGTACATTACGGCCCATAATTACATTTTAATGAATTGTCGAGAAGTCGATCTATACATCGAGTATGTATATACTCAGTCTTCTAACATTGAAATGATATTTGTAAAATCAATAATAGTAAAAAAATTATTTGCTGACAATAGCTTTAAATTTTTTATTTGTATAGGATGTATTGTGCTAGCTAACGACAAATATATCCCAACATCAGTGTTGTTGCTATCGGACATATTGGTTTAATGAATTTATGAGTGTTGCAATGCGTTTCTTTGGTTAATGCCTTTTATTTCATGAATTAATTATGAATTAATTATTTATAGGTTAATGGTCCATGGTCAACATTTTTATTAGTTGTCTAGCATAATGGCCATTGAGGACCGTAAATACCTATTCTGGCTATTTTGTGAATAGCTATAAGTTTCAGATTGAAGGATTAGGTTCTTCAAGATGCACACAAAATTAGGGCGTTTGCGTAAAAGGAGAAAGCATTGGAGCAAATATGCTCAATTATTATGGAAAGTTAGTTGAGGTGGTTGAAGTTGAATATCCTGGTTGGCCTATGAAACGTACTGTCTTATTTCATTGCAACTGGTTTGATCTAATAGTAAATATGGGAACTAGGGTTCACAATGAATATAATTTGGTTGAAGTGAACCATAAACGAAGATTGCAGAAATATGAACCATTTATTTTAGCGTCACAAGATTGATGGGCTGTTTCAAAAATCATGGCGCGATCGACCATCGTGCTTGCTGAAAACTCTTCGACTCAATCACCTAATTTCCCTACATTTCAAGAGAATGAGATGAAAATACATGTAATTGAGGATGACACATCTGCTCCTAAAACATTACTTAGAGGATGACATCCAAGAAATTAATGATGCTAATGTTCCATTGGATGACGACAAAGATGAATTTCAATCACAGTTGGATTCAGCATCGGATGTTGAACCGATTATTGATGACACAAATGAAACTAACTTTGCATAGAGGTTGACAATTGCAAGATGAATTTATTTGTGCTTTATTTTACATGTATATTCATTATCCATAATTAGGTTGCATGAATCTCTGTTATTTTCAGTATGAGGGGCCGGAGGAGATCCATTGTTGATAGACTAGGTGGACACGCCATAGTATCGATCCATCCAATCCATCGACCTCATCAGCAGGATAGTTTAGATATGCACCCCCTACATAGCCTTCATTGTCTCCACAGGCGCTTACATCTCAGCCTCATTCATCTCATGATGCTGCTTCTTCACCAGCACAGACGGTGAAGAGTTCTTCATCCTTGGGCCGCAGAGTACTTGTACTGGATGCTCATGGGCTGTAAGTATATAATTTCTTTTACAGTTATGCTAATTTTAATGCTAATTATTTATAAACATGCATTTTTTATCCTTTATGTTTTGGTAGCAGTTTTATTGAGTAGCATACAGTGTCGAGCCAAATCAGCGCTATATTTTACAGGCGCGCTGATCTGACTGGCTACGTCTGGCATCATGTGTCTCCGAGCACAAAAGAGTTCTATTTTTCTGTGTTTCAAGTAAACTATTTTTGTTTGACCCTAAATCAATCATGTGTATAAATAATTCTATTTTATGTATGCAACTAACATTTTATTTTAATGCAGAAGAAGTTTACATAGGCCCCTGCCATCCATGATACCATTAGGTCAGCATGGGATGCCCTAGCTGCATGACGATACTCCGACATGCTTCATCGTTGGAGAAAGTCTGATCAGTGTCCTGTGCATGTGCTGAAGGATATGTGGCACAAGTGGCAACAGGTGTGGCAGTCAGAGGCCTGATGCAGGAGGTCCTCCTTAGTTAGCACAAACCACCGATCCGAGAAGGGCGGTCCGGGCATGGGTCTCTCCTGCCACACCTCGGGTTCCATTACCATTTGGGAGCATCAATGTTGTTTGGTAAGAAAACATAATTAACTAACTTACTATTAATTTCATTTACAAATACTTATATTTGTTATCTATTTTCTCTTTCCATAGACTATGCACAGACCTAGGAGAGTATCGTTTGTTTAAGGCAACACACACAAAGAAGGACGGTTCCTGGGTCGATACATGGTCACAGCAAGTTGGAGTTAGGATTTGCTTCTAAAAACTTAATGAACATTTTTTATTTGCATACTTCTAATGTTGATTCTATAACCATTTTTTCTATTTCTCGTAGGCACGGGTGGATGAGCTGCTCTCCCTGGCATCACAGGCTGACTCTACTGATGGGGAGACGCCCGTCGAGCTTTTACCACAGGAGTCTCGACGGGTATTCTTGGAAGCTATTGTTGCCCCAGCCACATGACCGTAGAGTGTATGGTTTGGGCACCAAAGCTTCCAGATACTTCCCCGTTTCAGGCTTTAGCTCGCATCATACCAGATCCGGCAATGTTCCTGCTGAGCACATCGATGAGATGAGGCGATCCATTACGGATCAGGTTCGGCAGGAGTTTCAGCATCAGCTTGCCGACCTCAGAGCACAGCAGGAGCACACTTTAGTGCTTCAGTATCAGCTTGCAGACATTAGAGCACAGCAAGTCACGAATCGACAGCAGATGCATGAGATGTAGGAGTTGGTTTGCCTATGTCGCAGAACACAGCAGCTTCACTCTCCGATACATCCCGGCCTTCACCATGTGATCCATCATAGGACGATTGATGCTTTTTTTTTTGTATTGTATACATTATTGTTATTTATGTTTCATTTATGTAATGGATCGAAACTTATCTACTCTACTTTAATAAAAAAATTTTAGACCCTTTTTACAATTTGAATGTCTATTTAGCGAATTAGTGCCAGTAGCTATTTTAAATTACCATGTCTCTTTTTATAGCATGAATTGTATTTGTATAAGTAAGTTTAAATTCTACTTTTCAATTAATTGTTAAGAATATTATTAAATATTGTGATGCCCTAGCGATGCATTTGCGTCACTAACTAGCGACGCTAAACCCTAAACTCAAAATAACGATGCAATTAGTGTGTTGCTATTTAATGATGCATTAATGCGTCACAAATGCGTGTCGCTAAATAGTGATGCATAAAATGCGTTGCTAAATAGTGATGTATTTATAAGTCACAAAGATATCGCTAAATAGTGACGCACTACATACGTCACTATTTAGCGACGCATAATGCGTTGCTAAATAGCGATGCCTTTGAGACAAATGAACCCTTTACTGATCGATCTTTAGCGATGGGGCTTTGGCGTCGCAATTGCGTCGCTAAACTTAATTAGCAACGCATTTTTTATGTTTAGCGATGCTTTTTGGGCATCGCTAAAAATTAAATTTCTTGTAGTGTAATTGGAAGGGGCATCACAATCTATCACCCTTAAAGGGGCGACGTCCTCATCGCCAAAGGCACATGATCGCAGGCAGGACTCTAAAGGTAGCCCCCACAGGCTCAAAAGGTGGCTCCCATTATTATGGTACTTTGCCCTGTGTGGCACTTAGCTCCCCCCACCGGCTCAAAAGGTGGCTTCCATTATTATGGTACTTTGCCCTGTGTGACACTTAGCTCCTACACTTTTGGCTGATGCATGGCTCTGATACCATAATGTAACGATCCGGGCTTGCAAAACCCACAATCCATTTCGTAACATGAAAGCAAGATGGACAAGGTTCACACTAACGTGGGCAAGCCCAAAAAGGATCCAATTGGTACTTGTTCATTTTACTTTACTGGTTATAAACCATTCAACCCTTCCTTAATTACCCAATATGGGACTAATTGGGAGGGGCATCACATACTTAGTTTCCATTGAAACTTTTAGAATGAGTTTCATCACATTACCCCCTTATGAAGCTCCTATGTGGGCCCTACAAGTGGACACATGGCCTTCCTTTAAGGTGAATGAATGTCCTTAGTGGTAAATTATCCTCTTTTGCACTTACTTTTCTTTCTCTTTCCACTCTAGTATCTACTTAATTTAAACATGTCTAGGTAGTAATTAGGGACATCTAACAAGATAATTAAGATCCTATTTGTATTGATTAACATTAACTCTACCAAGGCCGGTCCCAAGCCTAGATAAAGGAGGAAGGTTGCGTTAGATAGTTGACAACCAGTATAAAACTCTATCAGATTTTATCAAATATGAATCTACTAAATCAAACTATGCGAAGGGATAAGACGTCCCCGTTAAGAGACACGTTGCACCTGTCTTTGGGTGTCTCAAAAAATAAGCAAGGGGCATCGGCATCTGGGTGTGGAGATAATTTGAGTGTCGACTTAATCCTAAATAGAGTAGAGTGAAGGAAGCAAATTCATGTAACCGACCCCATGAGTTGGAAAAAGGCTTAGATGAGTTGATTTGAGTTGAGTTGTATTAATTAACATTATGCCTTAAGATTGTAAGTATAATCTTCTTCTTTTTCAACCCGATTCTTAATATTTTGTATCAAAGTTGCAAACAAATCACTTTTGTTATTCCAATCTTATTTAAAGATTAGGAATAAGCAATGAAAATTGAAGATATTGTATGGAACTTATAAACATAAATTCTGTTAAGGAAGGAGCAATTTAAATAATAATTTAAAATGCAACTATATGCATAAAATGAAATAGATTAGGACTGTGGCCATCATAACCTCTACTAGCCTGATTTGAGATTACATATAGTGGTTTGATATTGAAGACTTGGAGGTATAAGACCTAGAACCCTTAGTGCATGATAGCTATCATAAATGGCCTCCAGAACTCATGCTTTGATTTTTCTCCTCTTGAACCATCCTTTAAAGGGCCTAATCAAACTATTAGTGAGTTGAGAAGTGCATTAATACCAAAAGAGTTGTTGAAGCTTAGAAGGAAGTGAATGATAACTGAGCTGAGAAGAAACATCAAAGGAAGGATGAGTAGTAGACTCAAGATCTCAAAAGAAGTCTCATCAAGACCAGGAGACTTTTATGTAACAAAAGAGACCACTATAATTATTCAAAAGGTATACACTTTTCAATATCTTAAGGAGCAAAATTTTGATGCTAATTAAAAATGAGGACCAAGACCTAAGAAATTAAAATCTAACGTGAGAAAAAGATCGTTCCATAAAGATCAATATATCTTTAATATTAAATTATTTTAAGTTATATTTTTTTACTATATTTATTGTGCTAAATGAGTCATGCTCCTAATTGCAACAATCACAACATTGTTTCTGTCATGCAATATTATTGGCCACCATAGTGTACGATTAATATTATAAGTACTATAATTTTAAAAAAGTTATAAACTTATGCAAACACCTACCTATAGTTTCTCATTGCAGATATTCAAAGTAATCTTATTTTTTCATTTTCTTTTGACATAAGATATACCAAAAAGTTAAGTCATTAGAAATATTGGTTACACCATATGCTATAAATTAGATGGGACAACATTGTCCAATATAGTAATTAGTGGTTAATTCTCTCTCTCTCTCTCTCTCTCTCTCTCTCTCTCTCTCTCTCTCTCTCTCTCTCTGATTATTATAAAATTCCACCATTTCCAAGACTTTGGAGGCTTGTTTGCCTCTCTTACATGAATTAGCCTAGCAACTTGATGGATAAGAATAGGTAAGGAACTCCTCAAAGTTCATGGACACTTTAGCCAAAAAAAAAAAATAGTTTAGTTTTAAAATATGACAAAGTTTTAAATGGCGTTTCCATATAGATAAAGTTATTTTGCACCACAGAGCTATAATATTTTTGCTTGAAAATATAGAACTTCTCTATGCTAAAAAATTTCTTGGCTTGGATGCTAACAAATAAACAATGCCATAAAATTCTTCAATGCTAAGGGTTAGGACATTAGCATGCGAGTTTTAGTAATTAAAAATTAGAAACATCCCTTCAAAGTTGTGAATTATATTGTATAAGAAAGATTTATTTGTTGAGATACATTTGTTAATTCAGCTATCATTCATCTTTAAATATAATCTTCTATCCTAAAAATATGAAGCTTGGCTACAAAAAGACTGTTAAAAGCAATGTCTAGTATACCATACCAAATATATGTGGTACCAAGTTTTAATTCGATATGAATTGAATAATCTAAATTGACCTATACTATTTGGTACTAACAAAAACCATTTAGTATTAACCTATACCTTAAACCACTTGGTATCGAGTGGTTTAGAGTAATAAAAAATAGCATAGCATCATATCTCGGTATGAACTATATACCATACCGAACTAATAATGTATCGGTATAGGTTGTGATATCAATTTCAAAGCTTTAGTTAAGAAAATAACATTTATCTCGTACAAATAAAGATAAATAGTGCAATTCACTGAGAGCATTACTTTTATCCCTGCATATATATTCTTCAAACATAAGTCCCTTGCTCCCTCTCCCTCTCATATGCCACGTACATGTGCATATTTGATCTTTATATCAAAATCTTTAAAATTATGAACAAGCAAAGAAGACCAAATTCCATTATCTAGCTCTAAAATAGACCTAAAAAATTTCTTTTTTGGGAAAGACTTTGACTAATTATATCCTTTTTATTCAAGAAGAATTAGGAAGTTGCTAGAGATAAAATTGATGTGGCAATCAAAATCTATTTCTTATAGAATTTTAGCGTTCTCATAATTTTTTGGCTTAGTTATTGAGAAGTTGTAATCTTTTTTAAACTAAAAATGGCATCAAACCTAAGACAAACCCTATTTGTATAAGCAGTGGCTTTATAACTTAGTTTGATAGATTATTAATAAAAGAAAAGAGGATGTAAACCCTACTTTTGTCACTTTTCCTACATTGACTTAGACTTGAGCAAGTTGAAAAAATTCATTCCTTTTTCTTAATCCGATCACTATACTTTTCCTCTCTCACATTAGCAAAACCATCTTCTTCATCTTTTATGGCCCCCTACATCTCTGCCACTTGTATTATTATTCTTCAGTCCAACTATTCTTCTAACATGATCACATTTGCATACATAAAGGTAAAACTTGCATGTATGCACTTGTTACTAACAAGTTAATTAGGCACACTTCTAGCTATGTTGATCTCTTATGCATAGATGTGTGTAAATGGCTATTTTAAATTATAAGCTGGAGTATTAGCATGAAGTTTGTAATGGAATGCTTCAAAGGCATACATTGGTATTTGTTTATTCCTTAGCAAGTAAGGCCCATGTTACATCTTGGTATGTGAACTATGATATGACATGACATGGTGTGATAATGTGTTTGATGTATTGCCTACATGATCAATACTTCTTTTCTATTATTTCTACATGTTGATTTTAAGTGAGAATATCAAAGAGCTTTGCAACGCATGAAAACAAAGCTTTTTTTTTTTTACCGTATTAACCTTCTCTTGATTAAGGATAGTTATTTTTAAGAATCAAAACTGATGGATCCCAATCAAGAGAGGTTGCACAATTTTGGAGGTACAAAGATTGACAAATTGATAGTTTTCAATGCAATTGCTAGACAAGTTTGTGGGTTGCAGCAATCACCATTTTTTTTAATTATGAATAGGGTTAGGGTATTTTGGTGACTATGGACTTCAAGAATGTTAGAAACTTAGAATGCCAGTTTAATAATTGTTGTTCTTTATGCATGATCCCAACATTAGCTTACTTAACAATGGAGGTGTTTTGTAAGGCTTGCCCCTTTACTTGAAATATGCTAGCATTGCACCAAAGAGATCAAGATGAAAACAAAAAAGCTTAGGAATAATTATACTTAACTTATATGAGGTGTAGCCTGATTTTATTTAATCCACCTATACTTTAGACAATAGCACTCAACCTACCCCAGGCAAGATCCATTCAAGTCTTTGATTTATTTGATGTAGAATACCGAGGGAATAAAAGAGGAAAATGAAAGGATGCAGGGAAAGAGGTGAAGAAGAGAATTCAAGCATCAATTTTACTTGGATTTTCTTTGAAAGGATCGTTCAATTCTTATATATTTTGAAGTCCATTTTCATTAGATTGACTGATATTAGGTGTGTAATTTAAAAATCTAGTTTTCAATTTGAGATAAATAATAAATTTAAATATTTTATTAGGGATTGAAATCGTCAAAATATGTTTGTGAAATGAAGATATGCTTGAAAACATGATTTAAAGAACACCTACATTACCTTAGTCTATGAAAGTTTATGAGTAATCCAAGAAAATCCATTAAAATATTTTAAATTCATAAAAAAATTGTAAGGTTCTCTACTAGATATATTGAGTATAGTGAAATTTTGATTTCTCAAAATAAGGAAGACAATCGCTTCAAAAATGGGCAAAAATAGCTCTTTTTTGACTCAAACCAGTTCTTTTCTTTGAATTTAGGGAAAGAAGAACTATTTGCTATGTTTTAAACCTTCAAGTGGATACCGAATTCTAATAGACTCAAATGGAGCTTACTTCAAGTGAATTAAGTGTTACTTTCTCAGCCATGGGTGAGCAAAATAAAATTAAATTATATCTCAAATGAGTAAACAATAATAATAATAACCATAATAAAACCTTAATCCTAAACTAGTTAGGATTAGCTACATAAATTCTTTTTCGCCATTTAGCTCTATTTTGAGTCATATTTTTTTATAAGATATAAAGATTTTAAATCTTTCTTTTATTATTTTCTCTCATATGATTTTTGATCTACCTCTACCTCTTTTTCTTTTATATATATATCAAGTCACTACTTCGCATGGGTACATCTCTAGGTTTATATTACATATATTCAAACCATTTAAGTCATCCTTCTCTTAATCTATCATCGATTGGAGCTATTTGTATATTTTTTGAGTGATTTTACTTTTTATTCTATCTTTTCTTATATTATCATACATCCATCTTAATAATTTCAAAAGTTTAATATTATCCTTTCATGGATCAATGGACCTTAATCCATACCGAACAGTAATAATGGTATGTCTAGTTGATTAAGGAAGAAACCTTATGAATCCCATCATACTTTGTTATGAGTAGCATTGGATTCTTCTCAAGAGGGTATTTGAAGTAGGCATTCCCTTGCAAATACTAGGTAAGTTGGCAGGCATATGGAATTAGTATGTTTAAAAGAGAAATAAATTATTCTTAATTTTTATTTTTTAAAATAAAAGATTATCATAAGAATTTGATCCTCTGATTTTAAATAGCCTCATGCTAAGGTGGGGTTTGTCAGTTTAGCAATAGCTTAGAATCAAGCCGAAAGAGAGAGAGAGAGTAATAGGTAGAGGTAGAGCGTGATATGGACTTGGATGATTTGAGAAGTATAATTACCTGGGAGATAGAGATGAAGAAGGCTTCTACCATTGAAATGAGAGTTAAAAAAGGATTTTAAGAAGGGGGCACTTAAAATGGAGACAAGGATTGTTGCATCCGCTAAATTGCAAGTAGTTTCATCTTATCAAATAACGATAAGACATGGTGATGGGGCCAGTTAACCCCATAGGCCACAATGACAACCTCTGGGCTTGGCCTCAGCAAATCGGCCTTTCCTCCTCGGTCTCGGCAAGTTCTCGACGGGCCCGGCAGGTCCAGGGCGGCTTTTCCCCGTCCACCTTTTCTCTCTCCTCCGCATGGAGCCAGCTTTCGCTCGGCCTCGGCCCCAGCTTCCGATCGAGTCCGAGCTCCTCCAGCCATGCATGTGTTCTTCAAGGCCGTGCATGCGGCCTCGGACCCCGTTCCCATCTCCTGCAGACGCTCGGGTTCCTCTGCTCTGCTCCCAGCTATCGAGCCCCCCTCGGCCATGCAAGCTGCCGAGCTTCCATCGGCCTCGTACGGCCTCAGCTCCCAACACCGACCTCCCCTCGGCACTCGACTGCCCCCTCGACCCCGTACGGCCTTGGCTGCCCCCTCGGCCTCGCACGGCCTCGGCCTCGGCTCTTTCACTCGCCTCGGCCTCAGCTCCCAGCACTGAGCTCCCCTCGACACTCGGCTGCACCCTCGGCCTCGTACGGCCTCAGCACTTGGCTGTCCCTTCGGCCTCGCACGGCCTAGGCCTCGGCTCTTCCACTCGGCCTCGCCCTTAGCTCCCAGCACCGAGCTCCCTTCGGCCTCGTACGACTTCGACCTCGGCTCTTCCGCTCGGCCTCGGCCTCAGCCCCCAGCAACGAGCTCCCCTCGGCACTCGGCTGCCCCTCGGCCTCGTACGGCCTCGGCATTCGGCTGCCCCCTCAGCCTCGCACAGCCTCGGCCTCGCTCTTCCACTCGGCCTCGGCCTCAGCTCCCAGCACCGAGCTCCCCTCGATACTCAGCTGCCCCCTCGGCCTCGGGCCTCGGCCTTGGCTCTTCCACTCGGCCTCGGCCTTAGCTCCAAGCACCGAGCTCCCCTCGGCACTCGGCTGCCCCCTCGGTCTCGCACGGCCTCGGCCTCGGTCTTCCACTCGGCCTCGGCTCTTCCACTCAGCCTCGGCATCAGCTCCCAGCACCAAGCTCCCCTCGGCACTCGGCTGTCCCTTCGCCTCGTACGGCCTCGGCACTCGGCTGCCCCCTCGGCTTCACACGGCCTCGGCCTCGGCTCTTCCACTCGGCCTCGGCGTCACCTCCCAGCATCGAGCTCCCCTCGGCACTCGGCTGCCTCTCGGCCTCGTACGGCCTCGGCACTCGGCTTCCCCCTCGGCCTCGTACGGCCTCAGCCTCGGCTCTTCCGCTCAGCCTCGGCCTCAGCTCCCAATACCGATCTTTCCTCGGCACACGGCTGCCTTTTTGGCCTCGTACGGCCTTGGCCTCGGCCTCGGCTCTCGCTGGCCTCGGCCTCAGCTCCTAGCACGGAGCTTCCCTCGGCACTCGGCTGCCCCCTCGGCCTCAACTCTTCCACTCGGCCTAGGCCTTAGCTTCAGCACCGAGCTCCCCTCAGCACTCGGTTGCCCCCTCGGCCTCCTACGGCCTCAGCACTAGGCCGCCCCCTCAGCCTCGCACGGCCTCGACCTCGGCTCTTCCACTCGGCCTCGGCCTCAGTTCCCAGCACCGAGCTCCCCTCGACACTCGGCTGCCCCCTCTTCCCCGTACGGCCCCGGCACTCGGCTGCCCCCTCAGCCTCGTACGGCCTCGGCCTAGGCTCTTCCGCTCGGCCTCGGCCTCAGCTCCCAGTACCAAGCTCCCCTCGGCACTCGGCTGCCCCCTTGACCTCGGCTCTTCCCCTCGGCCTCGGCCTCAGCTCCCAGCACCGAGCTCCCCTCGGCACTCGACTGCCCCTCGGCCTCGCACGGCCTCGACCTCGGCTCTTCCACTCGGCATCGGCCTCAGCTCCTAGCACCGAGCTCCCCTCAGCACTCGGCTGCCCCCTCGGTCTCGTACGGCCTCGGCTGCCCCTCGGCCTCGGCTGCCCCTCGGCCTCGGCTCTTCCACTCGCCTCGGCCTCAGCTCCCAACATCGAGCTCCCCTCGGCACTCGGCTGCGCCCTCGGCCTCGCACCTCGGCCTCGGCTCTTTCACTCGGCCTCGGCCTCAGTTCCCAGCACCGAGCTCCCCTCGGCACTCGGCTGCCCCTTGGCCTCGAATGGCCTCGGCCTCGGCTCTTCCACTCGCTCTCGACCTCAGCTTCCAGCACCGAGCTCCCCTCGGCACTCGGCTGCCCCCTCAGCCTCGTACGGCCTCGGCACTCGGCTGCCCCTTCGGCCTCGCACGAACTCGACCTCGGCCTCAGCTCCCAGCACTAAGCTTCCCTCGGCACTCGGCTGCCCCCTCGGCCTCGGCTCTTCCACTCGGCCTCGGCCTCAGCTCCCAGCACCGAGCTCCCCTCGGCACTCGGCTGCCCCCTCGGCCTCGTACGGCCTCGGCACTCGGCTGCCCCCTCGGCCTCGCACGGCCTCAGCCTCGGCTCTTCTACTCGGCCTCGGCCTCAGCTCCCAGCACCAAGCTCCCCTCGGCACTCGGCTGCCCCCTCGGCCTCGTACGGCCTCGGCACTCGGCTGCTCCCTCGGCCTCAAACGGCCTCGGCCTCGGCTCTTCCGCTCTGCCTCAGCCTCAGCTCCCAGCACCGAGCTCCCCTCGGCACTCGGCTACCCCCTCGGTCTCGCACGGCCTCATCCTTGGCTCTTCCACTCGACCTCAGCCTCAGCTCCCAGCACCGAGCTTCCCTCGATACTCGGCTGCCCCCTCGGCCTCGCACGGCCTCATCCTTGGCTCTTCGACTCGGCCTCGGCCTCAGCTCCCAGCACTGAGCTCCCCTCGACACTCGGCTGCCCCCCTCGGCCTCAGCTCATCCACTCGGCCTCGGCCTCAGCTCCTAGCACCGAGCTCCCTCGGCACTCGGCTGCCCCCTCAGCCTTGCACGGCCTCGGCCTCGGCTCTTCCACTCGGCCTCGGCCTCAGCTCCCAGCACCGAGCTCCTTCGGCACTCGGCTGCCCCCTCGGCCTCGTACGGCCACGGCACTCGGCTGCCTCCTCGGCCTTGCACGGCCTCGACCTCAGCTCTTCCACTCGGCCTCGGCACTCGGCTGCCTCCTGCTCGGCCTTGCACACGGCCTCGGCCTCGGCTCTTCCACTCGCCCTCGCCTCAGCTCCTAGCACCGAGCTCCCCTCGGCACTCGGCTGCCCCCTCGGCCTCGTACGACCTCAACACTCGGCTGCCCCTTCGGCCTCGCACGGCCTCACCTCGGCTCTTCCACTCAGCCTCGGCCTCAGCTCCCAGCACCGAGCTCCCCTCGGCACTCGGCTGCCCCTTGGCCTTGTACGGCTTCGGCACTCGGCTGCCCCCTTGGCCTCGCACGGCCTCGCCTTGGCCTCAGCTCCCAGCACCGAGCTCCCTCGGCACTCGGCTGCCCCCTCGGCCTCGTACGCCTGGCACTCGGCTGCCCCGGCCTCGCACGGCCTCGACCTCGGCACTCAGCTCCCACCACCGAGCTCCCCTCGGCACTCGCTGCCCCTCGGCCTCGTACGGCCTCGGCACTCGACTGCCCCCTCGGCCTCATACGGCCTCGGCCTCGGCTCTTCCGCTCGGCCTCGGTCTCAGCTCCCAGCACCAAGCTCCCCTTGGCACTCAGCTGCCCCCTCGGCCTCGTACAGCCTCGGCACTCGGCTGCCCCCTCGGCCTCGCACGGCCTCATCCTCAGCTCTTCCACTCGGCCTCGGCCTCAGCTCCCAGCACCGAGCTTCCTTCGACACTCGGCTGCCCCCTCGGCCTCGTACGGCCTCGGCACTCGACTACCCCCTCGGCCTCGTTCGGCCTCGGCACTCGGCTCTTCCGCTCGGCCTCGGCCTCAGCTCCCAGCACCGAGCTCCCCTCGGCACACGGCTGCCCCCTCGGCCTCGGCCTGAGCTCCCAGCACCGAGCTCCCCTCGGCACTCGGCTGCCCCCTCGCCTAGCACAGCCTCAACCTCAGCTCTTCCACTCGGCCTCGGCCTCAGCTCCCAGCATCGAGCTCTCCTCGACACTCGGCTGCCCCCTCGGCCTTGTATGGCCTCGGCACTCGGCTGCCCCCTCGGGTTCGGCTCTTCCGCTCGGCCTCGGCCTCAGCTCCCAGCACCGAGCTCCCCTCGGCACTCGGCTGCCCCCTCGCCTCGTACGGCCTCGGCCTCAGCTCCCAACACCGAGCTCCCCTCGACACTCGGCTCCTCCCTCGGCCTCGGCACTCGGCTACCCCCTCGGCCTTGTGCTCGGCCATATACAATGCCATGACTGCAAAAAGGCGACGTGGGGGACACGTCTGACAAGCGTCGTAACGGTCGGCCATGCCCTACAACAGCCTGCGATAGCTGTCATGCGACTTGGGACACGTCTAGCAAGCGCCATAACGGTCGGCCACGCCCTGCAACAGCCTGCAATAGCTGTCCAAACCAAAATAGCACCTGCCAACCAGTTGCAGCCACCCACTTTGATGGGACTTGACTGCAGCTCTGACAAGCTCTGCCATTGCTGCCATCACCTTAAATGCTCTGACAAGTGGCAGCACCCCATGCCTCACAGGCTTCAGCTCTGACACTTCATCCATCAAAGTCATCATTATGGAGCCTCAACCACTCAAGCCAGACAAACTCTAAGCATCTATAAAATGGATAAAAGGGACCCCGACCAGATAATTGGTAACTCCAACTGAGAACTCACTACACACTTAAATGCTCATTCTTGCTCACAGAGAGCACGGCTCTAAGCCTCTCTCTTCTTCCTTTTTTTGAGCTTCCTCAAGCTCACGGCTGTTGCTCAGAGCACTGACTTGATCGTCGAAGGGTCTCCACCGGAATCTCCGTTTCTCGGGACTTGTTTGCATGCCCATATGCGCAAGAAATTCGCGGAAGATTCCAAGCTTGCTGAGAAGATGACCAGATGCTTAGACGTTTGAGAATGGTGATTTAGCGTCAACACATGGTATCACATAATTTCAACCAAATGCTGCTCGTTATTCCCCCCCCCCCCCCCCCCCCTCAATTAATTGTACGGTTATGATTTGTAGACCAAATGTTTGAAGATTTTATAAACCAAGTTGTTTGAAGATTTTATAAATTTAAGTTTTTATTTCAGGAAAAAGGAAAAGCCCAGAGGAATGTAAATAAGAACGCGTCATATAAAGCTGGTAAAATTGCGGACTTCATAGGGCTTGGGGATGATGCGTCCTTCATCATTCCGGGAAGCCAAGCAAATGCTCCGCTCGCTCTCCGGTCCGCTCCTCGGCCGCCGGCGGTTCACGTCTTCCACCCTCCTTCTCCGGCCCCTTTCCACCGCCGTCCTGCCGCCGCGCCGCCACCCGACGGCGAATGACGCCTACTTCGCGGTGGTCCACCACATCGCCGGCATCGTCCGGCGCGACTTCTACCTGGAGCGCACCCTGAACCGCCTCCGCCTCCCCCCTCCCACTCCCGACCTTGTCCTCCGCGTACTTCGCGATGCCGCCCCCTCCGCGCCCCTCCCCGCACTCCGCTTCTTCTCCTGGGCCCGCTCCCACCCCTCCTACCGCCCCTCCCTGCCCGAGTTCGATGCCCTCATCCTTCCCCTCGCCCGCGCCCGCCTCTGGCCTCACCTCTGGTCCCTCGCCGCCGACATGCGCGCCCTCTCTCTCCCTCTTCCCCCCGACTCCTTCGCCGCCGTCATCGACGCCTATGGCCGCGCCGCCCTCCCTGACCTCGCTGTCGAGGTCTTCAACCGCCTCCCCCGCTTCTCCTGCCCCCAGACCACCCCCGTCTACAACGCCCTCCTCTCCGCCCTCTGTCGCGCCGGCAATTTCCACGGCGCTTACGCTCTGCTCCGTCGCATGGCCCGCAAGAGCGTGCCCCTGACCGCCAGACCTTTGCCGTCCTCGTCGACGCGTGGTGCGCTGCCGGCAAGCTCCGCGAGGCCCAGGACATGCTCGAGGAAATGTCCCAGAGAGGCTTCAAGCCCCCCATCCGCGGTCGCGACCTCCTCATCGACGGCCTCGTCCGCGCTGGTTATCTCGAGTCTGCCAAGAACATGGTCCGCCGAATTACGAAAGAGGGCAACTTGCCTGATGTCTCCACCTTTAATTCCCTCCTGGAGGCACTCTGCAGATCGGGCGAGGTCGATTTCTGCGTGGGACTTCTCCAGGATGCAAGCGATTTAGGGCTCTGCCCGGATGTCTCAACATACAAGATATTGATCCCAGCTGTCTCGAAGGTGGGCAAGATCGAGGAGGCTTTTAGGCTATTCCACAATGCAGTAGATGATGGGCACAAGCCGTTCCCGAGTTTGTATGCGGCGATCATCAAGGCCTTGTGCAAGGCGGGGAGGTTTGCTGATGCACATAGCTTTTTCAGTGATATGAAGGTGAAGGCGCATCCGCCGAACCGGCCAGTGTACACAATGCTTGTAAAGATGTGCGTGAGGGGAGGGAGGTATGTCGAGGCCGCCAACTATTTGGTGGAGATGACAGAGATGGGACTGGCACCAAGGGCGCAGAGCTTCGATATGGTGGTTGATGGGTTAAAGCACTGCGGGAAGCATGACCTTGCAAAGAGGATGGAGCATTTGGAGGTGTCGCTCAGGGGTGATTGACTTTTGATTGTCGATGGAGATTTGTTTATTTGAGGAAAGAAAAATACAATTTACAGAGGAATTCTTTCATTTATATGGTTAATCTGTTGAGGCTGGTATCTCATGCTGTGTTCCTGCCAGCATCTGTGATACAACACTTCATCTGCAATTTTATTGATGGGTTACTTTCACTAATCTTTTTAGGTAAGAGCTATTTTTCCCCTCCTTTTCAACTGCAGCATGTCCTCTTGTACTTTCACTATGCATACTATCATTAAATAATGTAGATGTTATTCGTTGGCTAGGATCAAACACCATAAAACTTGATCGGATGGGTGTATATTACATTAGCAAATAGAACCTTGTATTTCAACCTTGACTAGGATCAAGTGGTTATCTTGTGCAGATTTCTAGCCTAACAAATTTATGATTGATTAGCCAATTGCTCATGATACTACAATACTTGCTGTCATTTTCGATATTTAAGGATATTTATGAATTCTTGAATTATCACATGTTATCGAAGTGATCCTAAGGTCGCATCATATATGCGCTCCTAAATCTTAAGTTTTATGTGCCTTTTTGGATTACAATTTTTTTTCTATTATTAATGCAATTAATCTCCCTCAGTAAACAATGTATACAAGAAGAGATATGAATTACAAAGTGATTATAGAAGAGAAAGAGAAAATAAGAGGGATGAAACAAGAGGGAGAAAAGGTGTGAAATACAATAATCATAAAAGATATGCAGAAAAATCCACCTAGAGCATCATCTTTACTCAACTCAAAAATATTTCAAGACTCTACCTTCACAACCATACAATGCTCCTTATAAAGGGAAGAAGAGAGTAACTTAAAAAAAAAAAAACAGAGCCTTGTATTTAAATCTATTCCTATTTGACCTAAAAGTTAATTCTAAACTTATGAGCCTTGCCAAGTTGCATGTGTATGACCTGAATGAGCAAAAATTAGGAGTTTTCACTGACCTAAATCTGTACAATAATGGATGTTAACACGCTAATATTGTCGCTGTGTTCTATATCCATATATTTCCCATTTTGACTCTAGTTTGGATGATTTTGAATGTGCTAGAAAGCTTACTCTATGGGTTTTACAATGGTATTAATCTCATTTTGGAGGTTACATTTGTTTGCTTGGAAAAGGTTATGGTAAACTAAAGTTTCTTTTAAAATTGAGTTTTCTAACTGTCAAGATGGTGGGACAATTAAAGTAAAACAGAAAAATGTCTTTCCAAATTTTGACTTTTTATTTTTTTGGGAAAATATTTTCCTTTCTCTTTTTCACAGTTTCCCAAACACGATCATACCCTAAACCCAAAATGTGTTATTCCTGGTAAAGCAATCATTCCATAATTATAATTTGAGGATAGGCTGCACCATCCTTTACTAACTAGTTTCAAGGTTTAAACCATCCCTTCCACTTCATCATGTTTTTATCTTTTTTCAAGCTAGATTGCATCATATGTTTTCTTGCATAGGATCAATTGGTTTGATTAAGTTAGTCACTTGTCAATGTCTGTGTGAGGGTTTTCAAAGTTTGATTTTTCTGGAGGATAGGAACTACAAAGGACTTTGTTGAACCAAGTTGTTGAGGCATGTATTGCCCATATTTGTTGCTCTCTGTAAGTTCATAGAATAAAGGTTGTTACACCTGCGTGTAATCTGGATGGTACAGTTGTTCTTCTGTGCCAAGCAGGTTGCATTAGGGTTGTACAAATATGGCTAGTCAAGAAGAATATGTGCAGCATTTGTGATAAATGTTAGACTTAAGTGCCACTAACACAATACTTGCCAACCTTTGAGGCTATGCAACTATGGTTTGTCAGGGAAAATATGTGTGGCTCTTACAAGAAATGTTGGACATGGATTGATGGCATAGGATTTATGAAATGATGGCTGGCATAATGTGTATTGTGCTATGCTGTGCTAACATACATTCATGCCATGCCAGAACAATTTTTTTTTAAAAAAAAGGCAAAGAAGCTAAGTGCCTCTTTTTAATTTTTTTAAAAATGAATAAATATGTGCCTTCCCGACCCAACGCATGGAGTTGATATTGGCTTAACATGGGCCAACACTTGATAGCATAGTTAGTGCATACCTAATGGTAACAGACAACAATATGATGTGGCTCTAGTATTATCCTTTATACCTAACTTTGATAGCTTGCAAGGTGTTTAATGATGCAAAATCTTGAGAAAAGATAATTTGGCAATGAATTTAATTTGACATGGTATTTCCCAATTAATGATTATTTGTTGCCAAATAGTCTGCTTCCTGGCAATAAAGTATATTAATGCATAATATACTCTGTTTGATATATCTGATCCAATTGCTGCTTCCATATCATGAGACTCAACATCATACACCTCAACTTTATAACAACTCATTGGATCTCCCATAAAGCCTTTTTGTGAAAGCTTTTCATTGATTTGTAGTAATCTTTGTCTTATATGTGGATGCTCAAATTTTTATGCCTGATTTCACTATAACTAAGCATCATATGGTCAAGCGTTTCCCCTTTCCAGCTTCTTTGGTGATATGAAGGTGAAAGGGCACTAATTGAACTAGCCAACATACATGATGTTGGTGAAGATGTGCATGAAGGAAGTCATATTGGGTGTGTCATTTATCTGGTGGAGAAAACATAGATGGGGCTGGCGCTAAGGGTGCAGATCTTTGATATGGTGGCAGATGGGTTGAAGCATTGTCAGAAGCATGATCTTACCAGGGGATTGAACAGTAGGAGATCTTGCTGTGGGGCAATTGACTGACTGACTGATTGTTGAATGGGACTTGTTTATAGGAGGAAAGAAAATTACAATTTGCTAGTAAATTCTTTCATTTTTTATGGCTACCATGATGGCGCTGGAATCTCATGCTGTGTTCTTCATCTATAGTTGATGAGTTACCTTTGCGAAACCTGTTCAAGTACAATGTGCCCTTGACTACTATGTTGTCTTTATCCTATTTGTCCCACATACTATGGTTAGGTAGTTAAGATTTTTTTCCTTGACTCAGAGAACATGGCAAACATAAATGTAGTTTTATTTTTTCTAAAGTTCAAAAGGTTGAATCATGCAAATTTCTAGCCTAACAAAGTAATGATTGATTAACCAATTGTTCATGCTTCCGTCATACACGTATTACCTTATATTTCTTTTTCCTTTTTTTTTTTGTTCCTAGAAAAGACAATCTCGAATAAACCTAAAATACTTGTTATCATTTTCAGCTAACTCTAACTAGTTTGGGATTAAAGCTTTGTTGTTGTTGTTGTTGTAATCATTTTCAATATTAAGGACTATCTAAGAATTCTTGACTATCACATGGTATCTAAGTGATACTAAGTTTGCAATATATCTGCCATCCAAAATAGTTAAGTTTGTCCATCTCATTGGGTTGTGTGCTATTCCATTGTTTTTGATGTCAAAATTGTGCAGCCTCCATACTAAGTGATGTAAAAATTGTCCAGCTTCCATACTAAGTGATGTAAAGAAGTGATTAAATTGTTTAGAGAAGATAAAAAACATAGATAGAGGGAGAAAAAGTTGGAGACACCATTGTCGTAAAAGATGTGGAAAAATCTATCTAGAGCCTCAGTTTGTTCAACTCAGAAATTAATGTCAAAACTCTCTTTTACAACCATGCAATGCTTCATTGAGAGAAGAACGTGCTAACTTCATCACAATTTGGACACCTGAATAAGCATGAGTGAATTTTTTCTGCCCATGGATGGACCTAAATTATTTGTGTATAGTGACCAATATTAACATGCTAACTTCATCATAATTGGTGTTATTTCATCATCTTTCTCATTTGGACTCCAATCTGAATGATTTCAGAAGTGTAGCAAGCATATTCTATGCAATTTTACAGTGATACTAGACTTGTCCTTAAATTCAAGTTTTTTTTTTTTTGGTTGTGGTGAAGCAATCTTCCAACAAATAGTATCCAAGAACACTGCTGCATCTTCTACTAAAATAATTTCTAGGCCTGCACCTCCCTTTCAGCTTCAACTTTACTTCACCTTTCTTTGATCCAGATTGCATCATATGCTTGTTGCACAATGTTCATCCTTGAGCAACTTACCTTTTTGAGGCTGGCTGCATGTAAATTTCAAAGGGTCCAAAGTATTCAATTTCTATAAAGGCAGGAGCTTTGGACTTTGCAGAACCATGTAGTTCATTCTGCCTTTGTTTGTATTTGTTGTTTTCTACGAGTTCATAGGATGAGGGTTCTAAAACCTGCCAGTAACCTGGATGAAAAAGAGTTGTTATCCTGTGATATCAGATTTGTTTAATAATGACTTGTTGCAGAGAATTTGTGTAGCATCTATAAGAAACATCATGACATATGTATTGGCTGTAGATAACTCAATTATATTATTTGATGTGACCATTTCTCTCCCCTTTACATCTAGCTATGATAGCTTGCAGCAACTTTGATCACACATGTTTTCAAAAGTTATTCTTGAGGGATGAGGTCAACATATGCAATATTTTTTGATCTTCCTTTGTTGATCACCAGATCATTTATTTCTCCATAATTGTACAATTCCTTATTTACTCTCTTTGCTAATCCTCATCTAAGTTTAGCTTGTATGGCATGAATAGTTGAATTTAAGTAATTCATCCTTGTTCACCTTAGTACAGTAAGACCCATCTGGAAGCTTTCCATTGGCATGCAGTAACAAGTGTTATTTCGTGGATGCTCAAAATTTTGTGCCTCGTTTTGCTATAATCAAAGCATCACATGTTCAAACTTGTCATTTTGAATTTGTACTTTAATACTGTTTTAGGGGGAATCAGTATAGATGGCGGGGGGCAGCAAAGAAAGTTTTCTATCAATGATACATCTATTGTACTTGTCTTGAAATTTGCTAAAAATATGATAAACATTTTTTTTGCTTGAAACCCAAAATTAGCCATGGCATCCCAAATAGATTTCTTTATATTTAGAAGCCCTTTTACTATAGGAACATCTACTATTCATAGGGGTCACTTTCCTGTCAAACCATTTCACAAGGTTCCATTGGTTCATGGTATTTACCCTTTTGATGTATGCAACAAGATTTCTTCAGATGGTGGAGGACTTTTTGAGGTACTGAGGTAGTATAAATTGGGTTAAGATGAAAAAAAAAATCATCTCATCATACTTCAGTTTTTGCAATATTTTTTAAGTAATCTCAAAGCTTATTAACTAGGAAAGCATCATATCTCTACTTTCTCTTATATAAATTGAGAATTGTAGTCATACTTGGAGTTATTGCATTTCAGTATTCTGTGATCTTTCGGTTTTCCTGCTCATTAAATTGTTCATTAATTTAGGCTTGGTCGTATTTTTTGAGAAGTAGATCAGAACCTTTTTTTTTTGGAAGAAAATCATGTTACATGAGCGAAATTGATTCAGTATTTAAACTCTTTAGATAGTGCTGTCTTATATTGCCTCTGACTTTAGATTATTACATATATTAATTCCCCTATAAGGGAATTCTATCATTGTTGAGTATTGCAAGACCGAATCATATATATTAATATCTCCCTTGAAAGTTTTTTTTTTCCTTCTATTTTTTTGCCATAGATTCTCAGAAGCGGAATTAGAATATCAAATTCTTGACCCTTCTTCTAGGCATGGCCTTTTTTTTCGTGTCTTATTCTTTGCGACACAAATCATATCTTATACAGAGTCAGATAGAAGTAGTTCTCCATTTTTGTCTGTACTCATGATTGATTGACATGATTCTCATGCTGTATCTGATTGTATTGAAGATCTGATCCTTTAATTCATCATTGTCACCCTAATCTTTTCCATCAAATATGGAATTGTCTACAAAGCACAACTCCAATTTGAGAGGGCTTAATGGCTTGAACAGAATTTATAGCCAATTGACAACTAGACATCAACGTGACAGAAAATAATGTCAAATTCCCAGCCAAAGCAAATCTAAGCAAGAGAGAAGCTTGTCATGTATATGGCTAGTTCATGGTTAGGGAGATCTATTGTATCAATCATAGTTCAGTTTTATGCAACCAAGGAGCAACGCTCCAAGATTCCTCAGGAGTTGCATAGAGTCTAGAAGGGGGAAAGATGATAATTATTGGTATAGGAAATTGTTTTCATCTCGAAGGCACAAATAAGCCAAGAACCAGATGAAGAGCAGTCACATAGAAATGAGCTTTAGTTAAACCCAAAAAAGTATTGTGCTAATTGCAGCAAAATATGGTGATGTTGGTGGTAATGTCAATAACATAGATAAGGTTGGGATCCATATGTTTTAGAGAAAACGGATCAAGGAATTGGGGTGCAAAGGGTTCTGGTTTGAAATCTCAACTTCCTTTTTTTCTTTCATTTGCATACTGGAAAAACTATGAAAGTTTTACAAGCAAAATACCAAAATTCATATTTCTTTTTTTTTTTTGCCAAAATATGAAAAAGAAAAGGCAATGCCAAACATATGCCCTTGACTAAGAAAAGGCTGCAGGCAACTTTTCATGCATCACAGTACAAAGCCTAAAGGTTGTTTGTTCCTTTTTGAGATGCAGAGGTTCATCTTTAAGAAGGAAGATTCCATTACAACCATCAACCTGTATTTATCTCTTTGGTATTGGCTTTGTCAATCCTTCTTTTCCAATCATAGTATGTGGGTTGACTTGTGTTGTTCACCACTTTTTCATCAGTTAATAAAATGTTCTGCTAGCTGATTTATAGCACTCGAACCTGGATGAGTGGCAGTCCTAGTGATCAGAACTGAATATAATTTTGTTATAATGTCGTGCATTTTGCTAGACTTTTATTTTAAGTTAATTAAAAGGGATATGTTTCTGCCATTTCTGCTGTCACCATGGCAAAGAAACATTTGAGATTGAGAATTCCATGTAAAATGGATATCAGATTCTTTTGAGATGTTTTTACAGACATCTAGTTTAACTAGACATAGTTCTTGTAATGAAAGATCTTCTATACTTTCACAAGTTAATTGACTAATTTGACATCATTGTATTCTTTGTTTCTGATTTCTTCATTGGCAGGTTACTCTCTTGTTTGTTATTTTAGTTTGTGGTGTCAATTTGATTGAAAATGGTGGAGCAAGTGACACATTCTATTACACTTTGCAGGGTATTGAGAGATACAGTGCACCTTGGTTATACAATGGGCAGGGAAGATCAAAACAGCGCACTGATGGGATCAAACCAAGCTGATTCACCAGTTTAACTTGCACAAATAGTCAGTACGGAACTAGCACAGAAGTTCCAGATGAGAGCAGTCTGACCAAACAGAAAGGCTAGTTGACTTGATTGTTGGCATGGACATTTAATCAGTAAATTTGATGGTTCCGCTGGTAATTCTACCGTTGGTGGCTGTACTTCTGGCCTCATGGAGTGGATGTGACCGTGGGACTCTATTCGCAGCCCCTTATAGTCCCTAAGCAACAATTATTCAAGTTTTTTGTAGCTTTATTTATTATCAAAGATCTTCAAAATGAATTACATCAAATCATCTCTTTCTTATATGAGAAAATGTAGCATAAAGATTAAGAAGTAGATTAATATATGTAATGTTATTCTTTTTTCCATATCACTTCCAAGTTGCAATAAATTAACAAATCATTTTGAATCAGATGCTGTTTGACTTAATAACACATTAGAAGTTGGCAGATTTCTGAGCATCTAGCAGTAACTGAATCTCGGAACCAGGACAGTGTTCTATTATTTTGAAACGTGGTTGTAGTCTCCTCAGTATTGCAACACTCATTCTGTAGCTCAATAATCTTAGGTTTCTTTGTAACATTCTTGATCATATGTTCTAAGTTGTTACATTGATATATTCTGTTGTTATCTTGAATTAGTTTTGTTATTGTATAGCCAAGGTTGCATAATATAATCTGGAATATAGCAGACTAGTCAACTGCCACCAAATTTTAGTTCATATCTTGAATCACCAAATTAAGATGCATAGGGTGTGGGCAAATCCAATTATAAATTTTGATATATGTTTGTTGGAGTTATGTTTTTTGTGGTTTTCCTCCACTGCATTGCCATTTTATAATTAAGAAAATTTTATGTAGCCCGATGGATGGCCCTGAAGCAGGTTGGAAGATTGCATCTGTTTGTCAGTCTAAAAGCGGAAACGGGGCAGCACCTTTATTTGGTTGGTGACTGACTTTATCCGGGCAAGATCATGCAGGAGTTATTATAGAGGATGAAATATGGGCCCTCAATCTAGGGCTAGCATACTTTTAGATGATGAATATTTCAAGAGGAGAAATAGATATATTAGAAGTCAAGTACTGAAAGTAAAATTTTCGATCCCATGTAGTTGGGAAAAGGCTTAGATGAGTTGAGTATGTCCTGGAAGTAAAATTTCTTCTGAATGACTTTGTCTGGGCAAGATCATGCAGTAGTTATTATAGAGGATGAAATATGGGCCCTCAATCTAAGGCTAGCAAACTTATAGACGATAAATATTTCAAGAGGAGAAATAGATACTATTAGAAGTCATGTACTGAAAGTAAAATTTCTTCTGAATCATGAATAGTTACTGGGAGGGCTGTGACAAGTTATGAAATATCATATTATTAGAAGTCATGTACTGAAAGTAAAATTTCTTCTGAATCATGAATAGTTACTGGGAGAGTTGTGAGAAGTTACGAAATATCTGATAGCTCAATAAACTGCCCTTTTTGACCTTGTAGCTGCAAGTTTGTTAGGGTAGAGATCCCTCAGACTATTACACGTCATTTTCTGAAGCCACTGCGGCCCAAGTTAGTGGATTATTGTATCAAAAAGATGCATTATAAAATCTGAAAGCAAACGGCAAGGGCATGAGCGGTGGTGGTGGTGTTTTGTTCATTCTGATTTGAGATAGAACTCAGTAACTAGTTAAAGTTCAAATCCTCTATAATTTGGCCATTCAAATTGAGAAACTGTTCTATCATGATGGACAATATTTAAAATGTTTAAATTAAGTTAAAATGAACATTTTTTAAATATGGATTGAATGCATAGCAAGAAACCTTTTTTTTTTTTTTAGGGCGCTGCTGAGAAATCAAGATTGATATTTTTTAAGGTCTGAATGGTGGATAATTTCATTATTATCCACTGTTATTTATATTTCTGTTTTTGTTGTTGGCAGTGATGAAAAATATGATTAAAGGTTTTCAACTAGGATAAATTAATTTAAAAGCATATTTTTCTCATTGCGACGTTTAATCTTTTGCAGGGTCTCATTATATATACTAATAAGGTCCGACTTCATGCGTTTTCTGGGCTTCCAAATTCTAAGTTTGCATGGACCTCACTCTTTCAACCTTTGATGAGATTGACCTCCCAGCAAAATAACAGGTAATAAGTGCAAAAATGATGGCTTTATTTGACAAAATTGCTGTTTATATGATTATATTATTTCCGTATCATTTGACAAAATTGAGTCTATATACTTTTGTGTTGACCATAATACAATGGCTCCATCCTGAAACCTGCTATAACTGTTGCATAAAACCATAATGACTCATCTCCACAGCAGTTTTTCTGTAGAAGGGTAGCACTCTCTCGTAAGAAACAAGTGATGTACAGAGGTATCATGGAACTCTTAACAGATGAAGACAAACCTTTCAGAGTTCATGTTATATAAAAAGAGATTAGATAAGAACCATTGCATGTTCTTCTCTTATTTAATAGCGAAGCTTGGGCCTGGAGGAATTAAGACCTTTAGCAGGGACTCCCAATTGGAAAAACAAGCGCAAGTTAAGGAATAAACTAGTACGGGTTGGCCTTGCCGTGAAACAACAACAAAAGCAAGTCAAAAAGAAGGGTTCGTAACTTCTCTGAAAGACAACGCGATCACGGGCTTGATGGTTGGTTCTGAGGGAAATATGAAATATTCTTAAGCGAAGGCTGGACTACCAAGTGAAGCCAGCTGGTTTTAATGTCGAGAGAACGATGTCGGCAGACTTGTCAAAGGATGGGACTAATGGGTCTAAAACGTGATTCACAAGGAATATTGTGCTGCCGCCACAGTACGTCCAATTTGAAAGAAATTAGATTGCCATCACTTCTTCGTTGCAGAACTAAAACAAAATTTTCTGTTTTTAGTTAAATGTAGTTGGACTGCTAGCTGATAAAAGTTGAAGAAGTCCCAGTCTTTAGGTATGAGAGGACTTGAGAAATTTTATGGAGGGAAAAAAAAAAAAAAACAATGCCCTAAATTGGTAGCTCTGAAGGGCTGTTGTGTGTCTCTATCTCTATCCTAGACTTAGACTTATCATGGATAATAAATATCCTTCTTTTCTAATCAATGTTTTGAAAATCGGTTCAGACAAGGAACTGGCTTAACATTTGGGTCATGGGTCAATCGATTTAATCGAATAAATTGATTTGATTGAATGGATGTTATCCTAATTAATTTTTAATTTAATAATATAAAAATAATAAAATATAAATATCAATTTAAGTAAAAAAATTAAAAATTTAAAAAATTGATCCTAATTTCATTTATCAAAACTAAAAGTCTAAAAATCGGGATTAAACCAGTTTTTTGAAACCCGATCTGAATTTTTTTAATTTTTATCGGATCATATAAAAGTCCTATAATAATAAAACTGGATTGGATTCGACTGATTCTTGGTTGGACTGGTTCAACTAGCTGAGCCGTTCCGATTTTCAAAACTATGCTTCTAATTGGTCTCTTTGATCGAAGTGGCAATTGATTCAGGGCTACGTCAAATAATTGATGGCAAACAACTGTTGTTAACACCTTTCAGTGGCTGTCCTAATTAAGGCTGCAATTAGTAAATTTATTAGGGTTATAAGGTGCTCACCATCTTGTTGGGATGCCCATCTAATCCATGCATAAACGTAAATGGTCCATCTTTGTGTGTAATGAATGGAAACTTCCATTTTGTTTCTCGACCTAGAAGATAAACATCTCCAGACCTATTTCTGCGAATTTGGACATTGTTTGATATATCACCGGTGCAAACTTACTTTCCAGATTCGTAGGTGGCTTGCTTGACCATCTTCCTTTGGAGACAGTTGTTTCATGGCTTGAAGCATCACAACCAGGCAAGTAGCTAATATAGGACTTGAATGACATGGGGTGGGCCATACACTGCTCTTCTTCTTTCGATATGGCATAATTTGATGCATGAATCCTCCAATATTTGACAACAGATGTGCTTCCCATTAGCATCCTATCTGCACTGTGACAATAAGAAATGGAATTATTATGAGAAATGTGATTGTGATGGCCTTTGCTCAAGAAAAAACATATAACAAACAAAAGATACAGCATGATCCCAAATCAATCATGATCATTAAAATCCCTCCCACTGCATGATTGTCTTTCTGACCCCTGAGCTTTTGGTGGAGGAGTGTCTCATCCTTTTCAATGATCCAATGGTTCTCCAAGGGAAAGTTCCAATCCAAAGCCAGCATTATGGGTTTCCCTTTCTAATAAGAGCTTGACACATGTCCTTCACTAGTCTAGTTCTCTGCAGTCCTTGTTCAGATGGGGTTCAGCTTCTTTACCTTGCATCAATAATGATCCAATCTCCATTATTTCAATCATCGAAGCGTTGCCCAAGGTTGATTCTTAGAATAAACTATTAAGACATGCATGCATCTTTGCCTACACAGCAGCAAGAAGCATCTTTGTAGCTTGAATGAGTGCAAATTAAAAACAACAAGTTACTGCCTGGAATTGGTGGAGAGTTGGTTGTGGAGTGGGTGAGGAGCACTCATAGAGGGAAGACAAGGTGAGGTCTATATATCCTTAAAGCAGCCAAGGGGTAGTGGTTGTTAGATCTTGACCTGATGTGGGCTATTATATGTTAAAAATTTTTCCCCTCTCTAAGAGGAATCACTCACTAGACAAGAATAAAGTAATCCTTCTTAAGTTTATTATGAGTTTGTTGTGTTCTAAAACAGACAGGACATTTATATAGCAATCCTTCTGTTATCTTATTCATGCATGGTCCTCTGTTCTTCCTTGTTGTTAGAGCTGTGCAATTTGAAGTCTGGATTGTCGCTGAAGGCTTGGTTAATTAATAGGATTTTTGACAGGAAAGATGATGAGTGGTGACTTCTTGTCTAGGTTAAGCCCGTGATCTGTAAAATTTCAAAGCTCTTAAATGCAACCATGAGTTAGAAAATGAAAGTGGGAGGCTCAAAGTGTTGATGACACACTGTTGCATCACAAGAAGGTTTGCAGTATTCTAAACAAAAGATCCCTTTCAAAGCCATGGATGTTATTCTATTTCAGATGGGACCCACATAATTAGATGCTTCTAATGGACCTAAAGTGTTCCAAAAACATTTCAATGGTTGTTTAAGACATCTAAATTGTCACATCATCAAATGGTTAGAGGTAGGGTAGAGAGAAGAGAGATGCACCTATACAATAATTACCTATATTCAAATGGTTAGAAATGTACCATAAGACTCAGACGTAGAACCTTTAGCGTCTAATGGAGGAGCATTACAAAAAGATCCAATTCAAGTATATTATTAAGTTTTGATGAGAGAAATACTCATCTTTGCTGCCAAGCAACGGTATATTTTAGATGATGAAAAATTATTCTTTTACTATTTTCATCTCATAATATTGTTATGAGTTATAGTCGTGCGTGCATCATCATGCGTTATTCTATAAGCATGAAAATAATGTAAAAACTTTTATTTATTTTTCTTTGTTAGATCATTTTTCTAAGCGATCATTCTTTGCATGTATTGGAATTACGACATATATTGGTATAACTATTTAGGCATTCTCCTCAACATATTTTTAATTAAACTATGAATATAAACAAAAATGGTTGAAAAAATAATGTTTGGAGGATTAATAGTTATAATATTCTTTTAATTAATAAAAATTTAAGTTATTTTCAACTTTTCTCTTAAATAATTTTTTGAATTATTCTTTAAAAATAAATTGTCCAAAACTAATGAATTATTCTTGAATTATACATAATATTCTCATATTTATTTATGAATTATTCATAGCTAGTTCAAAAAAGTTTTACATGATGTATATTAAATGATCCTATATAATGCAACTAATGGTAATCTTTTTCTACCATCATTTATTATATTTGTCTCTACTATATTTATATTCAAATAGTAAACATAAAAATATTATAGAAAGACAATATTTCTAAAATTTATGTTTTAAATTCTTTATTATCCAAGCCCTTCATGAAGTTTTAATAATTGTTTGGGTTTTTTTAAATTTGACATCCAATGAATCATTCCTAAATGCAGAATTTGTGAAATTATATCCTAAGGTATCTTTATTATTTTATACATATATAATGTGAATATTTAGATAACTATTATAATTTAGCTATTATTTTATGATAATGATGTTTATATAATGAAAATGATAATGGTCTTCCAAGCTTTTTAAGGTTTATAGAAAGAAATCAATACCAACACATTTGTATTTAAGTTTTATTATGTAGAGGTAATATTTAAAGCAATAATGTTAGCATATAAATGGTTCATCTTGTGTGAGCACTCCATTTATATATTTTTTTCATAAAATAATATTATATAGAAGTAATATGTAAAGCAAACCCCCCTCACTTCCGCTCTCTTTTCTCTCTATCTCTTTTTCATTTTATACTCTCTCTCTCTCTCTCTCTCTCTCTCTCATGCTTCCCCTGCGTACCCTCTTTCTATCACTCTTTCTTAGCTTTTTTTTTTTTTTGCCTTATAGACAACTAGTTAAGTTGACTTACCTTTCCTACACAGGACACTATGATTCGGATAAAATTATTATTTTTAAATTTCTAATCATTAATTTTAAATAAATAGTAGAACTCTAAATTTGGATTGTGTTGTCACTTAATACATTGATGAGAGTTAGATGGTCCATGTAATGCCTCTAAAATTTCAAGTGTTGAGAATCTTAATTAAAACAAATTTGTATCGTTTTATTTAGCCTTTGAAATGAATAAAATAAAATAATTATTAAATTCTGTGATGAATATTTTTTATTCTAGATTAGTCTTATGGTATTATAACTTTTGTTAGGCTCAACGTTGATTTTTACAACTTTTTAGATCTCCTAACGATTTAAAATAAATTGATAAAAGTAGATTCTAATTTCATAAATGTTTAAAATTTTATCATCAATTATCGGTGAGATATTATTATTATTTTATTTTATTTTGGTATAGTGAGATATTATTATTATTATTTTTTTTATTTTGGTATAGATGGGTGATCACATCAATTTAGGACGAGTCGAATCCGATATATCAGAATACAATATTTAGGTAAGGATAATAGGGCATGGGTTGCCCTGCTTCCAGCTCCAAAAACATAGTGATAGGCCACCCTGGCAGTAATCCAATCAGCTGCTGAATTGGCCTCCCATAGATGTGTCAAATCTGGAGATGTCGGCTCTCTGAAGTATAGATCGGATGTCGTAAATCAAGGGGATGGTTGGCAAGTAGTCGCTGAATTCTGATGGAGCCAGCGGATATCAGTAGCAGAATCTCCCTCAATAATAAGACTGCGAATACCCAGGCTCCGAAAGGCATAGGAAATACCAGTCCATGCCGCATACAGCTCAGTAAGATACCGAAGAGTCAAAAAGGCCGAATCTTTCAGCCGCCAACATCTCACCATCCAACCCACAATTATAAAAAGCCGATCCACACATATACCTCGAACACTCCCATCAAAGTTGATTTTGATAAACCCTAGAGGTGGGGGCTCTCAAGAAATAAAGACGTGCACCGCTGCGCTACCGAAGCAGCAGGGGAGTCCCAGTGGCCAGGGCTAGCAGAATCAAGAGCATTTTAATGAAAGGTATACTCAACGGATAAGGAGATGGCAGTTCTGACAACCCTGCAGGAAGGAGCCATCTCATCAGTGAACAGAGCCGATTCCGGGATAACCAAATCTAGTAAGCTATGTAAGCCCACATAGGTCCCAGCTGATGGATACTCCTTCGCATATCCTGCCTGATCAGGCTCAAAAAAGAGATACGCTGGAAAGCAAAATCATGCACCCAAGGGAAGTCACCAGAACGTTGCCATATCTGTTTCATCCTAGGACATAAAAAGATAGCATGATCAACCGTCTCCTCCTCAAATCACATAACGGGGACATAGGTAGGATACTCATACCTCTCCCTGAGAGCATGGAACAAGTAGGAAGAATATTCCATGCAAGCTTTCAAATAAATAGTCGCACCCTAGGTAAATGGAAGATGCCAGATCCATACCAAATCCATTGATAGTTGAGGCTGTGGCCTGTAAATATTCAGGAGGTCCTTAATAGAAGCACGAGATATACAAGATCTCCTCCAGACCCTAATGTTAACAGTAAGACCCAGAATGAGAGGAATAGAGATAATACGACGGTAGAGCTCACCCCCGAAGAAGCTGGACACCAAAGAAAAGACCAGGCAGTGTGATCCTGGTGGATTAAATCACTGACTCTCATTCCATTAAAATGTCAGTGCAAACAAAGGTTGGCCATCGAGATAGAGGAAGGTCTGCAATTCACGTATCTTGAACAACATCCATAAAGGCTCCATCACCAATCATCCATGAGATGCAGTTCAGAATAGTCGAAGCGTGTCGACATACCTCTTTCCAAAAAAAGGAGTGCCCATGAGAAGACTGAGGAGAAGTAAAAGAATTTTAGTTTCCGTATTTGGCACGTTGAAAGAGCTCCACAAGCAATGCGGATCAAGCAAGAAACGCATGGCATGCCTAGCTATCAAATCCTTCCTCATAACAGTGAGAGACTGGATCCCAAGTCCATCCTCAGCAATCGGCAAATAGATAATGTCTCAGGCCAGAAGGTGAATACCATACCATCCTGCATTGAGGCCCAGAGGAAGTCCCGGAAATATTTCTCTATCTTCTCAAGCAAGTCAATGGAATGGTAGCATTGGATAAAAGATAGAGAGGAAGAGAAGACAACATCGAGCGTAGGAGAGTAATCCTTGCATCATAAAGAGCCCAGTGACCTATCACCCATCCAGATGATCAAAACCCTCGTCACCAGGTCACTGAAGTCGGAACTCCGTGGCCTTCTCCCCGTGATAGGTATCACAAGGTAGGACAGTCGATCAACCTGAGATGGAATACCCATGATATGCGAGATAGACCCCCTGACAGTGGGTGTCATCTTCAGGCTAAAGCAGATCAAAGACATTAAGACTGCATAATGGTTGCAAAAGCGGTAGCATTATGAATAGTAGTCTTCCCTAGGAGAATGCAGTCATCAGTAAATAGTAGATGGGAAAGTGAGGGCCCGAGGGGACCACAGAGTAGGGTTCCAAAGACGATTCCAGCTGAGCCTGAGATAGTGCCCGGGATAGAGCATTAGCAGAGAGGATAAATAGGAATGGGGAAAGAAGACATCCCTGCCTCAGGTCGACCTCAGAGTGGAAGTAATCAGTCTGACCTCCTTTAATTAGGAGAGAAAATGACGGACGATGAACACACGCCATAACCTAGTCAATAAAAAGCTCGTCAAGTCCAAACTCGTGAAGAGTGTAGTACAGCAAATCTCAGCTCAATCTATCATAAGCTTGCTCCATATCAAGCTTTACTGCCATGAGGCACTGACAATCGGAGGCCCTCTGAAGGTCATGCATGAATTCCTAGGCTAAAAGAGCATTATTAGTGATACTCGCCTCCTCAGAAAAGCCTCCTGCTCCGAAGAAATGGGGCGAGGGATCATCGAACATATTTGGAAAATCAAGAGACGAGCACATACCTTATATAAGGTAGTACAAAGGTTGATAGGCTGGTAGTACTGAGTAGAGGAGCGTCAATGCATTTAGGTACCAGGGTAATAAGAATTCGATTCTAATCAGAGGGAACAGAATTAGACTGAAAAACAAGCTGAATAGCTTGCACAATATCCTGGCCCACAATACCCCAGTAGGCGAAAGAATAACGGTGGAAACCCATTAGGCCCAGGGACCTTATCAGCTCCAAATCCCATAAAGCATGTCGAATATCCTTCGCAGTAATTGGTCTGATAAGAAGCTCGTTCTTCGCAATGGAGACCCTGTAGGGGGGCTGAACATGAAAAGCTGAAAAACCTACACCAGAATGCTCAGTCCATCTAGACTGAAAGAAATGGAAAAGCAATCTTTGATCATCCAGACATCCTCCTAAGCATTGCCCTCCTCATCAACTAAGCGCCTGATGCGGTTCATCGCTCAGCATTTTAAAGTGGCCTGGTGAAAGAATCTAGTATTGCAGTCTCCTTCCTTAATCCACTGAATTTGGGACCTTTGCCTTCAAAAAGTCTCTTGCTACAACAAAAAAGAGTGGTGAATGGCCAAACTGGACCTGAGGGTTGATAGATCAAATCACAAAGGAAACCCTCTTGATCCTTTTTGGTCTGTAAAGAAGAGATAATAGACTCAGCTGCTCAACTTGCCTCACAATGTCCCCCACCTCTCTTCTATTCCATCTAAAGAGTCTGCATCTAGCAAGAATCAAATGCCTAGATAATTTATAGGTAGCACTCCCTCTGATAGGTAATCGCCAGACCTGAGAGATGATGGTCCTAGTAGAAAATAAAATGTTTAGAATTTCTCAAATCTAAACTGCCTACTCAGCTGAAGAGACACCTCAGTAGATATAAGAATAGGACAGTGATCGGAGGCAATCCTAGGCAAATGAGTGACAGTAGTAGAAGGGAAGAGCTAAAGCCAAGTAGCAGTCGCCATGGCCCTGTCCAGTCTTTTCCAGACTCTAGCAAAACCCTGGCAATTGTTGCACCAAGTAAATTGGAATCCCGCGAACCCCAAATCCAAGAGGCCAGCAGAAGATATGAAGGTCCTGAACTCAGCAACATCCGGGGATCCAAAAAACTGCCTGCCCCCTCTTTTTTCAGTGGCCTCCACAATGCAGTTGAAGTCGCCTGCAATGAGGGAAGGAAAACCCTGACCAAGTAGTGAGAAAATCTCAACCCATAGCATGCGGGGCACCCTAAAGTTAGTGCTGGCATAGACACTCGATAGGAGTCAAGGACCAGAGGTCTCCTCAGAAATGACCAGAGCCACTTGCTGACCACAGCTATGGAAAGCATCGACTCTGATCTTATCATTTCTTCATAGCGCCAAAATACCACCAGAAAGACCAACTGACTCAACTGCATAAGAAGCCCACGATCTGAAAACTGTCTCCGTAGATGAGCCAGATGATCCCCAAACAACGAGTTTCCAGCAGGACATAGATATCAAAAGCATGAGCTGCAGAAGCCTCCTAAAAAGGAGCGAAACGAGGGTTTCTGAGCACCTCGCACGTTCCAAATAAGAATCTTTATTCAAAGGCTTGAGAGGGGGGGACCCCAACCTTGTCCCCAGTCACTCCACAACAGTCTGACCACTGGTTGGAAGGGGACCCACAGGCCCTAGACCACTGCGACCCATGGCCCTGACTCACAAATTGAGACAAATTCATAGCCACAACAAAACCCTCCCGCTAAATGGCATTCTTGAGTAGGAGGACCGTGAACTCATGGTTAGGCCCCACCATCTGAGTCAGTTGGGTGAACCCTAAGGCAGTCCTCTGGGCAGGCCCGTCCTTACAACGGGACTTCTTCATCCCCGGCCTAGTTAGGGCATCAACCCTCGAGAGGAGCCTAAAGATGTCGAAAAAGAGAAAGAAGCTTCCGCACTGCCTTTCCCCGTGAGGGGAGCTTTCCCTTTTGCTTTAGTGGTCTTAGATACCACTCTCTTCGATGTTGGCTCTACAGGCCGGGCCCTCTTGGATGGGCCAGTCTGGTCATCCTCGCGGGACATCGGGCGCCCGGACCACTTGTCAGAATCCAAGCAAGCAAAAGGGATGTAATCACTGTTCTTTGAAATCTCAGACTGCAGTGGATTAGAGTCCAGCAGCTCAGTCACATTTTGCAGAGTCTCCGCTACGGTGCCAATTGGCATGCTCAAGGGAGCCCGGCACGCAGAGTCCATGGTCATAGGCGGTGGCTGCACCAACTCTGATCCCTGAATCGGTGTCTCCACTGAAGGAGGGGAGACCCAAGGACCAGCGGACCTCCGACCAGTCTACCTTCGAGCCACCTTCTTTGGAGAAAGCCATCCTTCCGGTAAAGCAGAGGAGCAGGGATTAGTCTTGCCCACTTGAGGCAGCTTCCTGGGCACCGACTGCCGATCCTGAGAGGGCTTCCTACGCTGAAGAGCTGCCATCCATGGACCAAATCTGGGTCCAAGCGAGGAAGACGAGGGAACCGGCTCCGCCCCGCAATCTCCGGCAAGGTGCAAGGGAGCCGCACGAGCTACAAATTCCATCGAGGTGCTCGTAGAAAAATTGCTGCCAAAAAGGAGCTATGTTCCCTTGAATCCTTGCTCCCGGCCGGAGGGGTTTGCTCAAGTCAATGCGAACACAGGCTCTAGCAAACCCCCCCCGACTCCTCTCCCTGATAGAAGCATCGGAGAACAGATACTGCCCTACCACCGATAGTATTGAGGACAAAACCTCGTCAGTCCAAAATTCAATCGGGAGCTGAGGAAGACGGATCCAAAGCAGGGCATGGAGGAGGGAGCTCTCCGCTAGGATGAACTCCGGCTGCCACTTTGCTACAGCGATAGGTTGTCCATTGGCAACCTAGGGCCTCCCGAGAACAAGCTCCATGGCTTGGGAATCAGAGAACTGGAACATGTAGTGCCGGTGAGCCAACGTAACAACTTCATGTCTCACCTGGAACACCCCCTCGATGAAATTCCCGACTATCACCTCCGGCGGAACCCAACGAGAAAGGCTTCGAGCAAGAATTGCTTGATTCATCCATCTGCCAGCTTCCCCTCCAACGACTGTATAGGGACTTGGATAATATTCGGGTACAGACGTTCGAGCTCTGCAACCACAATCGGAGAGGGTGACGGAGCCACTCACTCGAATTGGCCCTCATGGGCACGACGCCAGGACATTTTGGCACGAAGCCCATCGGGCACAGCAGGAGACGGAGAAGGTGAGTTTGCCATCGAACAGAGAAGCGAGATCAAGCCCGGCATTAAAGGTCACCGGAGATCGGGGAAGAAGCACTTTCGAGTACTAATCTTAAAGTCACTCTCAGACACTCTCAGACCGAAGATAGATATTATTTTTTATATACATGTAATTTGAGATCACTAAAAAAAATACCATTAAAATTCAAAAATCAATCAGCTAGAACTTATAACATACTTAAAATATTAGTTCAGGCATATAGTAAATCTTATTATAAATTTAAAATATTTTGGATAGTGACCGTTATATACTGTTATAATGGCATATAACAATGCCATGCCAACACAATTTTTTCTTTTAAAAAATTCTATACCAAAATTTTTAGGTACCAATATAAAAAAATCATATAAAATCTTCAATTAGTTATCATTAAAAAATATAATATAATCATTTTTGGATAGATATTTATAATTATTTTTGAAAAGAAGAAATTGCTAGAATTACTATTCAACTTGGTTTGTCATTTTGAAAACGGACTCTATATCGGTACCGCATTAGTATAATGTTTGTAAGTTTGGTACATGAGTTGGTTCAAGTATCTAAACTTAATATGATATGTATTAAGCCTTGATTTCAAACTAATATGATATATTATATATATAAGATGATATATACTAGTATGGAATATCATACTATTTAGGTTGTAAACTTAATATAATACTGTATTAAGCCTTGATTTCAAACTAATATGATATAATATACATGATATAAGATGGTATATACTAGTACGGAATATCATACTATCTAGGTTGTAAGACATGAAGTTAGCGCTACTTTGAACGGGGTCCATTAGATGGACAATATTCCTTGAAACTTCTTTCTTGGCATTTATATGTACGTTGTACTTATACTTTATTATTAAGCTTTCTATTTTTCTATTTTTCCTTTATTCCTGGTTCTTGTATTGGTGAGAGAGGTTTCTTGATGCATCAATGGTCAATTGTGACAACTAAAATCATGCATTCTCGAATTGCTTGGTATTGTGGCAGACTCTTCTCCCACTCTCTTGCTTAGTCTAACGTAGGCAGGACGTCGGTGGTATACTATATAATTATAAGATTTTCTTACTCTAGGATGGATTAAATTTTAGAAGACAAAACATTGTATGCTATGTTTTAGGCCCTTCCACTTGCCCCTGCTTGTCTTTTGTGATGAAAAAGTCTTTGTACATCGTATCTGGTGCAGCAAATTTACATGACTGCATCATTCTTCTTATTGATCCACATGAATCCTACATGGCTGACGCAAGAATAAGACAAGATAGCAAAATACGATTTTAAATTAAGTGTGATGTGCATTAATATCGTTTGACTTTTTTTTTAAATTTGTGTAAAGACTAGAGGCGGTGCAACGTATGTTTTCCGAATGGTTGTCGTAATTTTATAACTAAAGTATCGTAAATTTATAACTGGGGTGTTATAATTTTTTTTAACTTTCTGAATGGATGTCGTAATTTTATAACTACAATATCGTAATTTTACAATTGAGGTGTCGTAATTTTTTTCGTCGAGATGTCGTAAAGCTTTGCCTTAGGTTTTCTAAATGGGTGTCGTAATTTTATAACTACGGTATCATAAATTTACAACTCAGGAGTTGTAAATTTTTTTCGACTTCTGAATGGGTGTCGTAATTTTTTTTTGATCGAAATGTCATAAAGCTTTATCTTAACATTTTCTGAATAGGTGTTGTAATTTTATAACTACGGTATTGTTATTTTACAATTGAAATATCATAATTTTTTTTGATCGGAATGTCGAAAACTGTCTTAACATTTTTTGAATGGGTATTGTAATTTTATAACTATGGTATCATAATTTTACAATTGGGATGTCTTAATATTTTTTTGGAAGGCAAGTCATCTCGTCCCATCCCATCAGGAATAGTGTATCACTTACGAATTTGTAACCATGATCTCTGTTATTCCGTCCCATCGCGTTAAGCCATATAGAATATACATGGATCAATAAAAAGAGGTGGTGTAGCCACGTGGATTTGTTGTACCGATTACGATGTACAAAGTCTTTTCCTTTGTTGATTCAAGCCATTAGAGTCTTGGTGAAAACATTGAAATCATTATAATATACAAGAAGGAAAAAAATTTGGTAGTTTGTTAGACTTACAATTACTAGTTTGATATTTTCATAATCTACTAACTTGTCGTATTTGAAAAAAAAAATCTTAGAACTTGCATTAATCTCCCTTACCCTATGGCAAGAAAGTTGTCCAAGTTCCTGCAGTGGCCTTAGAGGAGGAGACTAGGAGCTGGGAGTAACATGCATTCTTGCGAGAAGCATCCAGCACTGATTCCTTTGAACACTATCATCAAGAATTTCGAGAGTTGGTGTTGCCGGCGAGGTAGGAGCTGTGTGCCTCGCTCATAGGTGTTACATCTTCCGTTTTTATGCTTCTACTGGCAAGGATTTGGTGCTGTGGGTGTGGGTTGTCAACGGCCAACCGATCGCCATCGGGAATGGTCATCACAGTTCATTCTGACGCTGGACTCTTTGGCATCTGCCTTGCTTTGGGTCCGGCTGCTTAATTTGCCAATTGAATTTTGGAAAGATGATATTCTGAGCTCTATTTTTGCTTCGGCGGCCACTTCGTCTTCTTCGACTCATCAACAAAGGAGAAGCTCAGGGGAGGCTTTGCTCGGGCATGAGTACGCATCGATTTGGGGAAGCCACTACATCCAGGAGCAAGGGTGCGAGGTAGTTAGTCTCCCTTCTGGCAGCAGTTTGCCTATGAACATCTTGAGGACATCTGCTACAAATGTGGGTCGATGCACTACCATGGCAACTGCAAGCCGTGTCAGAAGTTGAGTCTTCCTCGTCTGGTTCCCCCTTCGGTCCGTGGATGGCGGCTCTGCGAGAACGTCGCTCTCCCAGGGCCTGCCCTCCGTTAGTCCCTAGTGATGGGTGGCATGTCCCGACGAAGATAGCTCATCGGCGAATCTCCAAGACCACCCAAGTTCAGGTTTCCCCTGCTGGTGACCCTGTTTTGGAGCAAGGAGGGAGGAAGGTGGTCGCGCCGGCTGCTTACCCTGCATCCCCAGCTTCTACTTCCCCTGCCTCCCCTATTTTTGGTTCCCTAGGCATCAGTGTGGATCAGCCATGGATCAGGTTGGGAGAAAGGGAGGCTAGTTGGTTGCTGGTGTTGTATCGGGTGGAAGTTGCGTGCTGACAGATAGTGGGCATGCCGGTACTGTGGTTAATATTGCTTCTGATACCCAGCTAGAGAACTTAAGCCCACTGATTTTCTGAATTCTAAAGTGAATTCAGAGAATCCTTTTGCGTTGTTGGGATCTGACATGTGGGTCAGGCGACCTATGATCCACAAGGATGTTAACCCCGGGCCATCCAAGAGGGCCATGCTAGTGGAGGTTCATACTCGACATGCTACTTCTAAAACTGAGAAGGGAAAAGGTAAAGCGAAATCATTTGGCTATGCACTACTCAGGACAAATTCACATTTACAGCACATAGGACCTAGCTCGGGGAGTTGTAATCCTGACTAATATGGGTGTTCAGTCTACTTGTAAACAAAGCTTGACCCTGATGGGGTGAAGGATGTGTCAGTTCACCTTGAGGATCGTGGCCATAACTCAACGGTTTTCTGCCTCAAGGAAGCCATATTGAACAAGATTGGACTCCTCGTCCCCCAGATGAAGGAGACTGAAGTAATCATGGAGGATTCCCAAATACTGGAGTGTATTAGCTAGAATACCCAGGATGGCAACCTAGCTAATGGGTGCCTTTCTGGTAATGATATGCTAGAGGACTAGACTGGGTCCCAACCCCTTCAACTATTTAATGAAGATTCTTATTTGGAATGTCAGAAGAGCTCGTAAACCTTCGTTTCGATACTCTTTTGGCAACTTATGCAGTTATATAATTTTGATATATGTGTTCTTTTGAAAACCCGATTGTTGGGTGATAGCCTAGCTCGGTTTAGGAGACAGGTTTTCAGATCCTAGTCCTCTTATACAGTGGAGTTTACCGGGCTTTCTAGAGGTATTCTGGCTCTTTGGCGTAATTCTTCATTAGGGTGGACGCCTTTCATCGGTGCAATCAGCAAGTTACCCTTGTTATCTCTGAGGGGACTTCTATCCCTAGCTCCTCTCGGGAGTTTACGCTAGTACTGATTTTTGAGAGAGGTGCATATTATGGTCTGAGATTCACTCTCTTCTTACTCAGGGAGTTCCATCACTCATTGTAGGAGATTTTAACTGCATTATCGGGGATAATGAGAAAAAAGGTGGCAAACAGACTAGTGGTTCAATGAAAATTTTGGAGTTCAGGACCTTCATTTTAGACTCTGGTTGCTTGACTTGGGTACTTTGGATCCCAGTTCACTTGGTGTAACAACCGTCAGGGATCTGCACGAGTCTGAAAGAGATTGGATAGGGCTATGGCCTGACCCACTGGCTTCAGAATTATCCATCTACTACTGTTACTCATCTTTCAAGATTGCTTCTGATCATTGCCCATTTTGATTTCTACTGATGTATTGCTCAGCAACGGAGACCATTTCAGTTCAAACAGTTCTGGACCTCCTACTCCTCCTCTTGGACCCTCATCTCTCAGGTATGGCATTTACCTATGCAAGGCAGTGCTGCCTATAGGCTATCTCGCCGCCTGAGCTTGCAAGGCGCAGACTCTCTAGTTGGAATAGACTGAAGGTTGAGGATTTAGCTAGAAGAGTGGAACGGGTGGAATTAGACATTAGCATCCTCCAGACTAAAGAAGATCAGGAAGGCTGCCTTTCTAATCAAGACATCACATCTCTTCGTGCTAAGTTAGCACTTCACCACTCCCTCCTATAGCAGCAGAAAACTTTTTTTAGGCAAAGGTCTCGGATTCAGTGGATTCGAGATGGGGACCGCAATACCAAATTTTTTCATCAGACCACCCTGAAGCGTCGAGCAGCTAATAGGATTCAGCGACTTACCGATGAGGCGGGGCACTACTAGGAGGATATTCATATTATCAGGGATCAGCTTCTTCACCTTTTTCAGTATAGATGGTTGGAGTGCATAGCTGATGGATTTTCTATCCTTCCGGTCCCGATTGCTAAGAGGGTCTCAGCAGAGGAGAATGACCTTCTTATTAGGTCGATTCTGTGGATGAGATACGAAAGGTTGTTTGAAATTTAGGGCCTGATAAGGCTCCTGGGCCTGATGGGTTTCTGCCTTTCTTCTTTCTGCATTATTGGACTATAGTGGGCCAATGTTGTGCAGGCCATCCAGAGTATTTTTCAATCCAAAGTCATTCCTACTTATTGGAGCCAGACTTTCATCATGCTTGTTTCCAAGCATTCTGATGCTTTCGTCCCTCAGCACTTTCAACCCATCAGCCTATGCACTATCTTGTACAAGGTCTGTGCGTATATTATTGTCATCCGCTTACAAAAGTGATACCTCGCCTCATTTCTGTGGAGCAGGATGCTTTTATTAGAGGGAGAAGCATTACTAACAATATCTTGATAGCCCAGGAGTTTATGCACGACCTTCAGAGATCTTCTGCCCGCCGATGTCTTATGATTGTCAAGATAGACATGGAGCGAGCTTATGATAGGGTCAGCTGGGACTTTCTGTACCGTACTCTTCATGAATTTGAGTTTGACGGCCTTGTTATTGAATGGATCATGGCACATTCATAGGCCATCATTCTCTCTTATTATTAATGGTAGTCTGCTATTGGACTGCGCTAGGGATGCCCTCTTTCCCCTTTTCCATTCATCTTTGTTGCTGATGATCTATCTCATTCATTTGCTCAGCCATAGGATGACTTTCGCATTACCCCTTTTATGGCGGCTCCCTAAGGCCCTTCGATCTTTCATCTGTGTTTGTTGATGATTGCATATTACTGGGTCAGGCCACTATCCATAATGCGGTGACCTTTGCTTCTATTATTCAGCTCTACTATCAGGCCTCGGGTCAGAGAGTTAATCTTCTGAAGTCCATAATCTGTTTTAATCTGAAAATGACTGCTATAATGCGGGAGGCCATATTCCAAACTCTGGGCATCACTACTCAGATTGATCGGCTATCTTATCTGGGAATCCCCATCATGGAAAGATAGCCGCAATGTAGAGATTACATTGACCTAGAACGTCGCGTCGTGACCATCTTGATGGCTGGCAGGTCACGACGTTATCCATAATAGCGAGGATTACCCTAAATACGCTCGGTCCTTACCTCTCTTCCTCTTTATCTTCTATCTAATGCTGCGATCCCGAGGACTTGTCTGAGGAGGATAGAGAGATGGTTTAGAGATTTTCTATGGGGCTCCATGTAGGACGGCCATGGTATTCACTAGCTGGTATGGAATATGTCTACTTGCCAATTCCTAAGGTGGCTTGGGAATACAATCTTTGACAGTCAGAAGATAGGCGCTGATTGCCATGCATGCTACGCGGTTCCTATTGGATCCGTAATGCTTCTGGAGATCTTTTATGCGGGCCCGTTATGGGGTTTGAACTCCCTTTATGAATTTTCAGTCCTTCCGTTGTTATTCTTCCTTCTGAAAGGAGGTATGTCGGCATGCTTCGATGATCTTGAATAACATCTCATGGATGATTGGTGATGGATCCTCGGTTGATGTTATTCAGGATACGTAGATTGCTGAGCTCCCCCTCTCTTTCTGGCCTACATTTATCAGCATGGATGTTCCTAGCAGCATGAGAGTCTCAGATTTGATCTCTTCGGATCATACACACTGGCACAGTCCCTCGGTGACTCGGTTCTTTGAGCAGGAGTTAGCTCACATGATGCTTTCTATTCCGCTCATACCGGGGCATTCTTTTGATACTAGATTATGGAAGAGATCAGTCTTTTCAGTGCGCTTATCAAGAATCTGATGAAGATTTATAGGCCGCACTCGCAGCGTATGATCGATGCAGTGTGGATCTGAAAGCTTCATATCCATCTTAGGATCCAGCTATTTATCTGAAAGCTTGCATGGGATTGTCCTCCCACCTGCTCATTACTTGCTGGGAGGGGAATGCCCATTCAGGCTACTTGCCAATTATATGGACAGGAGGAGGAGACCACTGATCATGTCATCTTTAGCTGCCCTAGAGCGAGACAGATTTGGCTGATAATGGGTTATCACCCTAGGGAGGATATTGATGGCTCTCAGAGGACTGCTCTTTTGAGTGACATTCGGAGGAGATTTCGACAGCAGGGTACTATTTGGGCTGGCACAACCTACCAGATTTGGCTATCGTGCAACCTACTTATTTTCACTGATGATGTGGTTTCTCTTCGTAGGGTTGTGAGAAAAGTTATGTCCTTCTCTGAAGAATACACACTCCATGGTTCTGCTTCTGATTCTGGCAGCTATGGCCACCGGGGCTCCTCTGCTGCCTCGACAGTGAACCAGCATAGGATTTTTATATCTTGGGAGCTCCCCCTCTAGCGTTTGTCAAAATCAATTTTGATGGGAGTGTTCGGGAAAGATGTGCTGGCTCAGCATTTATCATCCATGGGACTGATGGAGCATTGTTTGCGGTAGGTGGTTTTGGTCTTCTTGATTCCTTAGTTCCTTTGGCTGAGCTTTATGCTGTTTGGGCTGATATCTCATATGCCACTCTGAGCCTACATGCTCGTTATCTATTCATTAAGGGGGACTCTTCTACGGTCATCCATTGGGTTCGACAGGACTCGAGGCTCGCATACCTAGTAACCCTTTACTCCATGATATCTTGTCTATCCTTCGGGAGGTTCATACTATCCAGATCTGGCATGTCTATAGGGAAGCTAATGCTGCGGCGGATTGGGTGGCGGCCTCAGCGGCCTATTACTCTAGTTTTTGGTTTTGGAAACAGGACGATCCTTACCCCATTGTACTGAAGCAAATATTTTTTCTGATGTATTAAGATTGACTCGCACTAGACTAATGTGATCATCCATTTTTTTTTTTTTTTTTTTTTTAAAAGAAAGAGAGCCTCATCGTATCACTTAGAACGCTACCACTCCATATGTGCACCAAACCATGGTATACTAGTCTGTTGACATTTATTCTTATAGTAAATTGTTATACTTGCAAGCTTTAATTAGGTTTTATTAGATGTGGGTCTCTTTGCTCGATTGGTTCGTTATTCCTCATCAACTACTTTTCATGAAGAATATTGGATGAACCTATTTAGTTAAAAAAAAAGAAGCTATTTACCTTAAAAAATTAACAAAAAAAATAAACAATGGAGTGACTGAACTATGATAACAGGAACAAGAGTAGAAATGGTCCTTTACCTCAAGTAAAGGATACGTTCTTTACTTTTATATATATATATATATATATATATATATAGTTACTGGCAGCTCACTAACTTTTATATCTAATAGCATGCATTTGTACGTTATTTTACTTTAAAAATCAAAGATAAATAACTTAGTTTAAGTAAATTGACAATGCATAACGTTAGATATAAAAATTATTGGGTTGCCAATAATTTATAAAAAATAAAGGACGTGTCCTTCTGCGTCAAACTTGCTAAGAGAACCCAATGGGAGCCTAGCTTTCAGTGAAGGAGGTGAAAACTAAATGCAAGTCTTGACTTTGGAAGGCATGAAGAGTTCTTTAAACTTAGCAATTAAAACTAATAACTACCATGTTCATAAATTAATATTTCCAAACTGATCAACCTTGATGCTTCCGATTCACTCTTGGCGTTTTAACCACCTCATTCTTTTGTTCTTTTCCTCTGACTCCAATGATTGCAAAAGATAATAACTTCAAAGGGGCCCATAGTTTACCTCCATTCTTTTTTTAATGAGGCAGCAATATAATACCTTGTTTAAATAAATCATTTTCATAATAATGAAAACAATGGTACCACCCTTACTTAAATGATACGCCTTTTTGTGTCTTGTTACTCTATTAGACAATGTCCAGAGAGATATTTAAATAGGGTGGGTTATGATAAAGAATGGGGGTGATCTGAAATCCACAAAATTAATTCAGAATAGGAGGGAATATGTGTACTACTCTATAGCTTATGGTAAGGGGAGGAGGCCTTGGTGGAAGCCCACCTCTAAGAAGAAATCAATTTGTTTGCCCCCACATGCATGTGATCCCCAGCAGCAATCCCAATGCACTGCCAGTAGAATAAGATTGAACAGCAGCAGCAGGTATAGAAAGTATAAACATTTGGATACCATTGGTTAGGTAACAAGCACTTGTTTATAAATCCTCCCATATAATTTCTTTATAATTAATCTTCTACTCCTCTCCCTTTCTGAGTGCGAAGGGTAAAGTGCAAGTTCATCAAAGAAGCATAGTTTACAATTTAGCTTCATCTCTCTTCTACTTGACACAATGCAGTGAATGAGAGCAGGCAAAGGTTAGAAGAACAGGGAAGCTTCCTATGATCCAAAAAGGCTACTCTATAAAGCTTGGGTCAGTGAAAGCAAAATGAAGAGTATAACTGAAGCAAAAATCAAGAGTTTCCTCCTCCTTTTCTGGCTGCCTTTTTAAGCTTTCATCTTTCTCCCATAAAAGTTAAGATGAAGGGAATGCTTGTTGCAATCCAAAAGACTTCATAGGAGACACCATTATGTGAGCGTGTGCTCCCTGTGGATGGAGTCTTGTGGCCACTCTGTTCCCATGAGATCATTGGCCTGCATGGTGGGGGTTATCCCTCTTGTGACATGGACTGAGTTGCACCTATCATGCAACCCAATCACTGTACAAGCACCAACAAGGCTACATGTTCCTGCTGGTAGAGGATCATGTTTCTTCTAAACACCTTTCTGGTTGAGTCTTGGTGAAGTCACCTGTCATCATCTATCATGCCAATCTAGTGCAAACCAAGGTGCCACATGATGAGATTAATTCTGCCTTGCCCACTTTAAGCTATCATATCTTTTTGTATGGTGTCGCATTGATGTCATATATGAATGGAAAGATATTCTTTTATCTTAATTTAAAAAGATAATTGACTTTATATCCAAAGCCTGTAGAAATTTCTATGTAAGCAATCAAAAGATAGCATTGATCTTCCTTTACCTCCTTGCATTGCAAGGGCCATCACCAATGGATTGAATGCTAGCAAGAAAATTCTCAGGTTATTTATAATGTTTTCATTTCCTCAGCATATCTGACCACATTAATAGAATTGTGAAATATAAGGTTGGAAGTGCAAGCCCTCCTCTGCCTTGCAAAAATACTGAGCACCACCCATTGTGCTCATCCACGCCTCATGTGTCAACGAACAGTCACAGGGCAAGATAATAAAGTAGAAAAACTTGCATCTGCTTTTGGGACCAATGAAAAAATAAAGAAGTTATAATAAATGAACCACTACCTTAACCCGCCCTTTGTTTCCTCTTCTCTCTTCATTGGGTCATTGGTGGCTTCACCTCAGTACAAAAAATCTTTGCCTAGGGACCAGCACAGTGGAAAGCTAAAACCCCTATGACTTCCCTCGTTTCCTACCCTCATCGACCTCCTTATCTTCCCCCCTCCCACTCTAACCCTTTCATCTCTCTCTCTCTCTCTCTCTAATGGCAGGAAAGATGAGCTGATGCCCATAAGGATTTCCAAAGGTAGACGGGACACAGCTCTATTGACCTCCATGGCCTGGCATCTGTGAGACCACACCACCCTCTCTTCAAATAATTCTATTATTATTATATCCACAGAAAGGTCAACATTTGCCTTCTTTCTTCCCCCCTTCCTCTCTGTCCTCCACCTCCTTCCTTCTCTTCAAAACTCTCTCTTTCCTCCTCTTTTCTCTTTGTCCTCCCCTCCTCTCCTCTTTCCTTTCCCTTCACTTCCTCTGCTTTCCACTTTCCTCCTCTTTTTTCCCCCCCTCTCTCTCCTCCACCTCCCACCTCCCTTTCCTCGCATTTCTCCCCAAAAGCTCCCACCTTTCCCTTCTTTTCTGGCTCCTTGCTGTGAATTATCATCCAGGATTCCAGTATCTCGACGAATTCGGCATTTAGGCACTCAGGATTGAAAAAGGTGAGATTTTTCGGGGATTCTCAGACTTCGTTGCCTCGCCGGAGATGAATTGTGGGCCGCGGCCGGGTCAGCTTCCGCCGAGCTTCCTCAACCTCAACTGGGAGCAGTCAATGGACCCGACCAGCCACTTCGAGTCGGCGCTCAGCTCCATCGTCTCTTCGCCGTCGTCCAATTCCCCTGCTCCAGCAGAGGGCCTCGCCGTCAATAATCTCATCGGACGGCTGGGGAGCGTCTACAATTCCGGCGAGATCTCCCCCCAGTCCCCCTATTTGACCACTCCTCGGAATTCCCCTCCAAAGCTCCATCTTTCTATGATGGGCCACATTGGTCAGCACCAGCCGGCCGTTGGTGGCCTGCCGTTCTCAGCGAATCCGATGCCCGTCACCCATTTGGATCAATTCTCTGCCGACCCGGGGTTCGCCGAGAGGGCCGCGATGTTTTCTTGCTTTGATGGCCGGAATTACAGTGGCTTTGCGGGCCAGTTTGGCCTCCCGGAGGCCGGAAAGCTCTCGAGGGCGTCGAGCAGCCAGTCTCTGAAGGCAGCCGGACCTCAAATGGGGCTGCCGAAGAGCGGCAAGGAGATCCACGCACAAGAGGGGATGCCATTGGAGGCAAATGATGCAGAATTTGGTAATGCTCGAGAGGAATCATCGGTATCGGATCCAGTCTCGGCAAGTGCAGAGGCGAGCTTGAGAGGCTCTGGTGAGAACAATCCAAGGAAGAGGAAAGCTCCACCGAAGGGCAAAGCAAAGGACACAACTTCTCCCAAGGTATGACAATTCTCTCTAAGAAAATGACATGAAGTTTATGTTCTTGCTGAAATTCTACCTTTTTTTGCATCAAATATGCCTGAAAATTTTGGACTTTTAGGCGGCAGAGGAGGAGGATTTGAATGCGAAGAGAACCAAGTCTGCTGAAGATGATGGAACTGAAAAGGAATCAATTAAGCCAAAGGTCGAACAGAATGGCAGTGGCAGTGGTGATGGTGGTCAAAAACAAGGGAAGGAGAACAATTCGAAGCCCTCCGAGCCCCCTAAAGACTATATTCATGTCAGGGCAAGAAGAGGCCAGGCGACTGATAGCCATAGCCTCGCAGAAAGGGTACGAATTGGTTCTCTCTTTGATGTTTGATGGTCGTTCCTTGGCTCATACTATCTTACTTCTTTCATAACTCACTCATGAGCGTTTTCTCCCTATCCACCAGGTTAGAAGAGAAAAGATCAGCCAACGCATGAAGTTACTGCAAGATCTCGTGCCAGGTTGCAATAAGGTATGCTCAAACTATTAAATTGGAAATTGATGTCTGCTTGTGATGCTTAAGAGCCAATTATGTTTTAAGAATTCAATTTCAAATTAGAATTTCTTGTTGTAGGTTACTGGCAAAGCAGTTATGCTTGATGAGATTATAAACTATGTGCAGTCCTTGCAACGCCAAGTTGAGGTATAGAAATTAGAAAGAGAATTAACAATTATGTATGGCAATTCCCTCTAGAGGCTGAATTCATGGCATCTGAAATCCCACCTTCGATCTTTCTTGCTGCAGTTTCTTTCTATGAAGCTGGCAACTGTGAATCCTCAGGTAGACTTCAGCAATGTGGCAAATCTCCTCCCCAAAGATGTGAGATGGACTTTTTTTCTGTAATTTTCTTTCCTGCCTGCATCTTTATCAATTTTAGTTCTATGGACCTTAATTTGGTCTCCTTCATGAATTCAGATGCTTCAAACTTGTGGACCCATGTCAAGTTCAGTTTATCCACTAGAGACCTCTGGTGCTGCACTATCATATGCCAACCAACCTCAGCAGGGGGCTCCTCTCCATTGTGCTGTGACCAATGCCTTGGAAACTCAGTGTCCTGTGAACCCATTAGACACCACTCTCTGTCAAAACCTAAGCAATCGCCAACCTTTTATTCATGGATTTGGAGATGCTTCATCTCAGGTAAACAATTGCCACCGTCCTTCACAATGGCACGATCTTTATGAACCTTTAGTAGCATTATGCGATGCAAATAGAAAGATATTACTAAAAGAATGAGTACTAAATTTTCAGCTTGGGGTTTTCTGGGATGATGAATTTCAAAGTGTTGTTCCAATGGACCTGGGACAGAATCAGGAGATCGCCATCTCTTCTCAGAGCTTTCATGGTATGTAACTACGGATATCTACGGTACTGCTGGTTGTGTCATGTGGTCCACTTAAAAAAAAGGAACTTACTCTAATATATTTGATGCAGGCCCATTGCCAGCAGCTCACATGAAAATTGAGCTCTGATCAATCATGGTGCAAGATTGTATATAACAGCTTGGGAAGCTTCGGGCTAACAATCTTTAGGTCTAAGCAAAATTTTCATTATTTCCTAATTTTCTTTGGGGCAAATGATTCTTTTGAGAATTCTTGTGATTATCAGTGTAAGGTCTCAGTAGACTAGAGACATCATGTGGTGCAGATATTTCAAACACCACATTTAAGATGTGTGATGGTCAGTGAAGGAGAGAGATTTGACATCATGATGCTGGTGTATAATTAAGAGAATTCTAGTATTAATTCATGAAGATGTTTTGTCTTCAAGTTATCGCAATTGCCGCCTTTGTTTCTGGGCAGTGCCGGATAAATCTGGGGTCTGAGATGAAGTCATTGTCAAAACACTGTTGCTAGTGTTTCTAGCTTAACATTACAGGAATGGACTAACTGTTTGTAAACAGCTATTGAAGGGCCCCAATTAGGCTCTTTTAAAATTTGCAGCTGAATTTTCTATGCTACTTTATGAGAGCTGAACTCAGATATAATATATGGAATCTGAAGCACTCTTCTCTGAAGTCTCTATTCTTCCCTCACCTAGAGTGGAAAAATAACTGCTAGCCAGTTGCCACACCAACCTGTGCTCTCTCCTGCACCAGACTCAGTTTCATCCAATGCTATGAAGATATTGTTTTAAGAAATTAACTAAATGAGAGTGTTGCTTGCCTGGCTCGCAAGGCCAGAAGTCCTTTATTTTGGAATCCCATCAGCTAAGAGCTTTACTAAGTTAAGCATAGAAGAATAGATGTCCTGGAATCCATGTGAGGATGCTTTCCAGCACAAAGAGCATCTCTTTTGTGAGAGGCTGCTGTAAGAAACCTAATCCAGTCCTGACAAAAAAAATACTTAAAAGGGTCACCTGTGGACAGAACCACAAAGAAAGTTTTGGTTGTCCGAGTATCCAAGAAGCTTGAAGCCATAGAAGGTTGCGTGTCATTATCGACAGGCATTGTCCTGCGCTTTTGTTTTGAAGTTTCGCGGATTGTTTTCTTTTCTTTTCTACCGGAGTAAAAGGGCTAGGGATGATGCGGTGGTGAAGTTTTATCCAGAACCAAACCAGTTCGCAAAAATTACATGGGCATCAAAAGGGGCAGAAAGAGAATCGAATTGTAACAAAACAAAGAATATCTATCAAAACCTGCAATCATGCTGGGACCAGACCTTTAAGTTGTCAAAAGTATATTAAAACGTTGCATTAGGTGGTCCTAAGAAGAGATAACGGTTAGAGAGAGATTTATTGCTTGTGGGGTTGAAACATCATGGCATGGACCAATCAACCAGGCTGTCATAGTTTGAATCAGCTTCATCACAGATTGCTTTAATTTGGGTTAAGTCATCCTTGTCAGGAACAATTAGTTTCACCAACTGTTACGCCGGTATTTCTGTAATGCTCTCCAACTGTAAGGGAGACTCTGTCTTCTGATCATTGACTGTTCATAATATCACTATCAAACCTTTTCCTTTCTTATAAAATATGATCTTCTCCCATTGAGTTTTTGGATGCATTAGTGTCACTGTCAGAGACTACTTAGTTTATTATTATTCCCACTAGTCTTAGTTTATTATTATTCCCACTAGTCTTAATAATAAGCATTATAATTAGATGTGGGTTTCTGCTAATTCTGCAGTTAGGTCATCCATCGCTTTTAAGACCATTTCTCCTTCCTGGCCAATGTGAAATGGGGCATTAATTCATTCTCTGACTATGTGATTATAGCCTATAACTATGTCATCACATTCTGTTTAATGTTGTAAATCTGGTCCACCGGAGCATTCATAACAGACAGGCTCTTAAATTCTGTCGCCATTCCTGGTTCATGGTTGGCATGATGGAGCCTTCTCATGTTCTTGGTCCTCCTTTAGTTTTTCCTGGGAGGCTGCAGAATTAATTGTAGGTGGGCAGTCTACGTTGGCATTTCCATATCAATGGAAGATACGGGACATTGATCTGATCAACTTGAAGGCTTGCCTCTTATCTTCTTTAAATCCAGACCAGCAAGAAAGATCATGTGAGGATCTTCTATAGGCCACTTCTGTTCGCAAGTGGAGCCCTTCCTCCATCAATTCACATACATTCCTTTTCATTCCTTTGTATTGGAGGAGGAGCTAGCCCAGCACCTTAAGACCTCAAATTGGTCGATAATATCTTTATCAGCCAACTGCTGCAATATGGGACCAAACACTTCACGTCATTCTCAGATGATCAACTTGGCCATGCTCCATGCAAGGAACTCACATGTTTGGTGGTAGGAAATAACTGCAGAGATGATATTCAAAAGTTTACAGAGAAGAGAAAAAAAGATGACTTAAGAGGAGAAAATTCGGAGTCGGTAGTTGTTATGTAAGTTTTTTGTATTTTTGGTAGACATGGTAAAAGATTTCACCATGATCAGGATAAAAGGAGGGAAGTTGCCAAAGACTCTCGGACGTCTACATGGTAGTTGGGAGAGGGCCAAAAGAACAAGAAAGAGAAGCTCAGTGACAATACGAGAAAGACAGATGATGTCACTTGCTCAAATTAAAGCCTACGTGGGCCAAAGTGCAGAATTTCAGTGATATATTTACAAATTCATTAATGAAATTGTTGATACTTTTTTCTGTCTTCTATATCAAAGGATGAGATTTTTTTAATTGGACAATTCAACCCAAAATCCACCTTTTGCTTCTTTCTGATTAATTGATGAAGCACAAACTTTTGTCAAAATTTACCAACTACACTCAATGGGAATTAGATTAGAGGACTTCAATTTTTTTTCTCTTTGTTAAAATTAGGGGTGCAACTCGGGCTCATGAAACTCGGGTTTTTCCTCAACCCTAATCCTAACCCTATTTGTAAAATATCCCCTAACCCTATTTAAAACCTCAACCCTAACCCTATTTATAAAAATTGGGTTCGGATTGAGTTTTGGATTGGAATTCAGGTTGATAAAAAAAAAAAAAAAAATTCAAAGTAAATAAACACCGAATTATGGATCCCAAGACGGAAAAAAAAATTCCTTGCCGAACGCATAAGCTGGGCTCGGGCTTTAACATTGTATTAAAAAAAAGAAAACAAAAGAGGAGAGGTACCATAAACAAAGAAGAGGAGAGGCGAAAGTGAAACGAAATGTGCGGATGGTCTGCTTTTATGTTTGTCCTTCTTTTCTCACCTGCAATTGACAGCCTTGCCCTCTTGCCCTCAAGTTGGCCATCTCATCCGATCCGACTGGCTCCCTCAACGCCTCCAAAAATTGATGCGATAAGCTACCTCCGTTCAGGTAACCTTCGGGTTCGGGCTATCTCAGGTTCGGGTTGCGTCAACCCGAACCCGGATCAATTGAAAATCAAGCCAAGTTAAACCTGAGTTTTGGGTTTGGGTTGGGCAAACATGAGTTTAAATACTGCTATAAGTCGGGTTCAAGGGTTGGGCAAACATGAGTTTAAATACTGCTATAAATCGAGTTCGGCGGGTCGGGTTCAAGTGAACCCGACCCAAGTTGCACCCTAGTTAAAATCCTTCAATGTTCAAATCCGTAACATGAATTAAGAAAAAATAAATCTAGCTAAAAAAGAACATAAAGACAGAAAAAGGAAGAAAGTATGGAAGAAATTTTTTTTTTTTTTACACTCCTAAAAAGAGGTCTCGGTCATTTATTTATAGGCGTTTGAGATGAATTAATCGTGCTAACTTGCATGTTAAGTTTTTAATTGATAAATGATAAAAATTATTTCTTAATTTTTACATTTAGATTAATTCTTAAGGTATCTAAGATAATTTAGGTTAAACTGTTTTGACCAATCAAGCTATCGACCCGTTCAACCATTATATTTTGCCATTTGTCATTATGCTATTTTGCCACATGTCTGCTTTTAATTATTTTACTATCATCAAAATCATTCAAGTTTCCTAGCCCACAAAATAATTCATTAGGCATGTGAATTGGTGCAAGGCATGTATCGAAGAAATTTAATATTCTTCAAACCCTTTCCTTTAAAAGTAGTCACCACTCATTTTGCAGGCACTCATATTACAAATTCAGAAAACCGAGTAATTTAACTCACTACAAATGCCTAATGAACCTCAGTTTATGAGAAGTTTGCGAGACATTCCAATACAAAGATTCACTTACTTTTTGTGCTCAGTTGCAATAGTGTGGCTTTTCTCACAACAAAGAAAAAGCTTGATGAGGTATGTTTTTCGATGAAGAAACAAAACATTTGAAAGAACACAAATCTCAAACTATATTGCAACATAATAAGTAAGCAATTACTCAAGGGATGAATTTGATTGGAGGCGATGATGAAAATCACCAAGAGTTCTCAGTAAATGCGAGACTCATTGATGTACATTAATTCATGACAGATACCATCATTTCTTAAGGTGTACAACAAAATTTTTAGTGATACATACATATGGTTGAGACTCACTGACTATTTTATATGTTGCATTGGTCATAGCCAGAATGCCATGAGCAGGGCTCACTTCCTCTTGAAAAGTAATTATCTCTGTCATGGAGAAAAGGTTTGAATTCCTCCTTCCACTTTTGATCACTGAGACTCTCCCCACCATCATATTTTGCCATATCAGCGCTGGTAAATGCCGGTCTCAAAGCTTCTTTTGGCAAGCGTGATTCAGAAAGGAACTGGTTCAAAACACAAATCTCCCTCTCATGTTTTTTTTCAGGTCATCAATCTCTTCATAGGCCTTCTTAGTCTCTTCCTCTGCAACCAAAGCTCGTTTCTGCAACAACATAGAAGCAGACAAATTTATGGGACTAACTTACTATCTAATTAGCCAGCAGCCTTTCTAATCAGTTCGCAGAACTCTTAATCACCATGTAGGACATTTACCAACCTATTATTAATATCAAGCTCAAGAATGACCATATTCGGAAGAATACCAATATTCATTCCTGGTCAAGGTTGCAACTAGAAGTTGTGGAAGACCTAACGAAATAGTTATTCCACACTTTTAAGTGAGGCTTCTTTTAGCTTTTCTTTTTTCTATAAAAAAGCAATACGGAGAAGTTCTGTGGATATTATTGGAGTTGCATGTGAGAAATGGGATACAGAGACACTTGTTTCAAATGAGTAAGCACAATTCCGTGAAGTCAAGAAAACATGGCAACTAGTATAGTCTCCAAATATTAACTCAAGCTTTCCAAAAATCATCTGCTTGCCATTGTTCTTTCTCCAGATGAAAAGGCAATAATAGAAATAATAAGAGGCATTGGATTTACTGGAGCCAAGTATTTGAGGATCTTAACATGAAAGATTTGTTTGAAGCACCTACTTCATGGTAAATAGTCATAAGGATCGATGACAAAAATCTTTGGATTGACAATTTATATGGAGGCACTTGTTATATGCGATATAGGAGAGTGTTAATGTTGGATGAATCAAAGAGCTACAATTATCGCTTGAGAATGAGAATGCAAGTAACATATTTATATTGCAACTCATGATGTATCACCAAATGTAATTAATTTTATTCAAACATTAAATAATGTGATGCAGTCACTATTTTCTTTAAGTAAAAATGCCCAAATGTAGGGGTATTAAACTACTATGGTTTTTATGTGATTTTCTGCAGTGAGATGTAAAATTTTTGTAACCTAAACATTTAATGTTCAAAAACAAAGAATGTATTTTTCAATGAGAAAATACTGAAATACCAATACAAAAATCAGTATATTTCAAGGATTCCATATGGAATGTTTTCAGAATTAAAACTTTCCATTTCAGAGTAACTTGTAGGACCATTTACCGCATTGATAAATGTAAATTTTACGCTATTGAAAAGGCTAGTCGGATAGATTTAGTTTTTTTTATTGCACTACTCCAGTAATAAGCTGGTTAATTTTAATATTAAACAGAAATCCCATGCAGTTATATTGATGCTTATGATAAATACAATACACATGCACGCTCATAAAATCATGCATAATATAACACAAGCAAGCAAGAAAGCACGCAAAAATGATGCAGACAGAAACAAACATGTACATATAAAAGTGCTCAACAAGTGTACATGTTATCCACAAGGATCGTGAATTGCAACATAAAAATGATAGTATACCTCGTATAAATATACCTGAGCAATAGCTGCGGCTTCTTCTGCTTCCTTCAGTCGAACAAGAAGTTCTCCAGCAGCTTGTACAGCTTCAGCAGTATCCCTGAGCTGAGACTGTAGCCCTTTATTTTCATCCCTCCAGTATTGCCGCTCTTTTTCTCTCTCCACTTTTAAAGCTGAAATCTCAGCAGCAAGTGAGTTGATAAACTTAGATTCAGCACCTTTCACCCCTGCTTTTGCTGCTGCTCTCTTTACATCTGCAATGCCATCACTGATCTTGCGGTGCCTCCCAAGCAGGGCCATATGCTTCTCTTGAAGATCTGCATACTGTTCTAAAATTCGGGCATGCCCCTGCATGGCTGTCTGCAGTGCCTCCTTAAGCTCCTCTGTGCATTTCCTCTCAGAGTTGAGTTCATGTTTCAGCTGTTCAGCAAGAGACCGACTTGCTTCCAGGTCAAGTCTAAGCTCTTCTGAAATAGAAATCCACTTACTCTCTGTTTCAGTCCAAAGACGCCTCTCCCGATCAAGCCTTTCATCAGCACTTTCTTTAGTTAAGTCTGATTTTATACTGCAGGAAGCTGAGATGGGATCGATTGGATGGGTCATCAACTTTAGTAGAGGACTTCGATTCTGATTTGACGATGAAGAGTCCATATAATATTGCAGCTGGTTCCTCAAGTCCTGAATTTCTTCCATTAATACATCCCTCTCACCCAGATCAAAGAAGTTCCTATAGCCATCTAACTCTTCCAAAACCCTTTTTAGCTCGATATTCACTCGCAAAACTTCAGGATGGTTCTCATATTTCTGTTTAAGAAGCTGTAAAATACAAATTTCAGTGAATGTCAATGGATTAGTTCCTTAATTTTAGATCAAATTGAACGTAAAATACAATGAAACTAGAACAGGCCAGTAACTGTGGCAGACCTTGTGCTCATTCATAAGTGAAATGAACTCCTCCTCATAAAGTCTTCCACAGGTAAAATTCCATCCATAAGGCCTTCTAGGCGAGAAATTTTGTCCTCGCGTGTCTGTTCAATTACTGCATTGCATTCGCGCTCATGTTTGTATTGTTCAACCTGTCAATGTTATTTACGATGATGCACAAATTCGAGTATCTAGTTCAAAGTCTAAAAGGTGGGGATAAAAAGTAACTCACCAGCCGGTTTAACTGGACAGTTTCGGCAGCTTGTTTTGCACAGAGATCTTCAAGTGCCATTTCCCTCCTGATGGCACCAGTCAAGACCTTCTCCACAACTACAGAATCAGAAAATATAAGTGCTGAAGGGTAGACCACCCACATACCAAACTCTAAAGAGTAAATGTAAAAATTCAATAATGAATAATCTAGATTGTGATTTAAGACCTACTTTTGGAACTTGTTTGATGCAGTTGTCAGCTGTCTTTGACCCATCAGTAGGAATTAACTGCAAATTCATGCCCTCATGGCCATCTTCATGTTCAAAAGGAGCCTTGTTCTTGCAATAGCTACATATAAACGTAAGTGAATCTTCTGATATATCCGATTCTGGAGGGAATGTCTGTGTGCCGATATTAACCTTGACAATTGGAAGTAATGGCTTGAAGTCAACAGGTTGTGTTGAAAACCTAAACAATGACCTCCTGAGAGATGCACCACCACGGTGGCTATCAATAATTTGAAGACCACGACAGAGACTGGCTGCCAAGTGTTCAGTTGGGCCGGGGGAACTATGTCTTGGCCAAATAAGACGAGCACTTGGAGGGTTGTTCTTCAAACCATCTGGAAATGATATTTCCGATGCAGAATCAGACTTCGTATATAACACTATACGTTTCTGAGATGCTGACACTGATGATGACGTTCTGAGACTTTTTCTGCTGTAGTTCTCAGACTTGGGTGAGATGCTCAATGCAGATGGCTGGAGAACTGTGGATGTCTGGCAAGGCACGAGAATAACACTGGAAGATATTATAGGGTCTGGAGAGCTGGAAGAATTACAAGTCGACTCTGCAAGTGCGACAAATGTGGAATTGCCACCAGCTGCTGTATCTTGGCATGCACAACTCATTTCTTTTATTGGCTTGCCTTCGCTACTAATACTATTATTTGGCAGGACCAAGAGCATTTCACCAGTCTTGTCTGTGAGTTCATTCCTTTCATCAACTTTTTCCACATGGAAATGCTCTTTCATGGAAGACCTGGAAGCGATTTGTCCAATTGCCTTTTCCTCTAAGTCACAGCATTCCGGTCTTCCGTCACAATTGTACCTCTTTCACAGCTTTCCACCTTGATATCAGTCAAATTACTGACTTGGCCACTTCCATAGTCTGGCATTTTCTCAACATCATCCTCATCAATTTCCATCTCCTCATCACTGTCCCCTTCAACAGTTGGTAATGCTGCAGGACACTTGAGGCTCAACTTTAAAAGGTTTAAGCTTCTGCGAGCATTCCATCCATTTGAATAACCACTATGGCTTTCGGCACAGTTACCATTAGACTTCATTCGAAGAAGTTCGTCCTATTGACAAGATATTAAAATCCACTTCTTTAGAATGTTTGACCATCTATCAGACCAATTGAAAATAAGAATTTCTGATATCACTAAAGATATGTAAAGATCACCTTTAGTTGACGAATTTGCTCCCGTAGAGCATTAACATCATCTTGAGTTGTTTCATTTACAACTGCCTTGTTTTTTATGGCTTTTGCTCTCTGTGCAAATCTCAAGGTACTGAATGTTTCACTCTTACAGCTGCATTTATCCATAATTTCACATCAAAAAGGAAACTGTGAAGGGGGAAGAGAGGGGGGGTAGGGAGGAGGTTGCAGGATATTTAAGTAGATCAAAATAGTCCAAAATTTACCTCTGTGATGGTGATATAGCACATATCATCACCAACTTTGCGTTACCACCAAGAGATTCTTGAAGTAAAAATGTCAGTTTGGAGTCTCGATATGGAATGTGCCTTGTTTTCCGGACTGAGAAACTTCTGCAAGAATGTTAATCAAATTCCTGCAATTCCCAAATAAACAACCATCAGCATTAACTATCAGTTGGTCCTTCAAAATATATGACATAGACATGCATGACGTTAGTCACAATTTCTTTTCAACATCTAACACCATGTGGTTTCAAAAAATAAGGCTTCAACAGAGCATATATTTGAGAAAAAACTTAGAACTTTTTTTTTGTATTAATTGTAAGTCACTCCACAATCTAATAAAGGAAACAAAATATGTTAACCGGAAATGATCCACTAAATGACATAACCTGCTTCTGACACAAAGGACAGAAAAAACATAATTTCAATTGAAAGTGTAAACAATATCGGCTTTCATATATTTACGTCTCATGTCTATAGACATAATGCATGCATGCATGTATGTCTATGTATTTGCATGTGATTCAGCATACATGAATGTAAATTTGATGTTAGACCACCTCAAATTATAATGTCATACCCAAGTTGTGAAAGGGAACGGTTAATATTCCCTGCTTCCTTCAGTCGATCTCCTGCTGCACCTGTCAGCTTTTGTCTTTCTGATCCTGCTAAATCGACAAGGTTGATTCTACTTGTCCTCAAGCTACTTGAGCCATCAGACATGCTCTGTAAGATCAAAACAAGTCCAGGAAGGTTATGATATGCAAGCAGAAGCCAAACATGATAGGAAGCAGTACTATTTACAGCCGAAAATATCTAACAGCATCGGAAATAGTTAGAAGATGCCATTAATTATATCTAGATGCGCCACATTTCATAGGTCATGATCTACATACGCCTATCCTATAGTTCATAAAATTTAAGGCGGAATGTAGCATTTGTTTAAAATTAACCATGTATTAATTCTTGGCTATGGGGGATAACAAGAACCATAACTGATTATGTGGAATTTGAGCAAAAGGCACTCCCAGAGAAATATACCATCATCCTTGTATGTCTCCAGTCTCCACAGAACCTTGCTTGATACAAAGGCAGCACTCTAGGATCCAAAATCTGAAAGGATATATCTAAATCAGGGTTGCACAGCCCTCTATGCAGCCAGTGCCTCCATTGAGTCTCAACCTAGCACCCATCAGCACGCCTCAAAATACTTGCACCCAGGGAAACTGAGCAACTCCAATCCATGCTTATGATATCACCCAAGCATACCCTTCCTCCGCATACCTCTTTGACTATCTGTTAAAATCTCATTGCTTCTCCACCTTCTTGTGTCCAGCAACAACCCTTCAAAAAACTAGTATGGTTGCAACTATGGCTGGGACTTCCAACCATGCTCATGGAACCACCCAAGCTCACCCTCATGTTTGCAACATGCTTCCACCACTGAATCTTTGACCACTATACTCTCATTTGATCCTATTGCCCCACCCAGCAAGGTTCATATTTATTTTCTCAATATTTACAAAGCACAACATCCAAATTTCTTGTCCTTCAGAAATCAGCCTTGTTATAACAACCACCAATGAATGATAATGGTTCGTCTCCATCTTCTCTTCACATGTGAATCCCTTTTTTGATTGCCCTAGACCTTCAGTTTTATCTGGAACATTAGATCTCCAAATGCCACATGCCACATGCCTACTCAGATGCCACAAATCACCATGCAGCTTCCAGACAAACAAACTCAGATTCCAGAGCAATATTCTCCATTACTCAATAAATAACAGTTGCAAAACATATACGTCAAGAATCTAGTGATGCTGGTTCATATCCTCCACATGCAACTTCAGCAGGGGCTCCAGTCATAGATGAGGCAATTTCAACCACCTTTTCCATTCACTGATTTTGATCTTTCACAATCCAAACCCTCTTCTTGGTCTCAGAGCCCTAAGCTTTGCTGCTGTTGAAATTAGTGCCACCAAATTTGAGGAAATCATCCAATATTGAGCACAACACTTTATGGGCAGTGATGCAATGCATGAGTTTTCCAGACCCCCCGACTCTAACAAAATAGGCTTCACCATGATCCTACAAGCAATGCTCTGATAAAATATACAATACTTTCATTTATTTCTTGATTCGGAGTGTAATAGCAAAATCTGACATAATTTGACACACAATCAAATCTTCAGTTAGCTGCATGGTCATCATTTGCAACACAAGAAGCCAATGTAACAAATTAGTGAATTACATAATCAATTAACCTAACAGTTCTCATCTAAGCCATATTTCACCATGCCTTCCTCTATATGGTCAATAAAAAATTCTCCCACTGCTAGCTGCACTTCTCAATCTGTATAGCCCAATGTAAGTCCTATTCGCATTATTACTTAAGATTTCATTGTCAATTGCTCTGCCTCAAAGTTCCCTTAGCATCTTTGCTAAGCAATGATCCACTGACAATCAATATGTTCCTCTACTTCACTAATATTACCATTTTTGGCCTTCCAATGCAAAACTTATGGTGCTTTACTTCTATTGCATGTCTCATCACAACCTTTTGCTTTTTTTTTTTTTTTTTTGTGTACAGACGGTGATCTTGGGACAACCTTTCTTAATAATTGATCAAATGAAGCATCATATATCAGGATTGTTTGGCAAGGCTTTAAATCCCGTGAAACAAGAGTATCCTATTTTCTTCATGGAATAGAATGCCCCGCTGTCACAAATCATCTTGATGGCTAACTTAATAGATCATCCTAATAGGTATCATCATCTCGTTTCCCTTCTTCTTTTCTTTATTTCTTCTTTCTTTGTTTATTTATTTTTTCTTTCTTTCTTCTTCCTTCTTTCCTTTCTTTCTTTTCTTTTTCTTCTTTATTTTCCTTCTTCCTTCTTTACTTCTTTCTTCTCCCTTCCTTTCTTTCCTCTGTTATTTCTGTGTTCTTCTCCCTTTCTTTTTTCTTTCATTGCTCTTCATCTTTCCTTTCTTTTTTTTTTTCATTTTTACCCTTCTTTCCTCCTTTTCTTTCTTTCCTTTTTCTTCTTCTTCTTTCTCTGTGAACGGCTTTCAAAATCCTGCCCCCATTCCATTCCTATTTTCCCACAAAAACAGGATACAACAGCTGGAACACTCCACCATCTTGCCAGAACTTGAAACTTTGCTAATAGGTCCAGCCCAGCTGCTTGCTCAGAAAACATCTACATATTGCTTGTTGAGAAGAGTTGTTTCGTCATAGTATGGTAACAATTTTTCTCTTATGGCCATGTCCAAATCATTGGTCATGCACCAAAATCTCTTTCCTTAATAGTCACCATATATCCTATCTAGCAGTGCCATGGATTCAAATGCCAACTTACATAGCTTATGTTGTCTCTAGTTCTTACAATAATATTGATGCATTTCAAGATAGTAATTACGATAATTATGCAGTCCACTGGTGCAATATATGAAGCTAAATGAGTATGCAGACGAAGCTTCAAACTGTCAAAATATTCCATGAAGGCTGCTTTATTGTCATTCAACTTCATAAAGATTGCAAAAACAAAACTTTTCTTGGAAGATTATCTTAGATGATGTAAACTTGCAGCTTAAGAAACTATAATTGCACATGTAAGAATAACTAACTAAATTTACATTGGATTTTATCAGCAGAAACTTCACTCTATAATCAAAGAAGCATTCCATACTTTATCTAAGGTTCTAAGTCAAAGCCCAATAGTAAGAGGTTACCTTGGATCGGGATTCCACAACACAAGTAAAAACACAATGTGAGCGGGAACTCTCTACATTTATGCTGGTAGCACCTGTTCTCCGGTTTGCCAGACCCTGTACAATAACAAAATGGCTGTAATATGGAACGTCTCCTTTGACCGAAGGCACTTTTAAGGAACGAGAGAAGAAGGAAGAGAGCAACTATCATGACAATTTCATGCATTTATATTGTTTGTTTGGCAGACTGAACATCCAAGTGAGAATCTTTTGATCTTTATGACATGATTACCCAGTTCTTGATTGTAAAAAGGAGACAAAAATGCAGACTTGTTTGATCTATTTCAGTTTCATCATAATAATGTTGAATTTCGACCTGTTTTCCTATATTTTAAGGGTAGTCACACCAATTAATCATTCATACAAGTTGTCCTTGATTCAGAAGCATCAGTACATGCTTGCAATAGCATGTTGCTGAACATCTTTGTCCATGTAACTGTACCTTCCTTTAAACATATTTCCATAAAAGTAATTCATTTTTTAGTCTTTTTAATATCTCCCATGCCACCGTCCCAGAAATCAGAACTAAAAACTAAGAGGGTTGAGGAGGCCAATATGATTCAGATAAAGCAGCAAAAATCTGAGAAGTTGTAAATAGGAAATACTTAAGCATAGAAAGGTGCAAGAGTAAAGGATAGATTTTACATACAGACTAAATAAATTTTATCCTCAAAAGATCATAATTTTACATATATTTCAATAAGAAAGCAAACTCTACCTATGTATGAGGTTTTGTTACATAGCCGGTCCCACGCTCGAATAAAACTATAGTCATACCATATGAACATGCACCCAATAGAAAAAATCGATAAGGCTAATAATGTGTTTCCCAGAAGTGGCACACTGTATCAAATCCCGGATGTAGTGAAAATGGCAAGGGTAGCTAGGTGGTCCCTAAAAGCGATGTGTCACATCAATGATCAGATATGACAAAAAATAAGCAAGGATTTTCACACCATGGTCGGGTGTGGATAAAGAAGTTAGTCCAAGAAAATAAAAATAAAAATAAAAATAAAATAAAATAATTTTAGCAACTTGAAATATAGGGTCATTAATAGGAAAGTTAATGAAACTAATAGGTACAATGACTACAAGGAGAATTAATATAAATTGCTTATAGGAGACTAAATGGATAGGTGAAAAAGCAAAAGAAGTTGATAAACTTTGGTATACAGTAAAGAAGGAATAAAAATAAAGTTGAAATTATTTTACATAAAAGCCTAAAAGATGAAGTTGTATACATTAAGAAGATAGAAAATACAATAATTTTAATTAAAGTAGTGATAAATGAGAAGTCAATAAATATTATTAGTGCTTATGCTTCTTAAGTAGGTTTAAATAGTACGATAAAGAAAAGTTTTTGGAAGGATATGAATGGACTAACTTAAGAGATTCCTACTAAAGAAAAAACATTTATTAAAGGAGATTTGAATGAACATGTAGGAAAGTATAATATAGGTTTTAGAAAGAGTCCTTGGAGATTATGGATTTAGAGATAGAAATAACAATGGAAATGTCATTTTAGAGTTTATAATGGCATATAATTTAGTATTAGCCAACATATATTTTAAAAAAAGAATTCTTGTTTAATAACTTTTAAAAGTGCATATAATGCTAATCAAATAGATTTCTTTCTTTCTAAAAAGATTGATCAAGTGTTAGATTGCAAGGTTATACAGAATGAGGGTTTAACTACACAACATAAATTAATGGTATGGATGTATGTAATCAAAAATAAGGAAAAAGACTACAAGATATAAGAATCTAAAGATTAGGTAATGGAATTTGAAAGAAGAGAAATTAATAACTTTTAAAGATAGAGTGATGAAGGAAAATGAAGTATAGATAGATAGATTAATACAATATGGGAAAAGATGGCTAATAATATTAGAAAAGCAACTATAGAGGTATTAGGAGAATCAAAAGAAAAAAGATCATATGATAAAGATGAAAGACCATAAAGACACTATCAGTATCTTGCAGCGAAAGAAATAAATGTAAAAATTTTAAAATTAGGTAAATAAGTTTTAAATCACATCTAAAACTTATTTATTTAGTAAAGGCATGATTAAAGATCAGATCTAATGCAGCAAAAAAATTAAACATAAATTTTTACCTCATCAAATTGAAATATGCAACTGATCCAGGTCCCGAACTAGAGCCGTTCACATGTTTGGCCTCTATGAATATCCATGTGGGGATGAAACTTCTCAAAATGGCCGGATCACCGGGTGCTAGCGCCTTGCAAATCCTTTTAATGAAGATGGTTCAGCAAACTCTTTGCAGAATCAGCCTTTTGTGCCCGATCTCCTTAAAAAAATTTGTCTCTTATTTCTACCCAACTAGATTTATTCTAGGGTGGAAGAATAGAAGAAATTGAGAGTTCTCTAAGCCTAAGGGATCTTCTAATTTATGCAAAACCTTATGTCATATAAGATGAATTTGTTCCAGGCTTCTCACTTTGCTAGGCTAAAGACCCTTTATATAGGCTTCCAAAATAACCCAAAAGACTCCTTCCATTATGAAAGCAATTAATGCTACAATAAATTTCAGGAAATCCAAAAAGTCTTTCATCATAATGGCTATTAATGAAAAGCAATCCAAAGGTCATCTTTTCACTATTTATGACATTTATTATCTTGGAATTTGAAAAGCCAAAACCCTTGACTTGTCCCCACACTTAATAAATTGATAAGATTTCTATTATCTTTTACATTAAAGGAGGGCTTGAATTTAATATGCATTAACCACTTTAGGAAGACCAAAGGTTTTACATTAAACCACCTTAGGAAGATCAAGAGTCTCAATCCACTAGTACTCTTCATTTAGGGTCAAATTTGAATCCAATTTGAATTGGATTTGAGTCCAAGAATCTCATCACATGAGACTCATACTCAAGTTCCAATTGAGTCTTGAATAACTCAAATTAACCCTAAATGCATATGGTCAAATCTAATTTGACATTCAAAGAAGATAGAAAACAATTCGATCTCGTAAATTAGGTTAGCAATAATGTTGCCAAGCCTAGTTGCAAACAATTAGCAACCCATTTTCAAGGAATTGAGCCAAAACATTAATTGAATTAATGTAAGAATCAAAGTGAGAGTTCAGCCCCTATTGTGTGTGACCCCATAGGTTCCAACTTGTCTGGTAGAGAAAATGATCCCTAATCAGCATTAGGGTTACATTAAAACTCCTTTCGGTGGGTCGAAACTATTTCGACTTAACTCAAACTTGGAATCGACGATCCTTATCGATTTTGGTGAGCTTCTCACAATCCACCAGTGACACCTAGCACTATGTAGTGGCAAGCCAGCAAGTTAGAAAAAGAACCTAGAATGTAATTACCATGTAGTATAGTCCTATAAAAAATTCCGACAGGGTGCTAGGTTAAGGATAGCTCATCAAACCCTAAGCACCGGCCCATATGCAATATTTATTTGACTCGAGTTCAACTTGTGATTCTAACGGAAACTCCTTTCCATTATCACTGTCGTGGCCACGGACTCATAAACTCAATCTCCTAAATAGCATAGGACTACTCCCTATCTACTAGGGCTGATAGATTCCTCATGAATACTCCTTACTCCTACATTAGGACTACTACAGCCAACATACATAATATAGTCCTTGATGCCTAAGAGGATCAAGGCAATATGTAGTCAAACTACAATAACCCTAGTGTGAGAAACCAAAGTGCCATAGGTAAGGACCACTTACACTACTACATTACCAAGAAGTCACTGACGAGTGAGTAGTCATCCTACTGACTTCTCGTATAGTCACGCTCGGTACCGATGTCAAACATCTACCAGCATTCTCGCCTTGGTATCTCATACCTCATACAAGAGACTCGTATCAAACGATCTATACTCCAATCTAATCGGATCGATCACCGTTTCGTGATTGATCAATTAATTGAAAGCATTTTAGGAGTTAATCTATTAGGACATGTGTCTTAAATTTTCAACTCTTGAAAATACATGTCATTTATCCATCAACCAAGGATGATACATGACACATCAACATGTATGAAAAAATGTCCAATTTTATTAATATGACCATGATCATGTACAATAAAAGTTCTGGAACAAAATACAATATGTATGCCAACAATTGGCTTTTCAGGGCACTCATCTAACAAAAGAAACTCAATATGGAATGGAAAGTTTAATTAGCAGTTAAAGCTAAAAGAGAGTGTTATAAAAAACCACCTAATGTAAGAATGGAGAAGTATATGAAAACTATAAGATGGTTAAGAAAAAAATTAAAAAGACGATATGCAAGGCTAAATGTAACGCATATAAAAATTATATCACAAGTTATAAACTAAAATTGGAGAGAAAATCATATATAGAATTATAAGAATAAGAAATAGAAATATTAGAGATATGCTTGAGATTAAATGTATTAAAAATGATATAAAAAATTTGGTTAAGAAGAGAGATAAAAAAAGATAAAAAAGCTATTTAATAATTTATTAAATGAAAATTGCGTTGATAATTTAGAATGCCTTATTAGCTCCATTGAGGATAAAGTTATGATGTATACTCGTAAAATTAGGATATTTAAAGTAAATGAGACTAAAAAAAATAAGAGTAGGAAAAGTTGTAGACTTGATAAGATTCCTATAAAGTTTAAGAACATTTAAGTGATGCTAGAGTAAAGTGGGTGACAAATTATTTAGTAGGATTTAGAAACTAAAAAAATACTTAATAAATGAAGGAAGAGCATTATGTTACCAATTTATAAAAAAAGGTGATATTCAAAACTGCTCTAATTATCATGGTATCAAACTCATGAGTCATACTATAAAGAAATTTTGAGAAAGAGTAATTAAACATAGGTTGAGATATATTATAAAATATTAGAGAATCAATTTGATTTTATGCTAAGAAGGCCAACTATAAAAGCTATTTTCATTCTTAGGAGGTTAATGGAGATACATAGAACAAAGAAACAAGATGTTCATATGATTTTTATTAATTTAAAGAAAGCATATATAGAATCCTATAAAATCTTATAGTGTGTGCTAGAAAAAAAAAGAAATACCTATAGATATATTAACAAAATAAAAGATATATATGATGAGGTAGTAACTAGTGTAAGAACTACTAATGGTAATACTAACAAATGTCCTATTATAGTGGGCTTACATCAAAGATTTAAGAAATGTCCTATTATAGTGGGTTACATCAGAGATTTGCTCCTAATTCCTATCCTTTTACTTTAGTTATAAATAAGCTTAGTAGATATGTTCAGGATAATAATTTCATGGTACATATTATTTGCAGGTAATATAGTACTAGTAGATGAAACTAAGGCTGAAGTTAACGTAAGTTAGAATTATAGCAAATATTAGAATTTAAATATTTTAGGTTAAGTAGCATAAAGACAAAATACATGGAATGCAATTTTAGTACAATTAGAAATGAAGATGAATGTAAAGTACAAATTGAGGACTATGAAGTTATTAAAAAGATATTTTCAGTATTTAGGATCAAATATTCATAAAGGAGAGATTAGGATGATATTATCCATAGGATTAAAGCAGCTCGATAAAATAAAAAAGTGCAATTGAAATATTATATGATCGTAGAATACCGTTGAGCTGAAAGAAAAGTTCTATAGGATAGCCATAAGACCATCTATATTTTTTGGCATGAATGTTGGGCAATTAGAAAAATACATGTGCATAAGATGTGTAGCAAAAATGAGAATGTTAAGATAATGTGTGGTAATACAAGAAAAGATAAAATAAAAATGAAACTATTCACAAGGATAGAGATAGCTCCAATCGAAAATAAATTAGGGAAGGATGACTTAAATGGTCTAGACATGTGCAACGTAAACTTAGATATGTATCTGTGCAGAAGAGTGACTTGATACATATAGAGAGAAAAAAAAGATAGAGATAGACAAAAAAATCATATGGAAGAAAGTAACAAAGAAGATTTAGAATTTTTGCATCTTATAAAAAATATGAGTCAAACAGAGCTGAATAGAGAAAAGGATTCATGTAGTTGACTCTAGCTAGTTTGGGATTAATTTGCAATAAAGAAGCAGAACAATATAAAATGACCTATCTCAGACATTTATATAGCCATTACTTAGTGAAGCCTTACCCCAGTTATTTTTGGATCAGCGAAACATATTTCAGGGAGAGAATTTTAGACCAAGTACTATTGTCAGGGTATGGGACTATTTACGCTAAGCATGTTCAATAATCTTGTGCAGAATATGAAAACAATTCTTGCTAATGACAGGATAATTTCCAATCATATGTTTAGATATAAGTAAGCTGTTTTGCAAATCTAAATAGTGCTAAACAACTACAAAACATCTCACTGAACATGTAAGATCTAAGATAATCAAACCAATACACACCTTTATCAACAGCTGAATTACATCCTTTACTGTAAAGACATGCTCCTCTGTCAGATACTCAACATAAACACCAGTTCGAACATCCTCTCTAATCTGCGGAATAAAAAAACGACACTTCATTTAAAGCAAAAGGAACTAAAATACTGCCATGAGATAGCAGTATAGGAAAATCACAAGCTAACCTGAGATGCTTTTGACTTGGATCCAACAAGTCTGTAATTTGCTCATTATAGATCTGAAAAACAATCGATAAAAAAATTACAAACTGGCATGCAGAAGAACAAACATTTAGCAGTGCTGCCGCCACACTTGCCTCCAAAAAAGAGCAGCGGCATTGGTAAACCAGCTGCTTCTCAGAATGTTTAGCTTGCTCCTAAACAAAAATAAAGATGTGAGGATGATATCAAAATGGTGTATAAAAGGAAAAATTAAAGATAACCCACCTCTTTTATTCGTGAAAATAGACGCTCAAAGACACGAGGAGTTAATCCCCGTTGTTCATTCAGTGGGCCATCATCCAACAAGGCACTCGGTGGCCCCCACATTGTGTATGTCTTTCCACTACCAGTCTTATTTATTGAATCAGATCGAAGAAAATAAAGGAACTGTCAGTATTCTTCATAAATTTTCAGATCAAAACAAAAGTAAACCTAAATTCAAAAGTTAATTACCTGCCCATACGCAAATATGGAGCTGTTGAACCCACCTAAGCAGTTCTCCACCAATGGAAACCCCACGAGATGAAAAATATCTTGCTGATAAAAATTCAGAAGTTAATTAAAAAGATAAGAAATTTCCATAAATTTATAAGTTAGTTAAAGAGCAAAGAACTTTTCCATAAGTTAAATGTTGTTAAAACTTTGCTATAAGTTAAATGCCCTTAACAGCTAAAGCAAACTTGCAAAGGAGATCGCAATTAGGATTTTCTAAAAGAATATAGGCTGGGAGCTTAGCTTCTAAAATTATATAAAAGTTACCTGAGTTGCTGTTGTATCTGCAACAGAATCGAAGGTGAAGACATGGTCCAGGATGGAAATAGAATCAGAAGAAATCTTCTGTACGATCTTATCACCCTCTTCCTCTTCCTTGTTAGGAGGTCGCATCCGAACTATCACCTGATCAAAACCAAAATATTCGAAACAAGGCCAGAAATTTTAAAACCTGACAAATATAAAGCACTCATTTTGCTATTCGGTTCGCACTTAAACCAAAGTCCGAAGTAGACAAGAAGCAAGGCTAGAAATTTTGAAACTGGACGGCGAGATAATACACCGAAACCACTCAATTTACTGATCTAGGGATTACGTTAACCATAAAAATAAAAAATCGCATGCCTGAACACCGGAGTCCGAGGGCACTGTCACCGGAGCTCCATTCTCGGGGACGATTTCCAGATTCAGCTTCCTCTTAAGAGAGTTACCGCTAGGGTTCGAAGCTGGTGACGGCGGCGGCCTCGGTGGGAGAGGGCTCCGGTTCCTGGCGACGAGGGGCTTCCCGGAGGCGGCGGGGGACCGGAAGGGAGAGGATTCCAGTGGCATAGCGTTGGGATCCACGTTTTCCTTGAGAGTCCGCGGCGGCCGCTGCTTCGAAGGGGTCAGGGTTTCGGAGGGCGGCGCCCTTCCGCTCCTCAGTGGCAATGGGGCCTTCATCGACATCTGAAGAAGGATTTGGATGCGAGTGGAGACCAAAACCCTAGAAATATTTTAGGGGAGAGAGACAGAAAGAGAGAGACGTTAGGGGAGAGGGGGAGGGGGGAGAGATTTGAAATGGGGACGGGCAAAAGCGTAATTTGGAACTTTCGGCAAAGAAATTTAAAATTCTTTGGATTATTATTGCCGTTAAATGCGGAGCGGGGGGCGCATAGACGTTTCTGCTACGGTCGCTCGATCAGATCTGATGCGAGGCCGGTCTCGGATCTCCGCATAGGATAAATTTGCGGTCAGGTTTTGGACAAAGCCTAAAGCATAGGATGGCGTCGTATTTGCTGTCTTGTACTTGAGAGCTCGCAATTGGGGCAGTCTCTGAACCTGATTTTATATGGATAAAAAAGAAGAGAAAAAAAAAAAAAAAAAGACGCCTATATCTTACTTGACCTAGGTTATACCTGGCTCAATCTCAAATTCAAAAATTATTAAAAAAAACTTCTTCTTATCCATAAAATATTTTTCATACTCCATCTCAACAGCCCTATTCCCTCACCTCCTATCACTAATTATATTTAAGCATCCATTATTTATTTCGATATGCTATATAATGTACAATGTCTCAAGTATATAATGATATTGTATATCCGCAATGATATTTTTTTTATCAAATTAAAGATGATAAAAATTCATATTTACATTCATATTTTTTAAAATTTTATTTATTATAAAAAAATTATTTTTGATTATAAATTATTATATATTAAATTATAAAAGGATAACTAAAGACTTGATTTAAACTTGTAGACCTATCGTGTTGGCTTGATCCCAGTCCTAATATAAATATTTTGGGATACATATTTATGTTATGCTTGACCTCAGCATGACTTGAATGACTCAATGATCTAAATTTTTTTAATATTGATCTAATTTATCAATCTAATGTGATTAACCAACCTATGACTTAAGCCAAAATCAAAAGTTGAAAGTAAAATTAAGTCAAGTTGGGGTCAAATGAATCTCAATTTAACTTGATCTATTTACAACTCTATGCCTACCAGACTAAAGACACCATAAATGGCATCCTTAAATTTCTATGCAAATTTAAATTTAGCTTAAATAAGTAGAGAATGAGCAAAGTAGTTAAAAATAATAACTAAACCTTAATCTCACGGCTACGGTGCTATCTTTTCTAATACCAAACCCTTAATACTTTGCATATTTATTATAGAATTCATATCTTTCATCTTCATGGAAGAATGTCATCAATATTATGACTTCATAGGTGAGAGACCGTAGCTTAGTGGATGCCTTGCGATCTAAACTCACTAATTGCTCATGATAATCGGTGGATGCCTTCCCATCTAAACTAAACTATATTAATAAATCAAGGATGCTTCAAACATATGAGGAACTATAGATGCATTAAGTATATTTTTTCATGAATAATACTACATATGATCTTGAAAATGGTAAAAAAAAAATGCTGACCATAAACAAATGCTATAGGAACTAATACTACGTTGTATAACAATCTAATGTTAATAAAAGCTACAAAAAGGGTATAAGTTATGACAAATAGATATCACGAGAAATTAATATTTTCTTCGAAACTAACTTGTCAACAAATAGAATCAACTTACATAAATCAATGAAATTAGTAAATTCAAATCCTAACTACAAATTATAACCTCCAAAACCTTAAAGTTACATACATAGATGAAATTAAAAAATAAAAAATTGAAATCCTAGAGCAACTAATCTTTTTGGTCTAAGAGGGGGGAAAGACAAATAGTAGAGGGATCTAATGGATGGGAAGCCTCTAAACAAAAACCAAAGAAAGGAGTGAATGATCTCCAAGATGGGATGACAGAGCGACAGGTTTAAAATAGGAAGACGATAACGCTTGCAACAAAAATAAATTAGTAGTAAATTAACAGAAGACCAACCTCAATAGCCCTTAATGGTAACAAAGAGGGAGGGTTAATGGTGAGGGAAAAAGCCCTCACCAAGGAGGAAGATGGTGGATGAAAGAGGACAGCAACGAGCCAGCAAAGAGGAAGAAAGAAATCTCACTAGAGAGGGAGACAATGGGGGAGAGGAGAGGAGAGGGCATTAGTGAGCTAGTAGGGAGAGAGGGAGATGATGAATAGCATGAGATAGTGGCAGTGAGTCGGTAGGGAGGGAGGGAGACAACAGACAAAAGAAAAATGATGGAGGAGAGTAGGGGATAGCAACGCGCCAATAAAAAAAGAAAGAACAGCTCTTACCTAGGAGAGAGACAATGGATAAAAGAAGAGCACTAACGAAGGAAAAGAGAGGTGGGAATGATGTACGGGAGAAGAGAGAGACCATCCGAAGATGCCTAGTTTAGTTTAAATTCGGACTTGGATAAGGCACATATTGAGTCCGACCTAATTCAAATAAAGTAGATCCAAGTAGTCTCAAAATCTATTAAAAAACATTTCAGTCTAATTGAGGTTTGAATATGGTTAGACTAATTGAGGTTTGAATAGATTAGGTCCTTGGGTCAAGGTAATTGAGTTTTCTCTAAACTAGTTGGGGTTTAGGTTCCTTTAATTGGATGGGCATGAGATCTAGTTAGGCTTTTCCTTTACCAATTAAGATTTGAGTCTCTATAATTGCATGAGCATAATGTCCAATTGGATCTCTCCTTCGCCAATTAGGGTTTTGGTATCTTTGATTAGATGGGCATGAGGGGTTCAATTGGGTCTTTTCTGAACTAGTTAGGATTTGGGACTCTTTAATTGGGTGGACATAAGTTTCAATTAGGTCTTCTATATATCTATTGGGGTATAAGGTCACTATGATTAGATGGGCATAAGGTCCAACTGGGTCTTCCTTTCATGACTTAGGGTTTAGGTTTCTACTTCAATAGGCATAAGGTCCAATTGGATCTTCCATGATCAACTAGGGGTTTGGTCTTTTTGATGAGATCTTTCTTTCATTAACTAGTGTTGGGTCGCTCTTGTTAGGTAGGCATAAAGTTTAATTGGATCTTTTTTCTCATTAATTGGGAATCCACAATTTAAACTTACTATTAAACTTAACTATAGTTTTATATGCTAAAACTATATCATATATAAATAGTATGCATCATAACATATCATCCTTAATATGCTTAATAAATTTATCCATAACTAGCATAAAAAAGATAAGGATTAAAAGTAAATCTTTGATATGAATCTATTATAATGAAAAACTTAGTAATAACAATGTTACACTAGCAACCGTTCCACACATATCTTTTCGATTATATTAATATATTTAATGAGACTCCTTTTTTATATTTAACGAGTATTTTTTCCTAACACTTGCCATTAGACTTTTATTTCCATCATTTTCTTTCTCTAAATAAAAAAAACTTATAAAGTTCTTACCTTTTTTCTCTATTTTTTCTATTAATTCTTTAAAAAAATAGCTTCTATTGTTAACTAACATGATTTAAAACTATATTAATTCTCTGATATTTTTATGTCATTTCTTAATCTAGCTTATGGATTCGCCTCAACTCACATTGCATTTATTTATATTATGCATACATATTACGTAATCCATGATAAAAATAATTTGAAATAAATGAATATTAAAATAGAATATTTGAAATACTAAACTCTAGGAATAATCTTTATATATTTCAATTTTCAATTGACTATTGTAGATTATCTTTAAGAATATGATCTCTTAGTTTCCTTAATGGATAAATCTCTTTATTAGGTAACTATGTGATGAAGGAATCTCTCTAATTAGTAACTATTGATCTCTATTAATTTTGGTAATAAAGGAATTTCTCTAGAGAAACCTTTTAATTAGATAAGCTCATGATGAAGGAGATTCACTAATATATAATTATTAATGTTTGATGACTTTATAGTTATCGAGGAACTCTCTAATAAAACTTGTATCACTACAAATGCACTCAACTCTATTCCCTCTTGAATTAAATTCCCAACCAATTTTAATATATAAAAATAAATAATAATATCTTCAATTAAAACTTATGTGCTAAACTCCATTCCTTTATTGCAATTGCAATCTTGCTTTGACCAGAATTAAGATATTTTGATAACTCCATAAAGTTTAGAGATGAGGATCTTGATATTTTAACATAATAAAATTTGAGATTATATAATATTTTAATATATGCTTTTGATATTAATTTATTTAAAAAATGCTGGAGAGAAATAGGGAGTTTAAACCAAAGTAGAGAAGGCCTTGATATATGAGTCCAAACCTAATTCAACTTAAAAGTTCAAGCCATTAAGTTGTGGATCCAATTATCTATATTGATCATTAATCTTTCATTATTAATTTCATGTACCAAACCTCATATATGATCCTTAATAATCTCCTCTTTTACATATGTACAATTTTAACACTCTCTCGGATCCAATTTCATCACTCTCCAATATTAAATTTATCGTTCATTTATACAAATCTCTTTATCTTCCATTAGTTATTTAATGTAGAATTAAATCTTGCATATGATCTTCAATAATTTCCTCCTTCCTACGTGAACTAATTTTAATACTCCCTTAAATCTAGCTCCATGACTCTTCAATCAAGCTTTATATTCACTTACCCTTTTGAGTACACTACGTTTAAGAATTCTTAAAGAGTAATTAATCTATATTAATCTGTTTACTTTGCACTAATTATTTCATACAGAACTAAACCTCATGCATCATTCCAAAAAGAAAAAGAAAAGTAAAATCACAAAACAAATAGCTGGGTGACTAATAGATTTAGTAATCATAGAGCACTTCAGTTAATATTGCTAATAAAATATGGGCTAGATCTGTTGGAAATTATATCTTAAAGTCAATCATTATGATTGTGTAATGTAAATTATATATAATTGATATATTAATAAAAGTTATTTGGCAGTTTATTCATTACAAGAACATCTTCTTAAAACTCCTAATAGTAATGAAGCCCTCACGATCTTCCTTCACGATAAAGGAGGATTTATCTTTGAAGGTCCTCAAAAGTTCACGACCAAATGATATACTATGACAGGGCCATAGTACTATCAATTATAGAACGTTGTATATTATTTGTTGGTTGTCCTCTTAATCAAGGAGTGTAGAGACACTGGTATGACATACTGGTGAAAGTGTAGGAGTACATTTCACCGAACGTGACTTATTTCCGAATACTCTGCTGTCAAGAGTTAATCCGAGATGATATGGGTATAAGTATCATAAGACCTGAAGATCACAATCGGTGACTTGCAAGCAACTCATTGTACTTAGGTACCGGACCACCTGGATTTCTAATCCAGCTACGAAAGGTTACTGGGTGCAGTCAAGTACTTGTGGTAGTCAGTTATGGATCAAGATGAAATTTGACCTATCCCGTTAAAAGGAGAAATGCTTGTGTTTCAATTTAGCAAGACCTTGGCCAAGGCACTTCATGTGAAGGTCACATGATCACTAAAGTTGAAATCATTTATGATTTGTTGTTTAGAGTTGACAGACTCTTAAGCCATCCTTAAAATTTGTGGTCAAAAGGATGAATTATACGGTAATTTTCTTAGGGTTCTTGGAGTTTGCTCGGCAACTCTTCGACCTATCCGAACGTGGGTTCCATTGCTAGATGGGCACATCGATTAGTATACAAAGTTGTTCCTATGCTACCGGCTTAGGTTCGAACCTAAAGAGTCACACGCATAGAAGTTTCCTAGGATGATATATTTGCTGATCAACGATTGAGAATCGTATATGATTTAATTAATCAATTTGATTGATTGAATTATCTCAATTGGGTTAAATACAATTGAATAAGATTCAATTTGGTTTAAGTCTATTAGAAGGACTAATCAATTTCAAATATTGATTTGAAATTACACTTGATTTGGATTTAAATAGATTCAGGACTAGACAAATTTGATTTGGGCTATGACCATGATCTATGTAGGTTCAGTCCAATAAATTCAAATCAGCTTAAACCAAAACCTGAACTCAAACCCCTCGCATAAGGATCTCACATGATGAGATGGCTGAAATCTCATCTCATGAGAGATTAAATTCTTATGTAAAATTAATGTATAACATTATCTTCTCCAAATGGTTCCATTGGAATTCTAATTATTAGAATTCATGTACCTCTTTGAATTAACCAACAATGGAATTCTAAGTGTTAGAATTCACATCTCTTTGGTTTCACCAACGTCAGAATTAATCAAACGTTGTGACTCTTTGGTTTCACCAACGTCGGAATTAACCAAACGCTGCATCTCTTTGGTTTTCACGAACATCGAAATTAATCAAATACTGCGTCTCTTTGGTTTTCACTGAACGACAGAATTCTAAGTGTTAGAATTCAATGGGCTAAAGGCTACATTGAGCCTATAAATTAAAGGACATTCTTCACCAGATCATCAAACAACAATGAAATATTATGGATTGAATTTCTAAAGAGTTAGAATAGAAAATCCTGGTGTGATTCTGGTGTTAGCAAAAGATTGGTGGATCTTGAAGGAAGAATTCAAGTGGGAGGATTCAAGATCAGCAAAGTTATTTTCCGTGAGCTAGCACTCCCGAATCCGATCATTCGGGGCTTCGCGTGGATGATACTAGAGGCCGGACGATTGAACGGCTGCAGAGCAATAAGGATTTATCTACTATCCTTAAGGTAAGTGATTTGATCCTAGATCTTAAGGCAGGCTTCAAGATAAGTAGTATGACTTCTCATCTTGAAGATCAAGATATGATCTTGATGTTTTTATTTATGCATATTTTAGATCAAACGATCCAATATATAAGGCAAAGATATGATTTTAATGCATGTTAGATAGATTAATATGTAATCTTTAAGTTTCCGCATTGATAATTGTTATCAAAATTATTAAATATGCATGCCTCCCTTCAAATGGTATCAGAGCCATGGTTTCGTCTTGATCTAATTTATTGCATGTAAATTAATGCTCCTATTAATTTTGTAATCAAAGCTAAAATGGATTACCAGGCTATTCGGTCATAGATGGATTAAAAATCTAAATTACCCATTCAACGAGGTATTCTGTGACATATTATCGTGACGTTATGGTTCTTTTATTATTGATGCTTAGTCAAAAGATAATTTAAATTGATCTTTGGCATCAAAACATAGATTACACTCATCTCAAAAGATGTTTTATATTTGATACATATTGATGTTGTATAAAAGCATGATATTTGCATGTTTGGTATAAAAATATAGATATGAGATATGATAGCTTGTTGTCTATGTTATGAAATAGACAAATATTTATGAGAGTCTTATTTAAATGTCAAATATTTATTCATAATCTTTTTAGATATGATCTAAATAAAGAAATTATGAGTAGTTAAATAATGCAACTGATGCATGATTCGAAATATATGACATGAAATATATTTAATCTTTTGGGTTAGCTAAATCAAGTCCATAAAGGGTTAGACCTTAAGGTTTAAATCAAATAGACTATAAGAGTATTTGATCAAATCTAAATTGATTAGATTAGGTTAAGGATGCTCTAAATCAAACAATAGTTGTAGTTGATCATGTCCATGTCTTTGATTAAACCAAATGGAAGTAGATTAGGCTCCGTGGTTGAGCATAATCTCTTAGATGGTCAAATCTTTAGATTAAAGTCCAAATCTTTATTGACTGAATCAAATTCTCATTACCTGATCTAAACCATTTAGTTTTCCTTATGCAGAAAATGACCACTTAATTTATCTATTAAGGTCCCTATTGGATAGTGACTAAGTTGAATGGTTTAAATTTCAATAGCTAGTTTAAAAAACTTAAGAACGTCCTTGAGCATGAAAGGATTTTATATTCTGAATAATCCTGCACCAAAGGTACATGATGCAAACACCCAAAGTTCTGAGAGAGACACTTATTAGAAGTAGCTCAGTGATATAACTAGCGTGCATTCCATCATGCTAGCAGCAATGAACGATGAATTCGGTCGCTAGTTCGAGAATGCTCAGCAGAAGAAATCATTCAAGCGTTGAAAGAATCTTTCGGCATACCCGACGACGTTGAAAGGCACAAGACTAGTTGTGCTATTTTTAATGCTCGAATTAGAGATGGATCTCCTATCACTGATCATGTATTGTACATGATCGAGAAGATAGAATTCCTAAGCAAGCTCCACTTTTCCCTACATGAGCAGTTGGGAAAAGATGTGATCCTGAATTCCTTACCTCCATCCTTCCGACCTTTCCTTACTCATTTTCGAATGACAAAGCCTGCAGTCAACTATCACGGTTTGTTGGGGTTGTTACAGAACTTTAAAAGGACAACCAGCTCTCTAAGGGTTTGGTTAATGTGGTTGAAGGATCTAAGGTAGGGCATCAACCCTTTAAAAAAGGAAAAAGAAAAGAATAAGAAAAAGGTGCAACATGCTAGGGCATCTATAAGGGGTCAGATGCAGAAGAAGAAAGTTGATAAAAGTCAAGCTGAATGCTTTCACTACAAGATGCAAGGGCACTAAAAGAGGAACTGTCTCTTTACATTACCACACTTGATCAAAACAGGCCAAAGAAGAAAAAGGGGCAAGATGTTGCTCAACAATGTATTTATATGATAACACCTTGTAATTTTTCTGTATATGATAATCAGACCTGGGTATTGGATACCGGGAGTCCTTTTAACATTTGCAATTCATTGCAGGGACTACAGGTCACTAGAAGATTTGAGGACAATGAAAGATTCCTTAATGTCGGCGATGGAAGATTAGTTCCAGTTCTGGCATTAAGAGTTCTTGAAATAGTTTTTAATAGAAATGTCATTGTACTAAATGATTATCATTTTTGCCCAACGTTCTTGTTGAACATAATTTCTGTAGGCCTTCTGGCCAAAAGTCATTATGAAATTTCAATAAAGGATGTTACTTTGAATATCATTATGAATGGAGTCACTGTAATGACTGGGCATTTATCTAATGACATTTATATATTATCACATCCTGTGAATGTAGTGTACAAATCAAGTAAGCACCCTAGAAACAACTGATGTCACAGATATTTATCTTTGGCACCATCGGTGGGTCATATCAATAAGAACAGATTAAACAGGTTAACTCAAGAGGGCATCCTTCAAGTTGATGATTGTGAATCATTAACTACCTGTGAATCCTTGGTAAAATGACCAAGTCATCTTTTACTAGAAAAGGTGAAAGAGCCAAAGAGCTATTGGGTCTAGTACATACTGATGTATGTGGACCAATGAGCACTTGTACCAAAGGTGGATATTACTACTTCATTACTTTTACAGACGACCTTTCTAGGTTCGGTTATGTCTATCTTATAGACATAAATCTGAGTCGTTTGAAATGTTCAAACTATATCATAAAGAAGTAGAAAAACAAACAGGAAAATGTATTAAGACCCTTCGATCAGATCGAGGAGGCGAATACCTTTCAAATAACTTTGTGACATATTTAAGAGAGAATGAGATTCTCTCCCAATGGACTCCTGGAACACTGCAACATAACGGTGTGTCGGAAAGAAGGAATCGAACTCTGTTGGACATGGTTCGGTCCATGATGGGTTTTGCAAGCTTGCCAATATCATTTTAGGGATATGCATTAGAATCAGCTTGTCATGTTCTCAGTAAGGTTCCAAGTAAGTTGTTTCTAAAACTCCACATGAGATGTGGTATGGACATAAACCAGTTATCACCTATCTGAGAGTCTGGGGGTGTCCGGCTTATGTAAACGTGCAAAATCAGACAAACTTGAACCCAAATCTGACAAATATTTTTTTATCGACTATCCGAAAGAAACCAAAGGATATTACTTCTACAATACTAAGAACAAAAGTTGTTCATTAGTAATAGAGCAATTTTTCTTGAAAAGGAGTTCCTTAGTGAAGGAACAAATAGCTCTAATGTTGAACTTGAGAAAGTTCATCAAGTAGAAGGAACAACACAAACCTTTGAACCCTTAGAATCTGAGTTGATTAGATCAAACACAAAACCCATTTTAGATGCACCATTAAGGCGATCTGGTAGAGTACCACATCAACCGAACAGATACTTAGGTTTCTTGGTCCATAACGAAGATCCTGTTGAGCTTGATGAGAACAACAAGGATCCGATCACCTATATGGATGCTATGCAAAAGACTGACTCTGATAAGTGGCTTGATGCCATGAAATCCGAACTTGATTCCATGAAGGAAAATAATGTATGGACATTAGTTGACCCACCCGAAGGGATAAAACCCATAGGATATAAGTGGGTTTTCAAGAGAAAAAGAGGTGTAGACGAAAGGTAGAGACCTACAAAGCACGTCTGATTGCCAAAGGGTATCGTCAACGTTATAGTATTGACTATGACGAAACATTTTCTCCTGTGGTAATGCTGAAATCCATTCGGATTATGCTAGCTATAGCACCACACTTCGATTATGAGATTTGACAGATGGATGTTAAAATCGCTTTTCTAAATGGTAATTTAGATGAATAGGTGTATATGATACAGCCTAAAGGTTTTATATCTGAAAACGAGTCTAAAATGTGCAGGCTACAGAAGTCCATTTATGGACTTAAGCAAGCATCTAGGAGTTGGAACATACGATTTGATAATGTGATCAAATCTTATGGCTTTGTTAAGAATAAAGAAGAACCTTGCATTTATAAATGGGCTAACGGTTTCATTATTGTATTTCTTGTATTATATGTGGATGATATTCTCTTAATCGGGAATGATATCCATGCATTACAAGGAATAAAGACATGGTTATCATCACAATTCTCTATGAAAGATTTGGAAGAAGCCTCCTACATTCTAGTGATGATGGTCTATAGAGATAGATCTAAGAGGATGCTTGGTCTATCCCAATCTACGTACATTGACGTCGTGCTAAAGAGGTTTAGCATAAAAAATTTCAAGAAAGGCTATCTTTCGATAGGCCATGAAATTCATCTTTCTAAAAGAATTGTCCGACAACTCCTAATGAAAGAGAACGTATGAGTCGAATTCCATATGCTTCGGCAATAGGATCGATTATGTACACCATGACATGTATAAGACCAGATGTGGCATACTTACTAGGAATAGTGAGTAGATACAAATCTGATCTAAGAGAAAAACATTAGCAAGTTGTTAAGACAATCCTTAAGTATTCGAGAAATACTAAGGACCAATGGTTAGTCTATGGAGAGTCTGATTTGAAACTTGTTAGATATACTGATTTTAGTTTCCAATCAGATCATGATGATAGCAAGAGTATTTCGGGTTTCATGTTTATCCTGAATGGTGGAGCTGTTTGCTGAAAAAGTTTCAAGCAACATACAGTGACAGATTCAGTGTGCGAGGCAGAGTACATCGCTGCATTAGATGCTGCAAAAGAAGCTGTGTTGCTGTGAAAGTTTCTCTATGAGATTGGAGTGGCACCTTCCATAGATGAACCAATACTGTTATACAGTGACAACACTGGTTCCATAGCTCAAGCAAAGGAACCACGAGCACATCAGCGCACCAAGCACATACTGTGTCGATTTCATCTTATTCGAGAGATTGTAGAACGAGGTGACATAAATCTTTAGAAGATTGAAAGAAAGGAAAACCTAGGCGACCCATTTACTAAAGCACTCAGCATCAAGGAGTTTGATGACTATAAGTTGAAGATGGGTATTAGATATTGTAATGAGTGGCTTTAGGCTAAGTGGGAGTTTGTTGAAAATTGTATCCTAAAGACAATCATTTGATGATTGTGCTAATGTAAATTACATATAAATTGATATATTAATAAAAATTATTTGGCAGTTTATTCATTACAAGAACATCTTTTAAAACTCCTAATAGTAATGAAGCCCTCAGGATATTCCTTCACGATAAAGAAGGATTTATCTTTGAAGATCTTCAAAAGAGTTCACGACCAAATGATATACTATGACAAGGCCATAGTACTATCAATTATAAGACGTTGTATATCATATTTATCGGTTGTCCTCTTAACCAAGGAGTGTAGAGACACTGGTATGACATACAGGTGAAAGTATAGGAGTATATTTCACCGAACGTGACTCATTTTCGGATACTCTACTGTTAAGAGTTAATCCGAGATGATATGGGTATAAGTATCCTTTAGACCTGAAGATCATAATCGGTGACTTGCAAGCAACTCATTGTACTTAGATGCCGGACCACCTAGATTTCTAATCCAGCTACGAAAGGTTACTGGGTACAGTCAAGTACTTATGGTAGTCAATTATGGATCAAGATGAATTTGACCTATCCCGTTAAAAGAAGAAATGCTTGTGTTTCAATTTAGCAAGACCTTGGCCAAGGTACTTCATGTGAAGGTCACATGATCACTAAAGTTGAAATCACTTTATGGATTTGTTGTTTAGAGTTGACAGGCTCTTAAGCCATCCTTAGCATTTGTGGTCAAAAGGATGAATTATACGATAATTGTTTCTTAGGATTCTTGGATTTTGCTCGGCAACTCTTTGACCTATCCGGACGTCGGATTACATTGCTAGATGGGCACATCGATTAGTATACAAAGTTGTTCCTATGCTACCGGCTTAGGTTCGAACCTAGAGAGTCACACGCATAGAAGTTTTCTAGGATGATCTATTTGCTGATCAACGATTGAGAATCATATATGATTTAATTAATCAATTTGATTGATTGAATTATTTTAATTGGGTTAAATACAATTGAATAAGATTCAATTTGGTTTAAGTCTATTAGAAGGACTAATCAATTTCAAATATTGATTTGAAATTAGACTTGATTTGGATTTAAATAGATTCAGGACTAGATAAATTTGATTTGGGCTAGGACCATGATCTATGTAGGTTCAGTCCAATAAATTCAAATCAGCTTAAACCAAAACCCAAACCCAAACCCCTCGCATAAGGATCTCACATGATGAGATGGCTGAAATCTCATCTCATGAGAGATTAAATCTCATATAGAATTTAATGTATAACATTAATCTTCTCCAAATGGTTCCGTTGGAATTCTAATTGTTAGAATTCATGTACCTCTTTGAATTAATCAACGATGGAATTCTAAGTGTTAGAATTCATATCTCTTTGGTTTTCATCGAACGTCGGAATTAACCAAACGCTGAGACTCTTTGGTTTTCACCGAACGTCGGAATTAATCAAATGCTGCGTCTCTTTGGTTTTCACCGAATGTCGGAATTAACCAAACGCTGTGTCTCTTTGGTTTTCACCGAACGACAGAATTCTAAGTGTTAGAATTCAATGAGCTAAAGGCTACATTGAGCCTATAAATTAGAGTACATTCTTCACTAGATCATCAAACAACAATGAAATGTTATGGATTGAGTTTCTAAAGAGTTAGAATAGAAAATCCTGGTATGATTCTGGTGTTAGCAAAAGATTGGTGGATCTTGAAGGAAGAATTCAAGTGGGAGGATTCAAGATCAGCAAAGTTGTTTTTCCATGAGCTAGCACTCCTGGAAATCTGATCATTCGGGGCTTCGCGTGAACGATACTAGAGGCCGGACGATTGAACGGCTGCAGAGCAATAAGGATTTATCTATTGTCCTTAAGGTATGTGATTTGATCCCTAGATCTTAAGGCAGGCTTCAAGATAAGTAGTATGACTTCTCATCTTGAAGATCAATATCTGATCTTGATGTTTTTATTTATATGCATATTTTAGATCAAACGATCCAATATATAAGGCAAGATATGATCTTGATGCATGTTAGATAGATTAATATGTAATCTTTAAGTTTCGCATTGATAATTGTTATCAAAATTATTAAATATGCATGCCTCAGGAGTTTATTTCTCCCTTCAAGATCTTCAATATACCTATTGAAAACAACTCTAACTATATTAGTCCCATATTCCTATCCTTCCTAATAATTTGTTAAGATTTAACCCTTAACCATGTTATTGGTTCCTTCACTATCTACTTAAGAGTGAAGATTAAAAGTTTTTAGGGTCTAATGGTTGATTAAATCTTCCACCCATTGGCTTAGCTATAGTCACCTCATGGCTCATTGAAAAGAGTACATGAATGCACCCTTACTTAGGAGAATTAAAAATTAGTTGAAAAAGTTATCATTTTCAAATGCTAACACATATTGAGGGAGGCAAACCAACTTAAAAATTCTCTTCTTAAGAATCTTTACTATTAGATTTGATACCACTTGTTAAGGATAAATAGCGAATTTGAATCAAACCAAGGAAAGACCTTTATATAGAATTTAAAACCTAATTTAACTTAAAATTTTTAAACCATTAAGTTTTGTTGGATAATTATTTATATTGATCTATTTACTTTGCACTAATTATTCCATACAGAACTAAACCTCATGCATCATTCTCAAAAAGAAAAAAAAAAAAGTAAAATCACAAAACAAATAGCAAGGCGACTAATAGATTTATTGACATCTTAGAGCACTTCAGTTAATATTTGCTGATAAAATATGGGCTAGATCTTCAATATACCTATTGAAGGGCACCATGGAAATGTTTTCAAATAACTCTAACTATATTAGTCCCATTTTCTTTTCCTTCTCAATACTTTGTTAAGACTTAACTCTAAACCACATTATTGGTTTCTTCACTAGCCACTTAAGAGTGAAGATTAAAAGTTTTTAGGGTCTAATGGTTGATTAAATCTTCCACCCATTGACTTAGCTATAGTCACCTCACGACTCATTGAAGAGAGTACATGAATGCACCCTTACTTAGGAGAATTAAAAGTTAGTTGAAGAAACTTATCATTTTCAAATGCTAACACATATTGAGGAGACAAACAAAGTAGAAGATTATGTGGCTAAGATGGCATCTTCTAGTGCTCAGCTTAAATTTGGTGTGCTAGGATATCCAATCGGAGAAAGTTTTGCTGCACAGCGCTGGATGATTGGTGTGCATCACGTGCGTACATGTGCTAAAGTAGAAAAGGATGATTTTGCCTTTGTCATACGAGCGCGCATGCGGCGCGCACCTCGTTGGAGCCAATACATACTTCTGCATGCACCATCCCCAGTGCAACAAGACTTTCTCTATCCAATCAAGGTGACATTTTTTTTCTAAAAAATGATGTATGAGAAAAAACTCTTAGCTATTTAAACTAATGATCTCAACAATGAGTTCTAACACTTGAATTCCCAACATGGGCAAAGGCAATGCAATATCTTCTCCCATACTCTCACTTGCGCACCATAATTCCTTGATACTAGTGAATATTATGCAATGTCATTTGCTAAGGTCATGCAAGCAATGACAAGTTTATTTACCTAGTCCTACAAATTGAGTGCCTCTCAAGCTTAGATAGTAAAAGTGCGTACTAATCAGGGCTAATCCTGGATTTGGCTATGAAGTTGTGTGATGGGGGATATGGAATTGGATGCCTGGGTTGCTACGAGAAGTAGTTAACCATGCTGGTCAGTACTAAGTAGCTAATTTTAGTAAGACCCAATATGCAACTAAGAAAACTCTTTCTGCATCGTGCGTGATGCAAGAACGCGCGCATTATGAAAACTCTTTTTGCTTCATGCGCGATGCAAGAACATGCACATCATGTGCGATAATTGATCGTTCACGCATGTAGCTGCGCGTACGAAACGGAAAGAATAAGAATGCTCTTGGGCACGCGCGGTCACACACGCATGGTTGATCACTATGCGCAGTACGTAAAGACTTTTCCATGCAACTAATGGGAGGAGCCCCCAAGTTACACTAATAAATAAAAGTTTTTCATACACAACATTTGCCAATTAAGGTCATTATATAATGACCTATTTGATGGTGAGATAAATAGTTTTAGTATACATTTGGCATCATTACTATTTTCAAATAAAAAGGTATAAAATTAATTTTTTTTATATTTTTGACAATAAAAACATGTTTGATTGTTTCTATTTGCTTTTTATTTTTTATTTTTCAAAAAAAATCATTTTGGTTTTCAAAAAGTTATTTAAAAAATACTTTCACTCTTTTCTTAAATAATAAAAATTATTTTAAAAATAAAAAATAAAATAATGAATAAAATATTTTTTTATTAATTTTTTATTTTAAAAATAAAAAATAGCAAATAAAAGTGATATCAATAAGACCTTTTAGCTTTAAATTCTAAGTTTTGTACTTGCTCCCTCTATTTTCTCTATAAAATTGCTACAACTAAATAGTTTCATCCAACTTTTGAATTCCTCTCTAATTGCTCATAATTTCAATGTTAATGAACCTGGTGAGTCTGTAGACCAAGGCTTGCTCTGGGAGGATTCCCAAATATTTCTAAAGAAATAGAAAATGTGATAAACTAATAGCTCCATAGAACTGTACAACACACAATGTGCAAGAGTTGGCCAACATCTTTTTGTCAAGTTGCCCTCAATAGCTTATTCTAAGGTTGCTTCTTCCAAAATGCTAGGATGGAGAAAGGATGAGCATCAATGTTGCTTCTTCCAAGCGCTCTCTGCTAGCCAATCAGTGATAGATGAACATTCACATGCACCACACTACTTCCTCACCCTCACTGTCTATTTAAAATTTTTTATTAAATAAAATTTTTAAAAAAACAATTGATGTTTCTTTTCTTAAATAATATATGTGCACCGCATTTGCATAACATTATCATGAATTTAATTTCTAATAAATATTTTATTGCATAAAAAATATTATTATATAGTTTCATGCATCAAACTTCAAGCCATTACATTGCAATTAGAGGTGGGCACCGAGGGGGGCACGGCCCGGCCCGCCGTGCCCAAAAAAAAAATTTGGCCATGCCCGGCATGGCCGCTTGTAAGGAATTTTGTATATTTTATATGAATCAAATTCATATATCAAACAGCAAAAGATAAAATAAATACAAATTTAATTCCCAAAGCCCAAGATCCTGAGGGAACAAATTCAGTTAACAAAAAATTACATATGATTAATAATAGATATTCTTTATTGGGGATAAGACTGATGAATTCAGTAAACGATTTACCACTAGTCGTCCACGCGTCCGCGTCCAACCTCTAACGACGATCCATGAGAGATCTTTGGATGATGTTTTCCTATGATTGGATGATGATCTTCTAGCGAGGGGTATAAGCGCCTCCTTTCTTCTTCGATTGATTTTTCAAATCAGACGTGAGAGGGAGAGAGACTTTCAACCTATCTAAAAGAGAGAGGGACGTCTTAGAGAGAGAAAGGATGCTTTAAAGAGAGAAAGTGGTTGTTAGGCATCCAAGAGAGAGAAAAAGAGGAGTTAGGCATATCTTTTTAATGGGGCATCTCTCTCCTTTTATTTATGAAGAGGAGGTTACTCCTCTTATTCATGAAAAAGAGGTTACTCTTTTATTCATGATGATGCCAACCTTATAAATGTTCCTCCTTCATGACATGGAGATGGGTCATGTCCATCATATGAGCACGGATCCATTCTCCATGTGGCACGATCTTAACCCTCGGTTCAATTGAATTTTCATAAATCAAATCATGTCACCCAATTAAATACCATATTATTAATCTAATCAAATCCCAATTAATCTAAGCCATCCATCACATGGATCAAGCCTAATTTGGTATTCAATTAATGGATTTTATATGTACATCACATGTGCAACAGGTCTGAACATAAAATTCTTTCTGATGAATCCTATTATCAATTTCATGTTCTCTCATTAAGATTGAGTCAAATCCAATCCTAATTAATTGGTCATCTAATCTGCATTAAGTCCAACTTAATTTTCATTTTAACTTCATCCAAAATCTTCTTAATACGTGTGGCCCATTAGGTCCCTTGACACGTTGGCAATAATCATATCCCTTAATTAACCCTATGACTTGATCGATACCATGTCAAGTTAATTCTTTAACCAAATTAACTCCTTGATTAAATTAAAGAATCCATGATTATAGATCATGAGCGGCCTCTAGCAAAGCATCATGACCACCCAAGTGTTAAGGGTTTTATTGACGTGGTACGATTCAATTCCCTTCGTCACATATCTCAAATCAATTAGTGGTATGAAATGTGTCAATCATGATCTTTGTTTACTTGATCTTATAAAAAATTGACTCACATGAATTAAAACTTCGAAACCATTTTGAATTCCAACTCAACCTTGCAAGGATTTAACAGTCAATTTAATCCATCAAGTGGCCATAGGATATAACCCTTTCTATCAAGGAAGACAAATCCTATCTTGATCAAATACCACCTTCATGTGCTTCATGTCATACCCAATCGACACCATATTTGCCACTCGTGGCTAGAGCGATGTTTGCATATCGTCAAAGCATGACATTCCACATATGAGATGCAATGAAGATCTTAAGTCAAAGGATCACTCGCACCATTGTCATTAGAGATCAACCATCGACACTACATAGAATATCCATATGTGATCTCTATGCGGGTCATCCAATGCATCGTTACACTAACAAGCATCCACACACCTATCCAAGTATCTTCATACTTTAGCTTGTGAAATCAGCTACTCATCCCAAGGGTGAAGATATGCAATGTGTGCTAGTTTCAATGGCGTTCGATAGTGCCCAGTCCTGTCTACGCATTGACTAGGAAAATTTAAAGAATTGAACCATAATGTGCAATTTTGGATCTCACAATTTGCAATCTCTATTACAAATTCCATATGCACAGTTCACATTCTTTTGAACTTTATCTCACGGGTAAAATATATCTAATATACATATATATACATATATATATATATATATATATATATATATATATATATATATATATATATAATTACACCTGGATAGATAAAGAAACCAATAAATTTAATTTGCATTCATAAATAAATATGTACAAAATAGCATCTAATCCGATTGGATCTACGACACACGTAATACCACACCCATTTTGGACTAGGTCGTGCCGGGGCTTGGCATCGACTTGGGCCGCAAGTGCCAAGCATAGCCTAGGCCGTGAAGGGCAGTTGGCTTCAACTCAACGTGCCTGGCACGGCCCACCAGGGACATGGCAGCAAAGGCGAACGAAATCCTGCTGCCCTCAGTCGTGATCGCTGGCGACACCTTGGAGGCGCCCTCTACAAGCTCACAGCTGAGAGAGAGAGAAAGAGCTCGGCGACCGGCGAAGCAGCCTTGGACTCTCCCGGCGAATCTAGGACGCTCTGTGCTTCTTCGGCTAAGGAGGGAGAGGAATCGGGAGGATTGGGGCCGAGAGGGATCTCGTTCTCCTTCGACACGAAGAGCGTGGCGCCGATTGGGACGACCCCCAAGTTCAATATTTCCACAACTCAACTTTGGATCTGGTGGGTCGAGGGAGTCTGCTCTGATTGAGGAGAAGGAAGCAAGGAGGATGAGAAGGGAGAGGTGAAGAGACGATGAATGGCCCCATCGGCGCTGGACATGCAAGCATCCCCTGCGACGGCAGAGGAGGAGGATGAGGAATCAGGCGGGTTGGCGTGAGTAGGGTTCTTGTTCTCCTTTGACGCGAGGATTGCGGGAGTGGTTGAGGCAACCCCCAAGTTCGGATCTTTCCTGTGTGCGGCTGCGGATCTGGGACGAGTGAGGCGGAGGTGGGGGATGGCGCAATGGAGGACAGCGAGGGTGACGTGGAGGGAAAAATCGGGCCGTGCCGGGCTGGCACGCTTGTCGTGCCATGCCTGGCATGGTTGAGCCATGCCAGCCGAGGCCGGGATGGGCCATGCCGGGCTTGATCCGCGGGCCAAACTTTTCAAGTCTGACATGACCCCTTTTACTGGGCTATGTCAGGCTAGTGGTAGCTATCGAATCGTACCAGGCATAGCCCGGCTCGTGCCGTGCTGGGCCAGGCCATGAGTAGCCTGGCCCAGTGCCCAACCCATGGCTCAGCCCAGTGCCCAACTCTAATTGCTATGGTTAAACCTACTCTAGCGAAGAGAATTAAGATGAACCTAGATCCAAGCTTCATCAATTTGTTCCAGAAGCACAAGAGAATATGCATTGCATTTATTACATATTTTTAATAATATTGGATTGGATTAGCTAATGCCTAATTCTCATATAATTTGATTTTATATTTAAGTTTTGATTTTAAATTTGACTCAATCCACTTGTTGAATGGGTTGAATCAGATCAATTCAGATCTATGAATTTTTTTTTTGAATCGATAATTCATTCGAATTTATTCAAATCTAATTCAAAATATTATATTTAAAAACTCTTAATTTTATTAATAAATGACTATTATTAAGTTTATAAATTATGGCATTTAAGATTTTTATTGTTATATTAGAGGCATTATAAATAAAAACTTATCAAATAAATAAATAATAAATATCTACATATAATTAAAAAAGTTAATTTAAATTAAAATTTACTTAATAATTTTAAAAATAATAAAAATGAAAATAAAATTTATATAAAAATTTGTAAATAAAAGGATGGATTCATATTGAATAAAAAATATAAGCCGAGCACAATTTAGGATTTAGACCGGATCAGATTACCAAATACGATCCCATCCATAAATCTTTAAATTCTGAGGCAAATGGATACGGATCGGTGATGGGACAAGGGCGGCTTCCGACCCAAAATTCCCTTGACGCGTGAAATTCCCCTCTTTTAAGCAAGGGGAAGGCAACTCGGACAAGAACATCGAGACGCCACGCGGAATTTATACAGAGAAGCTCTAGGTTTGGGGTTTCCTGTGGGATTCTTCCGAATCTCCGAATCCCTCCTCCCTTCTCCGACCAAATCCGATCCGATCCGATCCGATCCTTCTAGTCTTTCGAGCGCCTCCCCTTCTTGCGGCCTCTTGTCGTCATTTCCCACCGATCTTCGCCGTCGATTCTAGGGATCTGACGGGGTGAAGGATGCTGTCGCTGCAGAGCGACCCTCGCCAGCAGCAGCAACCGCCGCAGCAGCCGGTGGTGCCGCCGCAGCTGCAGCAGCTCTTCGGGGCGAATGCGGCTGGCGGGCTAGGGTTCCACGGTGCCCCCATCGGGAGCGCCGATCTCGACGGGGTGTCGTTCTCTCTACAGCTTTTTGATGGCTCCACCGATACCAAACCCTTGGTCTCAAAACCGCTCGAAGGTTTTCTGCTTCCTTTCTTTTTGTTCTTTCCAATCTTTTTGCTTCCTTCCCAGTTCTCTATATAATCGTTTTTTCCGGAATTTTTTATATGGAGAAGAAAAAAGGGACCTTTTCCGGCGCCCTCTGATTGCTGATTTCGACTTATAATAATTTATAATTTCGACAAAAAAAATCTTTTTGGTGGCTCGATATACTTTGAAAAGATGCTTTTATTCTTGTGGTTTATGATGATTTTTTTCCCTAAAAATTGACGGCTGGTGATGATACTTTGACCTCCAAAATTTTCAGGTGATGAGGATATGCATCTGGCGCTTGCTCATCAGAATTACAAAGCGGGGAACTATAATCAGGCATTGGAACACTGCAATGCTATTTATAGGAAAAATCCAAAGCGCACTGATAATCTTCTTCTCCTTGGTGCAATCTATTATCAGGTTTGTTTTGATGATATCGGGGTTTTTTAGCTCATTCAGTTCACGATGTTGCTGTTTATCTGTTGATTTGTGTTCACATTTTCTTTTTCTGCTAGAATAACAGTATCTTGTGTGTTTTTGGATGCATTTCTGTCTCATTGGTATGGTTTCTGAAGCTAATGGGGAGCTCAATTATGTTCTTTTGTTTCAGCTGCATGATTTTGACATGTGTATTGCAAAGAATGAGGAAGCTCTTGCAATTGATGCACATTTTGCAGAGTGCTATGGAAACATGGCAAATGCTTGGAAGGTAATAAATGTTTTATCTTTTCTCTTTTGGGTAAAAGGGCACTCCAAAACTCAATGCTTCCTGTGATGAATAACATCATTCAGCTACTTTTAGTAGTGATATTGTTATTCATGTTGATTTATTATGGAGCAATGATATGCATATGTCTTGGTGCAGGAGAAAGGCAATATTGATCTTGCTATTCGTTATTATTTGATTGCTATTGAGGTATGCATTTTTAACTCACGACTCTTTCGTCCATTCATTTTTTATTTAATATGATTTATTGCTATTATGTCATACAGTTTCATGCACACGCATACGCATACAAACACGAGTGAGCTCACACATAAGAATATAAGGTTACAAGGCATAGCCTTGTCTATGGCTCAAATATTATGCAAGAAGAATTAGATAATATTCATGCAACTTGCTCACAGCATGACATCAGACCTCTGTGATTTTGTTGTCCAATTTGTGTATAAGGGATCCAGGCACTGGAGGAGTCTAGCAAAAGTCTTGGATGCAACAAATTCAGAGACACTCTTTGATGATATTGTGTTAAACATGTATCTTATGCTTCCAAAACTTACTGAAAATTAGTGAGTCATTTTTTTGAAGATTTGGAGCTAGATTCTTACCCTAATAATACAAATTACAATGAGGATGTGCCTAATTTGTGAAGATATATAAAATGGTAACGAGCAGACTATCAATTTATGACCAGCATCATCAGGTAGAAATTCTCTTTGAATGAATTAAGTCAGAACATGGGCAGAACAAGTAATTTACTTATTTTGGTTGAGCCAAAAAAACCGGACTTGCTAATTTTCTGTAAGTGTTGGAGGCATAATATTGCAAAGTAAGATGAGGATGTGCCTAATTTGTGAAGATATATAATTGTAAATGGTAACTAGCAAACTAGCAATTTATGATCAGCATCATCAAGTAGAAACTTAAACGTTTCTGAGAGCATGCTCTTTGAATGAATTAATTCAGAACATGGGCAGAACAAGTAATTTACTTATTTGGTTGAGCCAAAAAAACTGCAGGGCTTAAAATGTGTGGAAGAAATGAAATGAGGTCTTGGAAAATTCCAAGGAAGTGGCGAACTTGGAAAATATTCAATTATACTAACATCCCATATGATGTCTTGATTAATTTCTCCCCATTATTTAAGATGAAGGAACAAAAATAGAAGGGTGCACTCGAAAAACTGGTGCAAAATCATATAGTTTGAAATGAGGGAGCAAGTGCAATGGCAGATTTCCATAGTTGAATTGAGTTCAGTGCTCAAGGAAGAGAAGATATGTTTTCTTTTTGGTCATAGAGCATTAATTAAGGGTCTAACGAGCATTATTGCGCCTTCAGTCAGCATGGTATGGTTGATGGATGTGATATAATTTATTGTTGGTGCAACGAAAGTCCAATGTGGTATCTTGGTATTTTTAATTCACCATAATGATGCAGAGGAAATTTGGAGAGGTTAATAGAATAGTTCTTACGAAGTGATGTCAGCTATTCTGAAACCTAATTGTATGAGATTTCTTTATCTCAAAATGTAAGTGCAAATGTTTTCTTCTGTTTGTGAGCTTGGACTGCTGGTTACTAAAAAAATTAATTAGATGGTATGCTTTCCTTTAACGTATTTTGCATTGAGATCTTATGTTTGAGTTTAATTCTTGACTATTATTCTTACATCATAAAACAGTTGCCTTATAACAGAACGGTAAAAAGAGGAGGATATGACATTATTATGTTGATAGGGCATGTTGGCATGGACCAAGGCTTCTTGGCCATCTCGGTTGGTACCAGTTGGATGGGCCAGTTCACCGGCCAGTTTGGTACCAATTCTCACTGTTTTATTTATATAAAAAAAAAACAAAGAAGAGAACCGTTTGCGACTTTCTGCTTTGTTTCTTCTCTTTACTTCAGTTAGGGGAGGGATCTAAACTTAGAGAAAAAGATAAAGAGAGGAAGAGAAAAAAGCAGTACTGCATGGACATGGATATGAAATTTGAATTCGGACATGTATCCAAGTGTCTGACTCAGCCAAAGAAGAAAAGAGATGTGGAGATACATAAGCTAATATGTAAATTTAACTAAATTTTATATTTATAACTTGAAACATGATATATTTAAATATTGAAAATAAAATGCTAAAAAGATATTGTATTGAATATATATGTTCTCAATAAAGTGCTAAAAAATATCCAAATGTCTTTTAATATACATCATTTCATTCAAACTATCTGATTAACTTAAGGATATTAGGAAAATAATATTTGTCAAAGTTGTTTCAGTACTCACATCCTTAACAAATCATAAAAAGTAACAACTCCTCACTCTTGATATCAAATTAGATGATCAAACTCATTGTTTAAAGAGTTCAACTCATTCATTATTGGAAGAGTTCGATTCTCTTCTAATCTTTAAAAGTGGTCCAAAGAGCTTCATATCCAAGTACCTGATATGTATTTGATTCAGATACATATTGATCACATAGTTTTAGACTTGGGCACCAGTTTCTAGATAGCAGTGGGAAAAGAAAAAGGAGAGGAGAGAGGGTGGCTTAGCCTAGATCCAACTTGTATTCACTGAATTTTATTCAAACCACAGGTGATGGTGCTATTGCAAACAATATGCACCTCAATATCAACTCAACAATCATGTCTAAATATTTTAGTGTCTTGTTTGGTTTGGGAATAAATAATTCAGTTAACAAAGTCAAATGGGATGAGTTGGAGTGGAAAATGAAAATTTAAACTGTCCTACATTTTCATAGGAGTAACTTATTTTGGGGTTCTGTGGGAAAATTGGTAAGGAAGGTTAAAGTAAACCATTGCTGTGCACCAACTTTTCAATGGTACCTATTTAACCTTCTGAAAAAATCATTTAACCTAGGTGATCAAACAAGTTTTTGTCTTAGGAAGGTGGAATAAGTAGGTTAAATGGTTTTCATTCCTTGTAATCCCCTAAATGCAACCTAAAACATTTAAATATGCATCACCAAAGTCATTTAAAACAATATCAAGAAAAAAAATTAAAAAATAATTAAGAAGCAAAAAAGGCACCCCATCAGGGGATTGGGACTCCAGACCATCCCAATAGTGAGGATGGTAGCAATTTGGTATTGAACGTACCTAGGGCTAAACTCACATGGCAGTTGGTACTGGGGAATTGAACTCCTGATCATTATGAAGCAGAATTACCCACAGGATTTTATTTGTTTTGGTGATTGTTTAAGAATGTGGCTTCCTGCCAATCAAAGTATTACCCCGTATGCATTTAAAATATGTTATATGCCAACTTTTTGTATGTAAGAAACTGCTCTGTAAGTTTTCTTGCCTGTCCTTTCCTCGTCACTTTTTCTAGAGTTATTTTATGGTATCTCTTGCATCCTGGGAATGGAACATTTGTTTTTCTATTTATGTCCAAGGTGTGCATAATGTGCCCAAATTTGCAAAACTGGTGCATGACAATGTGTTTCATAAATCACACCAAGATGTAATTATTTTCAAGTTATTAAACTTAACTACCTGAATTAGCTGAAAAGGATAGGAAATTGTCTCCTTATTCCTGGTAACACTGGTATGAGATGTCTAGAGCACCATCTCTCCAGTCTTTTATCCAGGAGATGTCTGTTAGAAATGTTTGTTCTCCAAATGCAAATCTTGTAGAAAGATGGTGTAGCTGTCGATTAAGAGTTTGCTTTTCACATATGATACAAATGACCCAGGTAATATTAAGTGATTACCACTTGGATTCACTTTGTTATATTATGAGGAATACTGCCAGCTTCAAGTTTAACAGGGCAAAGGTTTTTTTGAATTCCAATTATCTAGATAGACCCTTTTCTCATACATTAATGGGCTCAATATTGGGAATACATAAATCTTTACCATGTTATTTGTTTTAAGAGGAACTAGCACTAGGTCCACAGTGATATAGATATGGTTGAAACATGGTAATTTTTTTATGGATTTCAATTATCTGGATCCTTGTAATATAGACTTAGAGATGCACTGGGCGAAAAAGTGATATGTTCATGTAGAAGGAAAAAAAAAGGTAGAGGTAGATTGGAAAGTATAGGGAAGGAAGTGATAAATAAAGACTTAAAATCTTTGCATCTTATAGAAAGTATTATTTTAAACTGAGTAAAATGAAGGAAATGATTCATGTAGCTAACCCCAAATAGTTTGGGGTTAAGGCTTTGTTGTTATTGTTGTTGTTGTAGTTATTTGGATCCTCTTTTGTCATGCATTATTGGCTTAATAATGGGGATATGATAGCCTTTACTATCTTATGTTTTAAGAAGAACAAGCATTAGTTCCACACTGAATCAATGGTTGAAAACAAGCAGGTTTTCTAATATTTTATTATCATTCTTGTCAGCATACATGGGCATAACCATTATTGAGATCTGATTGTATTGCATTTTATTTTTGCACTAATCTCTTTTAAAACTTTTATGTCATTTGCTTCTAGAAGTTGACCATTTTCTTGATCACTTTTATAAATTATATCATTATATCTTCTGGGAACATTTTAATTATCAGAAGTCATTCATATTGCAAGAAAATAATTGTTTTCCTTCTGCTAATGTTTAGTAATTCTGTTGGTTGAATTGATTTATCTCCTAAGCATGTTGTGCTGGTATTATGCTTGTGTAGCTCCGGCCCCATTTTGCTGATGCATGGTCCAATTTAGCTAGTGCATACACGCGAAAAGGAAGACTTAATGAGGCAGCACAGTGTTGCCGCCAGGCCCTTGCACTGAATCCTCGTTTGGTAACTGATTTTTTTTTTCCTATTTGTTTTCTTTCTTTCATTTTATTTGGTGTACTTCTGATTTCATGAAACCAGTATTGACCTCCTTCAAAATATAGGTTGATGCTCATAGCAACCTTGGGAATCTAATGAAAAAGGACTAGTACAAGAAGTAAGTCATCAGAGGGAATTATATTTTAGTAATTTTTGGCTTATTATTCATCAGTGTTTTTTGGATTTAGTTTATGTACGCCATCTTTTATCGATTATTTTTTTTAGTGGCTAGAAAAGAACATGGAGTTAATTACCAATCATTACAAGCTTTTAACCTGTCATATGTCACCAGCTCTGCTATATGTGCATGTGTTTGGTATGTCATTGTTAGCATTGTTACTTAGGACTCTATATGCTGCTTATTTCAATTAATTTTGTTCTAGTGATTTGTTCTGAAAGTTGAAATGATAAGTGACGTTTACAGGTTATGGTAGAATTCTTGACTTTGATATCTGACAAGAACCAACTCAAAGTTACTCCTTTGCATGGCATCATACCTCCTAGCTATCAGGACTAATTGACTTCCAAAAGATTTTCGCCTCTGATTTTTCAAGATAAAAACTTTTAATCTTTTGTACTCTTTATATTATTATATGGTTATTATCATGGTGATGTGCCTTTAAATGCCAAAAATTATGCTTCAAGCTTGTGTTTTATTTATTTTTTATGCAGGCCTACAATTGCTATGTGGAGGCTCTGCGCATACAACCTACTTTTGCAATTGCTTGGTCCAATCTAGCTGGTCTCTTTATGGAAGCAGGAGACCTTAACAGAGCTATTATGTACTACAAGGTAAGAGGACCTTACCTCCTTATGTGATATTATTGCATAATTAGCGTTTAGTCTGATCTGTAATTTTTCTTCCATTTCCTCTCAGTTCAAAGAAGCATCCATTGGTATTTCTGGGAATATGTAATTGCCCTTTTCATTTAGCTTTGTAAAGAAGCCTTCTTAAGGCAAACCCTAATTGTGAATAGAAATCAGACAAAACTCCCATATAGACAAGGTGTTTGTCAATTGTGATTGTGTAAAGACTCATACAAAATTGTGAAACATAGGAATTGAAAAAATCATGAAAAACAGATTATTATGTCTCTCAAGCTTTCTTTTAGTTATTTATTGGGTTCTAAGATAAATTTTGATCTGTTGGACTATTTTGAAATTTTATAACAAGGATCCTATGTGTTAAATCCATTACAAATAAAATAAAGGAATGCGTTCCCTTTGTATCATAGCGTTTGCTGAGAAATGCATTTGCGAAGAACCCATGAAAACAGGATGGACAGAGACCGTCAGATGATCCAGAAAAGTTGAAACCATTGGAGAACTGTGTTTTATTTCTGTATTATGCCCCCTCACCCCCCAGCCCTGCTGCCTCAGGCATTGGCTTTGTGAGGTATCTGGTGAAACTCAAGGGCCTCTGCTTGTTTTTGAACAGTTTCCTACGTTGGTGTCTGCTTTTAGTGGAATTCTCTGATAAAATTTTCATTAAAATATGTGGGATATGACATTGGAAAGATTCAAAGAAACTTTCAAGAAATTAAAGACATGGAATTTCTAACTTGTTGACCACAGAAATTGTCAGTACCTTACACAAAATCATGAAACCCTTGCTTTATATTATCAAGTCCACCATGTTGCTGGGTTCCTTTTGTTAATCTTTTAGGTATTAACTTCTGGAATCACTGTAAGCGTATCATTGCTCATTCCATGAGTGCATTTGAATCTTCAGTTGTCAATTGTTGGCATCTGATATTTGTACTTCTATTCACTACCCTTGGAGTTCACTTCTATGAACACTTTTGAGTGGTCTACTACTTTAACATTGATGTACTAAAGCTGTTAATCTTATTTAAGTTCTGTTGGTTTGGTTTAATACAACCAATAAAATGTCCTTTTTAATATACTCCAGCTCGACAGCTTTGCACATCTTTAAAGATTCTGACAATTCTCTATATATGTTCAGGAAGCAGTTAAACTAAAGCCAACATTTGCTGATGCCTACCTCAACCTAGGGAATGTGTACAAGGTAAGCCGTCATGTATGGTAAATATTGTCAGGTTGTTGCAACTGCTAGAGCCAGTATCTGGAGAAGTATGAACCTTTCTTACGTTTCTGCCTTTTCTTTTAGGCTTTAGGAATCCGTCAAGAGGCTATCATATGCTATCAGCATGCTATACAGTCACACCCAGACTATGCAATGGCTCATGGTGAGTAGTTGGCTCGAACTTCATAAAGGCATTTTTAGTTGGCTTCAAAAAAAAAAAAAAAGAACAATTGTTTATGTGGGTCAAAATTAGAAGTCATTGATCAATAAAATTAATTTTTGGATATTGTTTTTTTATTAAAAAAAACAAACTTCTAGTATAGTTGCAAATTCACTTTTTAATTGCGTGAATTGTTCATCAGCTTTCTCAACTCAACTCAACTCAACTCAACTCATCATCTAAGCCTTTTCCCAACTATCATCAGCTTTATGGTCTCAAATTCATGTTATTAAAGTTGAGAAAATTTAAAGCTGAGGGTGCTACTTTAGTGATCTTTTCACAGATATGGTAGTGAATGAGGGAGCAATAAGTTCAATTGGGGTAAACATACCAAGGAGAAGAGACAACGGGGTTGCATAACATTTCTTATTAATCAGATCTTCTCCTTGTTATGCATATCAGTTGTCATCTTTTAACTTAGAGGGGCAACAATGTGTGCCTTCTGGAAAAATATGCTGAAGTGGATGCCGATTGTGTATATCATCAACAATATAGTGGAACGGACATATTTGCTGCAGGAAACCTTGCTAGTACGTTCTATGAACAAGGTCAACTGGAGTTGGCAATTCTGCATTACAGGCAAGCCATCAATCATGATTCAGCTTACGTGGAGGCATACAATAATCTGGTTAGTTTTGGTTTCCTGAATAGTAATTTTTATTACAATCTTTTGAGCAAAGAATACTTTGCAAACAAAATTAACTTTATCAACTTTATATTCTTACTAAAAGGGGAATGCTCTGAAAGATGCTGGCAGAGTGGATGAGGCTATTAGTTGCTATCAGGTAACTCTGTTTCTCTTCTTTTTTCTTAATTATTATTTCTTTTTATGTAATTTTTGCCCCTTCTCTTCTTTAATATTTTTGTTATTTTCATGAAGTCATGCCTTGCATTACAACCTAACCACCCACAAGCTCTTACAAACCTCGGGAACATACATATGGAATGGTGAGCTTTCAGAAATGTTTGACGATGTTATGTGGTGAAAGTGTATTATGGCTTGCTGAAAGGTATTCTAAACATGCAGGAACATGATGAGTGTAGCTGCTTCATATTACAAGGCATCTATATCTGTTACTACCGGATTATCTGCTCCTTTCAACAATTTAGCAGTGATTTACAAACAACAGGTTTCTGTACACCCTGAATTTTTCCACCGCAGTTATGATATATCATTTTATATTGACTCTTTAAGAGATGAAGCCATTGATATTACTAAATGTTCTTTCTTGCTTTATATCTACCTCTGTTGCCTTAATCAAGTCAACTGATTTCCTGGATCCCACTTTTGTCAATAACAGGGAAATTATGCTGAAGCTATAGCCTGCTACAATGAAGTCCTTCGTATAGATCCTTTGGCAGCTGATGGACTTGTCAATAGGGGAAACACATTCAAGGAGATTGGCAGAGTTAGTGAGGCAATTCAGGATTATATGCGGGCAGTGACTATCAGGCCAACTATGGCTGAAGCTCATGCAAATTTAGCTTCTGCTTATAAGGACACGTAATGAATTTTTCTTTTTGAAGTTTATATATTTATTGCAGCAGGTTTTGTAGACTGCTATTGAGTACCATAAAAAAAATTCTGATAGTACCTTGGGTTCTTATGCAGTGGACTTGTGGAAGCAGCTATTAAGAGTTATAAACAAGCACTGCTGCTGCGTCCAGATTTTCCTGAAGCAACTTGCAATCTCTTACACACCTTGCAGGTGAGAATAACAAGATTTCAACAATCATTCTGTGATCGACGAAGTGTTTTTTCTCGTCTCTGACCCCAATAGTCCTTAGGGAGTTTTATTTTATGAAATTTGGTTGTGAAAGAAATCATAGACAGATTAGTATTTGAATAATATGACCTACATCCATGCTGTTTAGCAGCCATTTGAGATATATTTCAGACAAGTTTCTGAAAATTTTAGCATGCTAGAAACTATCTGCAAGCCAAGAAATCTAACTTAAGGCTTCTTGGTCCAGTATGTGCCACTTAACCCACTTTACCATGCTATGGAGTTAAGCAACTTATTTTATAGATGAAATCAGGGTCTCTTATGGATCCAATATTAGTGACTCAAGGAGTGTAAGGTATACTCATTTGCTTTCGTTATCTGACTATTTTTTTTAAAAAATATCGTTGTGCAGTGTGTGTGCGATTGGGATGATAGGGACAGCAGGTTTGCAGAAGTCGAAGGAATCATTAGAAGGCAGATAAAGGTTATTAATCATGATGCTACCTTTTGTATATTTGTCTCCTTTGTGTGCGTTGGAATCATTTTGTAACATGAATTTTACTGATACTCTATAATTTCAGATGTCGGTTCTCCCAAGTGTGCAACCATTTCATGCTATAGCCTACCCAATTGATCCAATCCTTGCATTGGAAATTAGGTGACCTTTTTATTGCTGAGTTTATTGTTTTGTGTTTCCTTTCTTGTATGGTATATCCCTGAACCTTCATGGATGTTCTCTATTTCGCTTTTTTTAAATTTACCTTAATTTTCTGTTCAACTTTATAAAATATATCTGAATCTTTTTTTCATTTCTAGCCGGAAATATGCAACACATTGCTCTTTAATTGCTTCTCGTTATGGACTTCCTGCCTTCAGACATCCCCTTCATATTCCTGTGAAGTCTGAAGGTGGAACTGGGCGACTCAGAGTGGGGTAAGTAATGTGAACGCTTTGTTTGCTGGCCGCTCCCAGTATTGTGTTTCTTATTTCACTGTTATGACTTGCAGATATGTGAGCAGTGACTTTGGTAACCATCCCTCTCGCATCTTATGGGCTCTGTATTTGGAATGCACAACAGAGAGAATGTCGAGGTTTGTTGGATTTTTATTCCTCCTCCTTCCAATGACCACTCTGCTTTTGTCACTGTACATCTCTTATTGAGAAGCTCATTTTGCAGGTATTCTGTTATGCCTTGAGTCAAAATGATGGTAGCAAATGGAGGCAGCGTATCCAATCTGAAGCAGAACATTTTGTCGATGTTTCTTCCATGACATCTGATATGATTGCCAGAATGATCAATGAGGATAAAATACAGATCCTAATCAACCTTAATGGTTATACCAAGGTATTTTATGATAGTTTCTAAAAGGGATCTTTTGATGCTGTTCTTAATTGGTTGCGGTATTATAGCATAGGCGATGCACAATTACCTGTAAAATTTGTTGATATATCTGTGATTGTTCAGTGTATTCATTTCTTCAGAAACATTGAACGTTTGGAGTCTTCAATCCACATTCTTTAATTACTTGTACTTGATCAAGTGCTTTCTGTTCTTGTTCTTTTTGTACTGTTTCCATTTGATGTTAGACTCTTCGCCGCCAAGAAGTTGCATGTTGGGATTCAGAACCGTAAGCACACAGTTAGACATTAAAAAATATATAAAAATTTTTCTCTTGACATGACACATTTTTAGGTTGTAGTTACCACTTGATTAGACTGTAGTCAGTGGAGCCACACCCAATGGCAGGTCTGTTACTTTGGAGTGATCTTAGGAGTGGACAACAAATCCTCAAAAAAAAAAAAAGTTTTACTACAAAACTTAAGACTTGGATTCAGTGTATCATTCTTCCAGGCTTCGATATACTGTCATGTGTAAGTTACTTGCAAAGTGTGATTAACCAAACTACCTAGTCTAGAAGTACACAGATATTTATGTCTTCACATTGGGCAAGAATCAGTAGCTAAGGAGAACAGTAATACTGACTCCTTGTAGCGTTTCAAGCTTAATAGATGGTAAACACTTAATAGAATATACGAGAAAAACAGCTGAAATTTAAAATGTTAAATAAAATTGTGAATAGGTTGCTTGGTAAAAAAGTGGCTGAGCAGCATCATGTGCCCACCTAGGCACCAACCTGGGCACCCTGGTCTCCACCTCACCTGGTGTACGCACCTTGGTAGTCGAGCTGCCGAAGGACTTAGGTGGGACAAACTAGGTGTGGCTGCCTGTGACAGCCTTGGACTCTTGCATTTCCTGGAACGTCAAACTCCTAAGTTTGATGGCTGACATGAAAGTTCTGCATTAAGGAATGATTTGGGTTCAAAAAAAATGATTGCATGCATGTGATATCCTGCTTGGGAGGATTGGGTACCTTCCAGTTTTGATGGTGAAATGAAAGCTGTGGCCTGTCTAATTTAACTGCAAGTCAGTTTTAAGATTTCCCCCCCCTTATTGTTGGCATGTAAATGACAGTTGATGTCTATTGCTTATTTAGCAACAGTTTTTCAGTGAAGATTCAGCTGCCATTTAGATCTTGCAATGGATTGTTCTCTCATATTCATGTTACAATGGAACATTTTCCCTCATGTCCCAAGTCATTTTTTGTGATTTTATTGTTCAGGGTGCAAGGAATGAAATTTTTGCCATGCAACCAGCACCAATCCAGGTCTCTTACATGGGATTCCCTGGGACAACTGGTGCAACTTACATTGACTACTTGGTAACTGATGAGGTACAATAGAGAGTTCCTTCTCACCTTCTTGTCATGCTTAGAAGTTTTGCTATTTTCCTTATGATCTCTGTTTTTCTTCCATGACAGTTTGTTTCTCCCACACGTTTCTCGCATATTTACTCGGAAAAGCTTGTCCATCTTCCACATTGTTATTTTGTGAATGACTACAAACAGGTAGTATACATATGACATGAATACACTGGTGCTTTAATGTTGAGTACAAGACTTGTCCTAATGCTTTTTGTGTATATAATCTACAGCAAAATCGTGATGTCCTCCTGGGTCCAGCCTGCCAGCACAAGCGAGCAGATTATGGTTTACCTGAAGATAAATTTATTTTTGCATGTTTTAATCAGCTTTACAAGATGGACCCTGATGTATTTAGTGTTTGGTAATGTTTTTAATCTGCTACAGTGGCTGCACCTGTCATTATGGTTGTAGTTTTGCTTCCTTTGTTAGTAGTTATTATTGTTGAGGTTAAATATATATTTTTTTAGTGGGTAATGCATGATGCGGGGGATGTAGCTGATACTGTAGAAAGATGTATTCACCTGTTTGGCAATTAGGTTGTTACATAACTGCTGAGTAGCTGATTTTTAACGACACTTTCAGGTGCAATATTCTCAAGCGTGTTCCAAATAGTGCATTGTGGCTACTGAGATTCCCAGCAGCTGGCGAAATGAGACTGCGTGCATGTAAGTTAATTAGTTTTTAATGGTTGATAGGGTTCACAATATCCCTATGACAAACTATTGTATTATTCGGTGCACACTGTTTCATAAAATATTCTCTAACACAGTTAGTCTTGCTTATGCAGATGCTGCTGCACAGGGAGTGAGACCTAATCAGATCATATTCACAGATGTTGCTATGAAGGATGAACATATCAGACGCAGTGCTTTAGCTGATCTTTTTCTCGACACGTGAGTGATTTTTCTCTGAACAATTTATTAAGTATGCAATTCTGAAATATTAACTTTTCTGTGCTGGTAATAAATGGTTTGCATGGGCAGGCCCCTGTGCAATGGCCACACCACAGGAACAGATGTCTTATGGGCCGGCTTGCCCATGATAACGCTTCCACTAGAAAAAATGGCTACAAGGGTTGCTGGTTCATTGTGTCTAGCCACTGGAGTTGGGGAAGAGATGATTGTTAGCAGGTAAATTTGATCTAGCATGTGCCGCTTCTTATATTTTATAAAAGGACTACTGAACTTCATGCTATTTTCTGTTTTTCTTCTAGTCTGAAAGAATATGAAGAAAAGGCAGTAGCCTTGGCTGAAAATCCTACAAAGCTCCAAGCTCTTACCAATAAACTTAAGGAGGTGCGAATGACCTGTCCGTTATTTGACACAGCAAGATGGGTGAGTTAATATGCTACTTAGTCATTAAATGTTTGTTTATTTTCCCTCCCAACTAGAGCATCTTATACATACATCGTAGATCTGTGATGGTTATGCATGCATGTGTTTGTATGCAACAAACCACCAGACATGCATACAACGCTTGCTACGGCTACAAGTGATGAGGACACAATACTGAATGAGCTAAAATACTACAGGTGCACAATCTGGAGAGAGCATACTTCAAAATGTGGAATCTGTACTGTTCTGGTAGACATCCACAGCCCTTCAAAGTGACAGAAAATGATGCCGAATTCCCATATGACAGATAGTTCCATAGAGGCCTTGTAAATAGATAAGAGTTTCAGCATACTAAGGTCTGCTACAGTCGATTCTCCAAATGATGCACCAGGATGTATTTGCACATCCATGGTGTGGAAGGAGGGCAATGATTGTCTTGGGTTTTGCCCGTTCCAATGAATCAGATACCTTAAGTGTTGGTTGCGATAAGATAAGTCTCTACCATTTAGTCCAGTCCATACATCTAAATTGATTGTTGGCAATATTATTTACTAAGCGCAAGAACTGTATGTTGACGATATTTACATGACCTAGTATCACCTCGTCTCTATGCTTTAAGTACATATTGTTACAGTTGCAATTATATTTACCTGACAATGAGAAGGTGAACATGTCTTTGTTACCATGATCTTTTGAAATAATCTCTGAAGAGCTTCCCAAGAAAAGGGTGGCTGGCAAGCATCGGTCATCCTTATTTAGAAGGAAAAAGAAAAGAAAAGAGGATATTGGAAGTTATCTAAGTTTGGCTGTGCTTCCATTGCCTTGACTTGCTATATTCTAAAGGATCTTCTTTTAAACTAGGCCAGAACTTGGTTTCATGTTAAGGTTCTCTACTATCATATTTTGATTTGGAGTATGGAGATGATCTACCATCTAGAAGATCCAAAAATCATGTGATCTAAAGATGAAAATATTACTGTTGTTTATATTGTGATACATATGCTGGGGATTTTCAAATCACGGTAAGGTGTTTTGCATATTTGAATCATCAATGTTAAAGTCCAGCCATCTCATCTTACTCTAGATTTGGTTGGATTTACGGTGGGCGATAGATAGGATGGTTATGTTTGCATGCCAAATGTTTGGTTGTGAACGAGTGCTCTAATGGATCCCTTGTGTTGCGTCTTCGAATCATATTATGATGGTAGCTAAGTTTCCTCTGTGTTTAAATTTTCATATGGGTGCAACCCGTATGACGTTCAGATGGGGTCAAAACAAGAAAAAAAGAGGGCCGGTGCTGTTTGTTTTATGACAAGCCGCAGCGAGAGCCCTTTGGTTTTTTTGTCTTAAAATCGGCAGGTGGTGCTGATGCCATTGCCTGGTGCCTGAGGTTCATCGTCTGGACCGTCTTCCACCTTTTTCAGACTTTTGATGATCATCGGGTAAGGTTCTCCAGGCCTCTTAAACTGCTCTTTTATATGTCAGGGTATTGGCAGTTTGATGCACAATGATCTGGTATTACCTCAAAACCCTTGTGGATGCAGTAACGTTTAACGATATTTGCAAATATGACCCCAGGCATAGCAGCAGTTGAAACTGCAGTGGAATGGACCTAATATTGCCATGGATATTAAAATTTTAAGCTTTATTTGCGATTTGCCATGATCTTCCTCTTGTGGTGCGCATGGTTTGGATCAACCAAATAACCGTAATCTTGTTGGATTAATTTGGATCGGATTAGGATAAGATAGATGCTAGTCTGATTTGTCGAAAGTCAATTGGATGTTGGATTTAGATTTCTAACGTTATAAAACTTATTATTTATTTATTTATTTTGAGTTGATAGGTTTGATCGAGCATATCAAATGTTCTTTTAACAGTCATCCATGATTAGGGGTGCAACTTGGGCCAGGTTCAACCCGAACCCAGCCCGCGGAACCCGATTTGCAGCAGTACTCAAACTCTAATTTGCTTAACCCGAACCCGAAGGATCCGGGTTGAATCCGGACCGATTTGCAACTTGGACCGGGTTAGGGTTGCAGTCAACTCGAACCCGAGAAAATTTGAACCCGCAAAGCCACAAGCAGCAGGCCGGTGTTGTGGAAGTAATGATTTAGCCTTGTTTGTTAGGTTTAAAATATGTAGAGCTGACAATAGTTTTGTGAAAGTGATGATTCTTGGTATGAACATTCCACCAGAACCTTCATTACCTTTTAAAATGAGCAATATGCTTTTAACCATTGCATTTTATCATGTAATTTATCATGTAATGTTGGTGGGCCAAACTAGTATCTTTATTTTTTTTAATTATCTTCTTTGAGACATTTGTAACTTCTAATATGAAGTTTGCCAAAATTTTATGAAAGCATCTGGGAAGAGGTGATGAGCAGAAAACTAAAACATATGGTAAGGGGTGATAAGTAAAAAATCAGAGAGCTTTGAATGACGAATGCAGTCTCGCTACTTGAAAAAGATTTCTCATACCAGACTTATGTGGTCTTTTAACTGGCTCTTTATATCGTTTCAATATTTTCTGCTTTCGAAGGATAAAGGTGACTTCATCAATGCATAGTGGCTATTGAAATGTTATGCAACATTTGGATTACTTTGGATATATTTGGTTTAAGAATGTACTTTTTTTTTGTTTAGTCTATGTAAAAGATGTATATTTTTAGACATGTAATTTGAAATGTGAAGCTTGTTTGTTTCAAACTTTAGCTTGTTTGTGCAATGTAAAGCTTATTTGTTTCAAACTTTAGCTTATTTGTGCAATGTTAAGCTTGTTTGTTTCAGATTGTCGTATATATGTATATATATATATGTATATATGTATATATGTATATATGTATATATGTATATATATATATATATATATATGTATATATGTATATATATTCCTATCAACCCGAATTCCAACTCGAAACTCAACCTGAACCCGATTTTTAAAATAGGGTTAGGGTTGAGGTTTTACAAATAGGGTTAGGGTTAAGGTTAGGGTTGACATTTTACAATAGGGTTAGGGTTAGGGTTCAAGAAAACCCGAGTTTCATGAGCTCGAGTTGCACCCTTATCCATGATTCTCTTCCTTTTATTTATCCCTTTATGGTTAAGACGGTGGATATGATATGTACCTTTATTTGCTAGTTTGTAGTGTATTTTTTTTTTGTTACAAGCTGGCGATCACACCAGTCTGGCGTGAATCAAATCCGAGAAGTCAGAGTACATGATTTGCTGCAAAATAAGAGGGCATGGGTCACCCATATGCCATTTCCAAGGGCCTGGATGGCGAGCTGCAAGATTTGTAACCCAATCAGCCGCCGCATTGGCTTCCCTATAAACATGGTGAATCAGAGGCGCAGTTATAGTCCAGAGAGAATCCCAAATTGCACGGAGAATGGGATTGGTGGAATGAGGACCCCCATCCCGACGAATCCAACGAATAACCGTGAGAGAATCTCCCTTAATAATCAATCTGTTCGAGGCCAGATAACGAACAGCATAACTGATTCCAGCCCAAGCAGCCTGAAGCTCCGCCGTAGGGACCGATAAATTTAGGGAATCATGGCCATCGTCTGCAAGAAGCTCACCCTCGAACCCCTAATAACAAAATCGGACCCAGCAATACGATCGGAGACAGAGCCATCAAAGTTCACTTTAACATAACCCGGGGGTGGGGGCTCCCAAGAAACAAAGACCGTAGAACGGTACGCTGCCAAAGCAGCAGGGGAGTCCCAGAGACCGGGTCGGACAGAGTGAATAGAGAAGAGCGGCCATACTCCTTAGCAAGAAAAATAGCCTTTCTGATAATAATATGGGATGGAACAGTCTCTTCAGAGAAAACCATCTGGTTCCTAGTGAGCCAAATATGATAAGCCAAATAAGCTGAGACAGCACACTGGGTGCCCAGTCCACTCTGAGCAGCAAGACGAATGGCGTGCAAGAAAGAAAGCCGAATGGGTCCGTCCTCAGACACCCACGGGGTGAGCGGCATCTGCTGCCAGATCCTTATAGCTCGAGAGCAAGTAAAGATAACATGATCAACCGACTCATCCTCAAGCCCACAGATTGGGCAGAGAGGCGACATGAGGAGACCACGGCCGGCCAGCAGAGCACAGGTAGGAAGGCGGTTCCACTGAAGCTTCCACAAGAAAAGCCGAATTCTGGGGTGAATAGGCAAACGCCAGATCCATGCAACATCGTCCAGCCCCGAAATCCGAGAACAGAAACAGTCGACTAGATCCCTAGTAGGAGCACGAGAAAGGCAGGAGCGCCGCTAGAGTCTGGTATCCGAGTCAGCTGAGGGGGCAAGGGGAATGGTGAGAATCCTTAGCGCAAGCTCCACCCCAAAGAGTCGAAAACAGTGGAAGCATTCCAAACATTACTGTCCTGGCAAATCAACGTAGCCACTGGCATAGAGGGGTCAACATCAGTACTAATAAAGGTCGGCCAGTGGGATAGAGGAATGGATGCAATCCAACTATCCTGAGTAACATCGACAGATCTCCCATCCCCAATCATCCAGTGAATATCGGGCATAACAGAAGGGGCAGCCTGATAAATCGCCCGCCAAATAGAGAGCATCCGCGAGGAGTGCGGGAAATCGAATCAGAAGACCAGGCACCATATCTACCTCTCATAATGATACTCCAAAAATAATGAGGATCCAACAGAAATCTAGAGGCATGCCTCGCAAACAGAGCTTCCCAACGAAGGATCAAAGACTGAATTCCCAGCCCACCCTCTCTAATAGGCATACAAACAATATCCCATGAAAGGAGATGAATACCGTGGCCGCCCTGACTTGAGCCCCAGAGAAAATCCCGAAAACGCCTCTCAATCCGGCGCAGACATATACCGGAATCAGGGTGTTAGATAAGAGGTAAAGGGGAAGCGAGGTGAGGATGGACCGAATCAACATAATCCGACCCATCAACGAGAGGCTAGAAGCCTGCCACCTGCTCAACCGATCAGCATCCGACGATCAAGATCTCCGAAGTCAGTCTGCCGAGGACGACGCCCTGATATAGGGATCCCAAGGTAGGATAGGCAGTCAGAATGGGAAGAGATCCCTAACAATTGGGAGATCACAGTCCGACGACGACAAGGGATCGACGGGCTAAAGCAAAGGACAGATTTCTGCAGATTGACCCGCTGACCGGAAGCTTGGCAATAAGCTTGAATGATAGAAGAGTAAACCGCCGCATTCTGAATAGAAGCTGGGCTAAGAAGAATACAATCGTCTGCAAAGAGCAAATGGGTAAGAGGGGGGCCTTGGGGCCCAGGCATATAAGGCTGCAACATAGACGCTCCAACAGCCTGAGCAAAAGTGCGTGACAAATCATCAGCACAGAGAATGAACAGGAAAGGAGAAAGAGGGCAACCCTGCCGAAGCCCCCCAGCCGATGGGAAAAAACCCGAAGGACCTCCATTGATGAGGATGGAAAAGGTCGGCCCCTGCACACATGCCATAACCCACTCAATGAAGAGATCAGCAAAACGAAACTCCTGAAGAGTCTGCCGAAGATAAGTCCAACTGATCCTATCATAAGCTCTCTCCATGTCCAACTGGATGGCCATAAGCGCCCTTCTACCAGTCGCTCGATTAAGGTCGTGCATGAATTCTTGGGCAATAAGAGCATTATCAGTGATGCTACGACCACGGATGAAAGCCCCCTGTTCCATAGATATAAGTTGGGGAATCACTCCCTGGAGCCGGGTGACCAAGAGGCGAGCACAGATTTTGTAAAGGGTGGTACACAAACTGATAGGCCGATAATGCTGGGGAAGAGAAGCCGTCGACCTCTTAGGGATAAGAGTGACAAATGTACGCTGCCACTCTGGAGGAAGAGCTTTAGATGAGAAAACCATCTGAATAGCCATAACCACATCCGACCCGATAATATCCCAATAGTGTCGGAAGAAGAAGGGAGGAAACCCGTCAGGACCAGGGGCCTTATCAGGGCCCAGAACCCAAACAACAGAACGAATCTCCTCCGCCAAGACCTCCCTCAAAAGCATAGCATTATCATCCTCAGAAACCCGGGCAGCCAGGGGAACAGGAGAAATGGGGCAGCCACTGGCAGACACCTCCGACCAACGGGACTGAAAATAATGGACAATCTGCTCTCGAATAGTCTCCTCGTCTTCCGCAATATGACCATTCTCATCACGGATATACCGAATACGATTGGCAGCCCGCCGAGCCACAGTAGCCTGATGAAAGAACCTGATATTCCGATCGCCCTCCTGAAGCCACTGAATCCGGGACCGCTGTCGCCAATAAGTCTCCTGCTGACTAAGTAGAGAATGGTGTAAAGACAAATTCCGACGGAGAGTCTGGAGATCTAACTCAGAGAGGCAGCCATCCGAATCTTCCCTCACCTGAAGCAAAGCAATGTCAGCTTCCACAGATTGAATGCGCTGAACAAAATCGCCCACCTCTCTCCGACTCCATCTCAGGAGCCTGCGCTTCACTAATTCAAGGCGGCGGGAGAGACGGTAGACAGAACTTCCTCTAACCGGCATCCGCCACACCTGACGGATAATAGCCCGGGTCGAAGAGTAAGAAGTCCAAAACTGCTCAAATTGAAACGGCCTCAGAGGCCGAGTGTAAGACTCCGTAGAGATCAGAAGAGGGCAGTGGTCAGACGCAATCCGAGGCAAATGAGAAATAGTAGCACCGGTAAAGAGCTGCATCCACCCAGGAGAAGCCAAAGCTCGGTCAAGGCGCTCCCACACCCGAGCAGTTCCCCGTCGGTTATTGCACCATGTGAACCGAGAGCCAGAAAACCCCAAATCCACAACCCTGGCAGTGGAAAGAAAAGAGCAGAACTCAGAAGAATTCGGGGAATCCACAAACCGACGCCCCCCCCACTTCTCCGATGCGTCCACAATACAATTAAAATCTCCGGCAATAAGCGTAGGAAAATCCTGGCCTAAGAGAGTGAGTATCTCGGACCATAGATAGCGCCTCTCTATAGTCCGTACTAGCATAGACGCCAAGAAGCAACCAAGGCGGAGTAATCCTCTCCGAAATAACCAGGGCCACCTGTTGAGTACAACTATGAAAAGCATCAATACGGATGAAGGCTCCCGCCAAAGTGCCAGAATACCTTCAGAAAGATCATTAGATTCCACAGCATAAGAAGACCAACACCGGGAAACTCTCCGTTGGAAGCGCTGAAGATTGAGACCCGAAAGACGAGTTTCCAGTAAAACACAGATATCAAACTGATGAAGCTGCAATAACCGAGTAAAGGAGGAGCGAAAAGAAGGTTTCAACGCTCCTCGGACGTTCCAAATAAGAATCTTCATAAAGAGAAAACCCAGGTCAAGGGGTCACATGGGCCCCATCCTTAGCTTCAGCCAATTCCATATCGGAATGATCTCCAGAATCCAGGCCCTGAGTCACTAAACCATCCTCAGACGAAGGACAGCCGACCTGAGCCACAAGGTCCGACTGCCGTGAGAGATCCATGGCTACAGCCTCCTCCTCAGCTCGAATCACCTTCTTGAGAGAAGAGACCATGACATCATGATCGCAATTAGCCCGGCAAGGTGCTGATTCAGAGGGAAGAACTAAAGCCACAGAATGGGCTTTACCTGAGGAAGACCTACTACTCTTGCCTTTTGCTTCCTTAGAAATAACTCTGGGGCCAGCAGACACAGCAGGTCGGGCCCGTTTGAGCGAAGTAGGATTAGCATCTTCCCGGATCTTGGGACATCGGACCCAACGATCCGAACCCAAAAGGCCAAAAGGGTTAACTGCCAATATCCCAGAGGACACCTCCTTTGATTTAGAGGGAAATTCAGACTTGGCTTCAGGGCCAGCTGCAGCAAATTGAAAATCCTCCACCTGACTTGGAGTCTTAGAGGATTTACGGGTCTGAGACTTCCTCAGGGTCTTAGGATCAATCTGAGTCTGAGAATGGATCACAGGATCCTTAAAACCCTCTGAAGCCAACACTGAAGCAGTAGAAACTTCAGAAAGCTCTGCTACAGTAACCGGCACGGAATCACCTTCCCGGCACGGTCCAGCAAGGGAATCAGAGCGATTATCAGCAGGGAAAACAACCGCTTGAGGAGGAATTGAAGGAGCGACCCTCCTCCTAGAGGTCTTCCTCGGAAGCAACCATCCGTCCTCCCCATCCAAAGGGCCAGACTTGGCTATACCCGACGATCCTTCCTTTCGAACAGGCTGACTAGAATCCTCAAGCGGAGCTTGTCGACGGATCCGGAGAGCAGACATCCACGGACCAAATCGAGGCACAGCAGAAGGCGACTGGTCCACCCCAGCTGAATCCATGGATGAAGAACACGGCCCGGAGAGGTGGAGGGATCCACACAGGGAGCAAATTCCATCAACATGTTCGTAAACAAATTGTTGCCAAAAGGAGGTCCCTGTTGCTCTGAACCGAGCTCCAGGGTGGAAGGGCTGGCGCAAATCGATGCGGACACATGCCCGGGCGTAGTCTCCCCGCCTCTTCTCCTTCGTAGAAGAATCCATGCCCACATACTGGCCAGCAACCGATAGAATTGCTCGAAGGGACTCTTCCGTCCAAAGCTCAATCGGCAGCTTAGGAAGCCGAATCCAAAGCAGAGCTTGGTGCAGAGCATCTTCAGCAGGGATGAAACCTGGACGCCATGCCTCCGCAGCAAGAGGCTGGCCGTTAATGATCCACGGCTGCGACAACACAGCGTCACGAGCAGCCTGAAGATCAAATTTCAGCAGGAAGGTGCGATAGGAAAGGCCAATAATCTTAATCCCTCCGTCGATTCCTCCTCTACGAAGCTCTCGGATGACAGCCTCAGAGGGAACCCAGCGAGAGAGGCAGAGCGCACTATCAACCCCAGTTGAGACCACTCTGCAATCTCTTGATCAATCGCCGCAGTGGGAAGCTGGATAATATCAGGGAAAGACTTCTCCAGAGCCACGATTTCTTTCGACGATGGCTCTGAAGTGGACCACAAGAACGAGCTTCTGCTCGGTCGACGAGGGGCAACAGCAGGGGCCTTCCGCCGATCACCACCGGTCAGGGGGACGGAGTTACCAACAGCCATCATCCATCGGGAGATGATCGAAAGCGATTAAGGGTCGCCTGAGATCGGGAAGAAAGAAGATCGAGCACTAATCTTAAAACCAGAGGAGCAACAGAGCACTCCTTAAACAAACCCTTTATTTGTAGTGTATTCGATGTAGCATACAACTTTGTTGAATTTTTCTAATAATTTATTGCATGATATTGTTTGCGAATAGAATCTATTTTTTAATTTTTTAATTTTTTTAAAAAAAAGATAATCTAAGAACTGTTCGAATCGATCGTGCGTTGATTGGGTAGGGGTTATGATTTTAAAATTAAGTTTTAAAAAACGATTGAGTCGGTTGTCGCTCAACATCCATTGCTTTGCTACGGCAAACTGTTCGGCAAAACATTCTGGGAGATGCGACAAGAGATGGGAGAGTTTTTTTTTTTTTTTTTCAAAATAAAAATCCCAGCAACATGAGGTGGAAATGCTTGCTGATGAATACGAAAATGGTTTTAAAAAAGGCATTTAAATTAGCGTGCATTTTAAATGGCTGTTATTTAAATTAACAGTCAGAAAGTATACATTATGACCATAAAAAATTATAATTTCGTTGTGGATGTTTCAAAATTGGACTGTTATAATAAAGGATACATCATACATCTAATTTTTTTAGCTTCTGCTATATTCTCGTATGCTCGCTCGTTCCTTGGTCGGCCATTTTAACACTAAAATCACGTCAATCGATAAACCTACAACCCTGAATGGATGCCAGTGCATTAGTACGGCCACGTGTGGGGAACGGCTTCAAGTCGTAAAAGCTTGGTTGGTAGAAATTTTCCCCTTTATTATGAGAATGTGCATGAAATGAAGTTGGGTGAAGGTAAAAATACGTATATTTTTATTTTATTTATTATTTAAATTTAAAAATTAAAATAATTTTTATAATATTTAATTTAATATTTAATGTAATATTTAACTTAAAATTTTAATTATCATTAAATTATATTGTTAATTAATACCCTGACTTCATCCTGTAAAGGGTAGAATGAGGCGGTGGGATGAAGATTTTAAAAAAATAAAATAAAAAAAGAAAAATATTTTTTTAGAAATAAAAATTATTTTTTTTGAATCGAGATAGGGATGGGGGTTTTGGCCCCGTCCGACGATGATGCGAGGGAGATGGCATGCAAGATGGATGAAAACCAGGTCTTGAGCCCACTGATTATAAATGGGGATGAGAGAGAGAGAGAGAGAAGGGAAGCGGAAGAGTCCAAGGAGACATTTTGAACGGCCCACGCCATCACGAGACGCGGCACGCGATCTGCGCTTCCGATGTCGTCGTCTCTCTTAACCGCTTCCCCACGCCCTCCCCCCCCTCTCTCTCCCACGATACTATTTCTACTTCCCTTTCCCTTTCTCTTTCTTTCCGCTAAACCCAAACCTAAATCCTCTCTCTCTCTCTCGCTCGCTATGGCTTTCTCTTCTCGTCGGGTCATCTTCTTTCTCCTCCTCGCCGCCGTTGCTTCCTCCACCACGGCCTACCAGTCGGTCGGCGGCGGGGGCGCCGGCAGGAAGGTCGGCGGCCGGACGAATGTGACACACGTGGAGTCCAACAGGAGGTCCAGGACCTGGGCCTCTTCTGCGTCGAGGAGTACAACCAACGCCGCCAAGGCAGTGCCGGCGGCGGGCCCCTGACGTTCTCGCGAGTGGTGGCGGCGGAGCGCCAGGTGGTGTCCGGGATCAAGTACTATCTCACGATCGCCGCCCGGGATGGCCGCGAGCGGATGTTCGATGCCGTCGTCGTCGTCCAGCCCTGGCTCAAGTCCCGCTCGCTCCTCTCGTTCGCCCCGGCCGCCCGTTACTGAGATCTCTCAGCGCGCTCTTCTTTACTTAAATAAGTGATCGATAGGAGATGGGATCCCTCCACTCCGATCCACGAAATTGTAGCATGGGTGGTAAGAGCAGTCAGTCCGAGTCTGTCTATAAAAAAAAAAAAAAAAAAAAAAAAAAAAAAAAAAAAGAAAAAAAAAATGTTTGAGCTTGAACTACGTTGGCTTGGATGAGTCCTTTTCTAAGTTTGTGTGTTGTTTTCCTTTGACGTAATGGAAAGGGTGTTCACCAACTACTAATATTTGGAGTTCATTTTGGAATTTGGAAGGTTTTCTTCTCTCTTCTTTTTTTCCCTTTTTTTTTTTATTTTTCCAATGAAGCGAAGCGAGAACTCAGATCGTCGACATCAGTTTGTTGGACATGAATTCTTTTGATTTTTGGTAAGGTTGATGTCAACGTAAGTAGTTGGGAAAAATGAGAGTATAAAAGATGAATATATGGTGAAGAAAGAAGAGGAAAACAACTTGGGTCGGAAGAAGAGAGAAGCCTGATGAAAGGATTCTCTCCGAATTTGGGGAGATTAAGGCAGTGTTTGATAGAAAAAATATTATTCATGGATAAGTGTATGGGATAGAGTTTGTCGCTCAGCTATCCTAAAAAATATTACTGGCTATCCCATTCATCATATCAAATGCAAAAAATTAAATTCTTTTTTTTATTCTTAGAAAGGATAATCAGCTATTTTTGTATTATTTAGGAAATAAATTGAGAAGATATTTCATGATTAATCATAGTTAATCATGAATTATTGCTTTGATTAACTTTATTCCCAGTTATCCTTTATAGTTATAGCTTTTGGGATATCATGGGATATTCAGAAATATTCTCTTTTATCCCTTATTTCAAACACTACCTAAGGAAAAAGATTTGGAGTGAGTCTTCTCTCTTGACTTACCAACTCTGAATGAGAGAGATCTGAATAAAATTTGTTCAATGCTATCAATATCAGGATAAAATTCTTTACTAATGTTGGATATGGATGAAGTTTCTTGTGATATTCCATTTGCTGCTTCTTTTCTTGAATAGATCTAGACATGCAGGAGAAGATCAAATATGCATTCTCTAACGGTATGCTGACCCTCGAACCGTTGATAAAACTTTCAAATCAGAACGCCAACTCCACATGCATAGCATAATATTATAAAGCAGATTCAATTTCCATCAGCTTGATAAAGCTTTCAAGTCATGGTCGTTCAATTAACAAGCAACAGGACGAAACCTTCAGTTTCGTGACCAAGAAAGCAAAACTGTAGCCAGACTGTAGAGGCTTCGACAGGGCTTGGCTTCTAAGCGAAATTTTTTTTTTTTTCTAAGCACGCGGTAACAGCTGTTGATCCCAAGGATTTCGGATTGAGCTTAAATAATCACAACAAAACGAAACATTTTATAAAAAAAGAAAGAACCAAAGTGGAAACTTGAGTTTCGTGACCAAGAAGCAAGTCCTGTGGCCAGACTTTGGACCCCGACAGGGCTTGAATTCCGAGGTGAACATTTTTAAGCATATCATGACAGCTGTTGATCCCAGAATTCCGATTGCGATTAAATAGTCACGAACAACATACATTAAGTCCCAGGCGAAATGTTCATTCAGACAGTTCCGTCGTTAACATAAATGATGGGTTGCAATCAGAGCTTGGCCTCGGCAAGTTAGCTCATCCTCATCGATCTTGCTCATTCTCCTTGGCTCCAATAATTTTTAAGTGGTCCAAGCAATTTCTAGATGACCCAGCTCCTAAACGGCCTTCCAAATCGACCTCTTCTACTTAGCCTCCCCAAGGTGGCCTCCCTAAATCAGCCTTTGACTCTCAAGTCGGCCATGACCTTTTCTACTTGGTCCCCTCAGTTCGTCGGCTTGTCCTCATCGGCCTCGGCTCTGGTTGCTCTTGGCCTCTTTCGGACTCGGCTCCGCATCTTTGAGTCCAGGACAAGAAGTTCCCGACTCCAAGACAACATCCTTGATTTCTCCAACACATTAACCAAAGAAGGCCATCCACCTCTGATGGGACTTAACCCACCAACTATGCAGCCACTCATATTTGACGAGACAACACCTGCAGCTCTAACATACCACCAGAAGGCAAGCCCCACTAGTATTGTCCTCGCCATAAATGCTCTGACAAGTGGCAGCACCTCAAGTTTTACATACATGCCTGACATTCCATTCACAAAAGTCATCATTCATCATGAGGCTCCATATGGCTCATTCCATCACTAGATGACAAGGCTCCAAGCTTCCCAAGCAAGTCTCACAAACTCCAAGCATCAATAAATTGAGTAAGAGGGACCTCCGACCAGGTAATTAATAACTCACAACACTCGTAAACGCTCATACGGTCACAGAGAAATCTTCTCTAAGCCTCTCTCTCTCTTTCAAGCTTTCTCAAGCTCATGGCTATTGCTCAGAGCACTGACTTGAGCATCAGAGGGTTCCTAACGGAATCTTCGGTCCTCAAAACTTTTTGCAGGCTTTCGAATGCAAGAAGCTCGCCGAAGGATCCTTGGCACGCCGAAGAAGACGGCCGGATGCTCGCAAACATTCGGGGAGGGTGATCTGGCCGCAACAGATTGGCGCGCCAGGTGCATTGAAGGAAAGAGAGCTCTGTCTCCTAGAGTTGTAAGCCTTTATCCCCTCTAAGATAGCCATGGTGGTGACGCACATGCTGAAGGTTTTTGCTAGTCATATCGAGGGCATCCACATCGCACTGAGCAGCAGAAGACCATCCTCTTTGCTCTTCTTTCACCACCAGCCTTAGCTGTTCTAACTAACCAACTGGCCATCCTCAATCAACAAGTTCAAGCCTTGATTGCAGCAATTCATGAGCTACAGGAGCAACACTCGGTGGCCACTCAACAGCAGCCCAAGCCTCTCACATCGCTTGTGATAGCTGCACCAATTAGCCAACAATCCATTCGCGGGAGATCTCCTAAGAGAGAGGCTCACTGCCATCATGCTTCACCTAAGCACCACTGATAAGTCTATTTATTATCCTAATTTAACCATTAAAATAAATATTAATTACTTTAAATTTATTAATAATTAATACTTTTTATGGACATTTGTAGTAAAGGAGCCTATACATGAAAAGAGCTTAATTGTTGGAGTCCAACGATACAGACGGTACTCAAATCAAGACTCTGTTTGCCTAAAAAGAAAGAAACAGATGATTTCGCATGATTCTCGATGCAAACTAAGCAGGTGATGTAAAACGGATGGCTGAAAAGTTTTCTCATGATATCTGAATAATCTTAAACTCGATTAACTCCAACTTTGATAGGAAGAAAGCCCTAGACAAGCTCTATAAAAGGAGAACTTCAAGCAGTAGTAGGGGAGGGAGTTTTCTCCAAAGTTCTTTTTCTTTTTCTTTTATTTAGATCATTGTATTTAGGCCTGGAAGAGAAAAATTATGGAGGGGATGCTGGCAGCAGCAATGCGCGGCTAAATTCCTTTAACTTGGGATGGATGATGAAGCCTGTAACCAGATTCTATTTTTCTTTTTGTTCTTTATTTTTATGCAATAAAAATATGCTCTTCTTTCATATATCTTTTAACTTATTTTTTTGATCTAAATTCTGAATTATCATATACGGCCTGTACCCTCTATCGACGTGCCGTGATCTCAGGATACGGTACATGCCTAAGAGAGACATATCGTAGTATGGTAGTTTAGACCTCTAACTTTACAAATAATTAGATAGTTTATACACTAAGAGAATGTGTCGTGATCTTCTGATATGGTATGTGCCTGACAAGAGATAAATTATTCTAGTCTTGAATTTGCAAAAATTATTGCTAATGCAACATAAAAAAGAAGAAGATAAAACCTGTTTGCATGGTGGATTCGAATTCCTGGGTTGCTTCTCCTGCTATTTTAATTTTTTTGATTAATTAGTTGTTATCTTTTAATAACCGCTATTCTTAAATAATCCTCTACAGATAAATTTTTTTTTTCTTTTTTGTGAAATAATTGCCCTTGATCCCTGACGATACAATCTCGATTCACCGCTAGCTATAGTAGTGAGTAAGTTTTATTTCTTTCAAGAGACCACGATCCCCTACCCGCTGTTCGAGCAGTCCCTTTCCCAGGTGGTGATACTGGAAGGAGCCCGAGTGGGGATGTCACCATTGGCATTACTCCTCCCCCTACTCATCTTCTAATCATTGGGTGAGGGTATCAACTGCAAGGTGGAGAGACGCTTGAATAAGCAACACCGGCAGTTGGAAGAGCTTAGCCAAAGGCTCAACAATCAGCCGGAGGTGGATTATGACACTCATCACCCCTTACTGGCCATATTATGGAAGAGCCTATTCCTTCCAGATTCTGCCTTTCTCAGTTGAATCCATTTGATGGCACCACGGATCCACTTGACCATCTCAAGAGTTACAAGGCTTTCATGCAAATTCAAGGAGCGACTAATACCCTTTTATATATGGTTTTTCCTGCCACCCTGCGGAAAGCTGCACGTACTTGGTATTCTTGTCTATCTCCACACAGCATCGACTCTTTCCGATAGTTGGAGATGACTTTCTTGATGCGCTTTGACACCTGTCGGAGGATTCTCCGAGTGGCAAATAGCTTGTTCTCCATCCGATAGAAGGAGAGAGAACCTCTAAAAGATTTTGTGGCCCATTTCAGGACGATTGCCATGGAGGTTTATTACCTCAATGATGTTGTGGCCACTTTGGCCCTAAGGTAGGGACTTTGTCGCTCCCGCTTACTTATTCACTAGACAAAAAGCCTCCCAGCTCCTACGCCGAACTCCTAAGTCGTATGCAGAAATATATTAGTGTTGACGAAGTTGATTTCATATGGAGGGCACTAAAGGAAGGATAGTCTTATGACACTAAGTTGTAAGCCTTCGCGTGATGGCACGCGCTCAGACTTCTACCAGTTATACTGGGAGGCATCCCCAATAGATTGAGCGGTAAGAGCACCATCGAGCTCATCAGTAAGAGCACCTTCAAGCACCACAATCATGAAGCCCTCCCAAACGACGGCACTGGTACCTCCCACCTCCAGTTGACATAGTTCCCTGCGAGGCAAGTCATCAATTTGCTGAAGTATCCAAATCAGCATGAGGAGATAAACTCTCCCGAGATATTTTGCAAAGGAGCTCCAGGCATGCTGCTTCATCGTCCAGTCTCTCCATATAGTGAAGATGGACTTCCTGACTCCATGATGGATGCTTCCAACATGCCACCTGAGTAGGATCTCCAACGAGTCATCCAATTTTATTTCAGTAGTTCCTTGGGGGGCAGGTCATCAACTTGTTGAAGTATCCAAATCAGCGGGAGGAGATAAACTCTCCCCACATATTTCGCAAAGGAGCTTCAGGTATGCTGCTTCATCGTGCAGTCTCTCCATATAGTGAAGATAGACTTCCTGACTCCATGATGGATGCTTCCAACATGTCACCTAAGTAGGATCTCCAACGAGCCATCCAATTTTATTTCAACCTCTGTGGCCTTATCTTAGCCTCAGCAACTTTTTTACCTCTACGGCTAATGGCCAGCCGGGTAAGACCTTAACTCAAATTATATACTTACAATGTATTGCTGGTCACTTTCAGCAACCAAGAACATAAAGTCATATCATGGCTAGGAGAGACCAACTCATCATCTCATAGTTGATGGTGCTAGCCGCTCTCTTTAGCCCTTAGGTCGAACTCAGTAGCCCTCGGAACGATCTCAGCAGCCCTCAAGCCAGTCTCAGCAGCCCTCGGGTCGGACTTAGTAGCCCTCGAGTCGGACTCAGTAGCCCTCAAGTCGGTCTTAGTAACCCTCGGGACGATCTCAGTAACCCTTGGGCTGACCAAAAAAATCCCCGAGCCGGTCTCAGCAGCCCCCGAGCCAATCTTAGCAGCCCCCGAGCGATCGCAGCAGCCCTCGAGTCGGTCTCAACAGCCCTCGACCGGTCTCAGCAGCCCCCGAGCTGGCCTTAGCAGCCCCAAGCCTGCCTTGGCAGCCTCAAGTCAGTAGTTGGCAAAAGACCTCCCAACTTCAAGTTGACGGATGACAACAAAAGATGAAGCCCTAAGTCAGCTCACAACGGGAAAGATCAACCCCAGCTCACAGTTGAAGGGCATCCACTTTCAGACTCCATGTCAAAAGAGGATTACTGGTTGTCCTTTGCTAGTCAAAGGTAATCAACTTACCTTCAATATCGCCTAAAGTTTTTTGAACAGGCAAAAAGCATGGCTCCAGAGAGCGTGCAGATGTCCACACAAGGCAGCGCAAAAAGAAAAGGATTTCCTCACCTAGAAGGAATCATAATTGAAGTTAGCATTAAATGACAAGTGCAAAGGTAAAAAGTTCTACACTTATTTCGCTTGGCGGATGCAAGGCCCACAAGCTCAAGGAGTGTGGGGGGCATCTGATGGGGCCAATTGACCCTATCGACTATAATGATCGCATCTGGGCTTGGCCTCAGCAAGTCGGTTCATCCTCGTCGGCCTTGGCTTATTCTCCTCGGCCTCAGCAATTCCTAGGCAGCCCTAGTAATTTTTAGGCAGCCTCAGCAATTCCTAGGCGGCTCTAGCAATTCCTAGGCGGCCCAGCTCCTAGACGGCCTCCCAAGTTGGCCTCTTCTACTCGGCCTCCGACTCTCAAGTCGGCCGCGACCTTTTTCTACTTGACCCCCTCGGTTATCGGCTCGTCCTCGTCAACCTTGGCTCCAATCGCTACTAACCTCTTCGAACTAGAGGTGGGCACTAGGCCATGCTTGGTCCGGCACGGCCCAAGCCCACAGTGCCTTTAAAATTATCGTGTCGTGCCTGGCACGGCCCAGTAACAAACGGGTCGTGCCAGGCACGACATGGTAAAAAAAAAATTCAGACCCGGCCCCTAACAGCTATATAGCCATTTTTAACGGCTATATAGCCGTTTAGGGAGGGGTTTAGACCATTTTACCCCTCCTAATAGCCGTATAACGGCTATATCAAAGGGTATTTTTGAAAAAAAAAATTGGGACTTCTATAAATAGCCCATTTCTTCCTCATTCTTACCACACCAAACCAACTCTTCTCTATTACTACTATTTCTCTCTTCTAGCAAGTACTCTAGTAGATTAGCAATTTAATTTTTAGTTTGCAAGTGTTCCTGCAAGTGGCAAGTGCTCAAGCAAGTAGTCAAGTGCTACAAGGTCACTTCTTGTTGAGAGGCAAGAGCATAAGAGGAAGCTCACAAATCTCGGCTCCATGCCTCCACCTCTGATCCTTTTATCAATTCCTTTTTATGGGTTAGTTTTTATTTTTCTACATTTATTAATTAAAAATTTTAGATATGACATCTTTTAACGAAAGTAATTTTAACATGCACCCTTTTTCTGAGGGTGAGGAAACTAATCCCTAACCCCAATCCCAACTCTAAGTTCTCTCTAAAGCCAGTGTCAGTGAATGTCAAACCTCTTCTCGTAAGAGGACTAGTAATGTTTGGAATGATTTCGATAGAATTATAGTTGATGGAGTCTATAAAGCAAAATGTAAAAAATGTGCAAAACTTTACCGTTGTTCTAGTACAGGAGGGAAGAGGGCATTTAAAAAGACATCAAGAGACTCATAGGATGCATGATTTCCATCAGCAATGTATCCTTAATATATAAAAGGGATCATTTGTAGGTAATTTTGCATATAACCACGAAAATCAGAGAAAATTACTGGTATCATGGATAGTTCAAGATGAATTACCTTTTAGTTTATCTGAATCTTATAATTTTGAAAAATATGTTCAATTAGGCCTACAACCTGCTTATAGAAGAACTAGTAGCCGTACCTTTAGAAGAGTGGCTATGACAAATTTTTTAGCTAAACAAAGTTTAACTGAAAGCCTCTCAAATTTAAATGCTAGAATTTTTTAACTTCTGATATTTGGTCGGCATATGTAGGTAGTAATTGTTTTATTGCTATTACTTCTCATTATATTGATAATGATTGGCAACTAAATAAATGAATTATTGCTTTTCGTGCTTTTGATTTTCTGCATTTGGGACAACAAATTTCTAATATTATTTATCAAACTCCATGCTCATATAATATTAATAATAAAATAATGTCAATTACTTTTGATAATACATCTAATAATAATTATGATGTTGCATTATTAAACGACTCTTTGCATCCCATTTTAGATGGACAATTATTTCATATTAGATGTGAATGTCATATATTAAATCTTTCTGCTCAATCTGGCATGAACATAATTCAAATGGTTATTTCAAAAATTAGAAATGCAATTTCTTTTATTCATGCTTCAAGGTCAAGACTTCAAGAATTTAAACAATTATGTGTAGATCATGGTAAACATTTTAAAAAATTTAAACTTGATATTAAACTCGTTGAAATAGTACCTATACCATGATACATGATGCATATCCATATAAGAACTTATTAAGTGCTTATATTAATGAGCGTGGATTAGGATTTACATTGACTGAAACTGATTGGCATCAAGGTAAAATTTTAGAAGATTTTTTGGTTACTTTTTATGATGCTACAAATATTCTTTCAGGTATTTATTATCCAACTTCTTGTTTATTTTTACAAAAAGTATATGTAATTAGTGAAAAATTTAAAGAATATAGATATCATGAAGTTTTAATGCCTATTATATGTAACATGGAAACTAAATGGAATGAATATTGGAATAGGATATGTCCATTGCATAACTTAGCTGCTGTTTTTAATCCTAGAGTTAAATTAAATGGTGTAAATTTTTTTAATTGATCAATATTATGAAAACATAAATCAAAATCCTGAACCTGCTAAAGATGAGATAACATGACTTCTTAATGATATTTATGGTTTATATAATGATAAAATTTATGGATCTAGAATACCTGCTCAAAGCTGCTTCTTCTTCTAGATCTCATTCGTTATCTATTTTTTTATTCATTAGAAGACACACACATGCTTCATCTTCTTCATCTTTAAGTAATGAATTAGAATTAGAATTTTATTTACGAAACGATTTTCATTCTGCATATGATGAAGATCAAATAGAAAGTCTAGATAAATTAGTTTGGTGGAATAGTGTTAGAAATCAATATCCTATTATGTCTGCCATTGCACGAGATATTTTAGCCGTGCCAATGTCCACAGTAGCATCGGAATCCGCTTTCAGTGCAGATCGACTGGCGAGACAGTTAAGATGCTTATATGCTTCAAAGATTGGTTGGATGCTAAGGCGAGGCTTCAAGATAAGGTGGACATGATTTAACCAGCGAAGATGATGACACAAATACTACCTATGACTGATGAGTGAGTCATTTCTATTTTATAATTATATATTTTATTTTTTTAATTGTTAAAGTGAGTCATCATTATTTTTTTCTTTCTATTTTTTTCTTCTTTCTTATTGTATTATGTTCTGAAGGTCAGGCCTAGCCCCCCTCCCTTTCTATATCATTTTGATTTTAAATTAATAAACTGGTAGAGGTCTATATCAAACCCCCCACCATTACGGTGCTTCATATTAATAAATTTATTTATTCCTAATAATTTTTTAATTTATCAAAAAAATTTTTTATTTACAAAATTTTTTTATCGAGTGGGCCATGCCCGGCACGGCCCACCTGAGCCATGCCCGGCACGGCCCACCTGAGCCAGCACGGCCCAGGCCCACATGGGTCGTGCCATGGGCCTAGGCCGTGCCGACGGAAAAAAAAAATTTCGAGCCCAGCACGGTACGATTTACTGGGCCGTGCTGTGGGCGACCATGTGGGCTTGAGCCGCCACGGCACGGCCTAGTGCTTACCTCTACTTCAAACTCAGCTCGGCATCCCTGAGTCCAGGATAAGAAGTTTCCAACTCTAAGACGACATCCTTGATTTCTCCAACACATTAACCAAAAAGGCTATCCACCTCTGATGGGATTTGATCCATCAACTATGCAACCACCCATATTTGATGAGGCAGCATTTGCAGCTTTGACATACCACAAGAGGGCTTGACATACCACCACGAGGCAAGCCCCATTAGTGTTGTCCTCGCCATAAATGCTCTGACAAGTGGCAGCACCTCAAGTCTTACATACATTGGCATTCCATCGTCGTCATTCATCATAAAGCCCCAACTATTCAGATCAGATGATCCCCAAAAGTCATCATTCATCATGAGGCTCCACGTGACTCATTCCATCCCTAGATAACAAGGCTCCAAGCTTCCCAAGCAAGTCTCACAGACTCCAAGCATCAATAAATTAGGTAAGAAAAACCCTCGTTCAGGTAACTAATAACTTACAACACTCATAAACGCTCATACACTCACATAGAGCTCTTCTCTAAGTTTCTCTCTTTCGAACTTTCTCAAGCTTCCAACGGTTGCCCAAAGCACTGACCTGGACGTCAAAAGGTCTCCGTCGAAATCTTCAATTCTTAAAACTTTTACAGACTTCCAAATGAGAAAAGCTCACCGAAGCATTCTTGGCACGCCAAAGAAGGTGACCGAACACTTGCAAATGTTAGAGTAAGATAATCTGACCGCAACAATAGACACTAATAATATTAAAGACCTCTTGCTCACACGCTAAGTCAAGTTACGTTTGACATTATTCTACCAAAATAATACTCAGAATACGCTGGTCTTTCATAAAAGCACAGTATTAGACAAACGTCTGCACAACCGACAACTATATAAAGCTGAAAACAATATAATCCAGTAAGCGTTCTTGACTCTAATAAGTTTAAATTGCATTGCAAAATTATGATTAACCATAACATTCGAAATTCAAGCTCCAATGCATAGATAGAAAATATTAAAAACTTGGTGCACAATCCTCCACTTAAGCAGCACCACCACCCTTGCTCTTCTTCCTCTGGATCTTCTTCATGTAAAACTCAAGCTCCTTACCTTCTAGTATGTATCTGTGATACCATTGCAGAGGTGAGTTAGTGAACTAGTATCACTAGGTGGCAGAAAGGAGATATCACTTACACCACAGAATAGCTTCCACGTACCCATCAGCTCTGCCACATTGACCAGGGCGGGAAGAGATGCTAGCCAACAGCCTTCCACCTCCAAATTGCTCCTCGATGTGGGGATCAAGTTTGCGACCCTGTTGACGCTTCTCCAGCTTCCTAAGAACATGGTTGCTCTTCTTGGTTTCCTCTGCAGCACCATCCCCCTCTTGCCCCTAACAAGCCAGAAACAAGAACAGCAACAAAAATCATTGATGTCACATAACCATACTAAAGTTCAGATGTTTTAAGTGTTACACCTTGTTTCAATCCAGTTTTTACTCCAAACAACTTGAAATTTTGTCCAATATACAGATTGTGTAAGACCATAACTCTAAGTGACCAAATCTTAGATGTGAACTGCCAGCAAATAGTATTTCTAACATTTCTCTATCTGAGAATGGAATGGTCAAAGAAAAAGTGATAAACAGGAAAAGAGAAAAGATTGAAAAGAACTGATTGTGTGATGCACCATATTTATCTGATATTATCGTTTCATTCATTAAGTCATAATGGCATGGAGCGTCCAACTGAGTGGATCAAGTCCATGTTTCTACACTCTTCATGATAATAGAACCAATATTCATTCCAACTCATCAAATAAAGGAAATATGACTCATCCTAAAATAAATTATCAAAATATTACTTGGCATCCATGAAAATTACCATACAAATGCCTTACAAATTCTCATATCATATGGATGATGAAAGATCATAATCAGCAAAATCTGTGGCTGGTGATCAAGTATTGGGCATTCATAAACATTGTTTTATTCAAAGCCAACCATGAATTTTAATAGAATACATCACAAAATGAATCCAAAATGTTCAAATTGTTTTGCAACTCGTGAGTTCTTTTAATTAACAACAACTATGTAGAAACTCTGAATTACTTTTGCAAAATTTGAGAGGGAAATGTAACAAAGCATACAAGTATTACAACCTGAGATAGTTAGGGCAAACAAAAAGGTTTAAAGGTGAGGAAACAAACAGGCTAGACCATACAAGTTGGATCAAGTGAAAGCTTTTGAATTGAAGCATCCATGGCAAGTTACTGGTTGATTTTAATTCATCAATTTAAAGATATAATAGGACTTAAAATTGAAAAAGGTATTTTGCTCACTTGAAAAGTTCTAAAAGAGAAGCATGATGCATATTGGGATCAGGGTATTGCATGTAAGCTATGGGTCTTAAAAAAATAATAATTAAAAAAAACACAACTGAAGCTTGCACCAAATTTGATTTGCTAAATCAAAGGATGTTGACTAGAAATAAATACACAAAAAGATAAAGAAAAGTGTTTTGAGGCATTTAATAGACATCATATCGTAATGAATCAGTAAACAGACTTGCATTGACCTAGCAATTGATTGAAGTGGAATGTGATCGTGAAACAAGAGGAGTTAATCTAACAAAAAGTTCTGTAAATGAAAATAAGATATAAACAAGTATGGTCTAAAAGCATGTCATTGATCACATGTTGAGGAAATATCAAAAAGGATATGCCGAAAAACTTGTATGTAAAGGGTAAAGTAAGCACAAAACCAGCATAGAGGCTGGCATGGGTGACAATGAGACCGATACAATTGTTTTTTTTTTTGTTAAGAAAAAGAAAAAGAAGAATGTCACTTTGGTGTGCCACTGATTGATCAGATTTTTTGGGTTTTTCATAGTTGACCAGCTATAGTGCATTATATTCCTCAAAAAGCAGCAGCTTTACCGCTGAAGCCTAGGCCACTGTCATAATATGCAACCATAAATTGCTGCAGAATCATCAAATGAACAAATTCATGGACTTTAATTCATCAGTTGGCTCTATTAAAGACAAAAGACATTTCAGAGTGATTAAGATTTCAGGAAAAAAATACAAGACCACAAAAATTAACTAAGATTGCTACAAAATAGAGCTCTTGTTACAAAGTACAGAACATATTGAGGCTAAGATGAGATTGCCTGTTTGTAGAGCAAGCGCCCAGTTAACCTAATTATAGAACCTGATAGCTACATGTTATGCTGCAGTATTTCTTTTACATGTTGTTGTCCAAGTCCCATGAGGTATGCTTTATGAATTTTGATTTGAAATATGCAAAACTACCAAGCATTCTTAATATATTTCCCCCTCTTTTTTTCCAAATTGGTCACTATATCTAGTTCAAAAGAAGATAACAGACATAGGAATTATGACAATGATTGAGGTTTGGCATGGAATTTGAAGAATGAACACAACAAGCCTTTCTGGGTGGCTCATAGTTGTCCAATTGTCACACATCATACACCTCAACATCTAACACCTTTATGCTTGAGATCAAAGATGTGCCCTAATATACAACCAATATAACCTATGGAATCATAGGCATGAACAAGTAAATAACTAATTATTTTGTTCATCAATTTCAACTGTTTGGACAGCTTCACCAGCAAAAAAGAGTTTTTGGGGACGACACAAGATTGCAATAAGCAACATAACGTATGGAAAAATGCGTTCCTTAACAATAAGATATGATAGCTTATGTCATATGCCAACAAACACTTAGTAAAATGACATGGTCATCTTGACAAGCTAGTAAGCACTTCATATAGGTGAATAACAAACTTGATATAACTTTTTCCCTAAATAGAGCTACATGACGTCATTTCCAGTGCAAAGAATATGCATTTATAAGGAGCTACATGTTTGGGTGATTTAATGTATCCGATGTTGAGTTTTCAGAGTTGTTCCCAAATATTATCTCATTGAGAGTTATTTTGGTGTCATCATAAACATGCCCAGATGCATCTATCTTTGCATGAATCGGAGTAATCAGTTCAGATTATTTTGTTCCGGAGCCCAAGGAATCCTTCAAATAGTGTCAATGGCTCGCAATTGCTCTCTTTAGCGAGCATAGGTGTTTTATGTCAGTGATGCCCATGTCTTCTTCCTCAGGCAGCACACCACTATTTCATTGTGTATTCAATCATCATGAGTGCATAACAAAAGGCAAGCTTGTGACTTTAGTCCTGCATCAGTGCTTTTGAGTTCAATAAGTTCATTAGACAATTACAACAGAAAGTGAGAACTTGATAGATGACATATCATTTTAAGAACCCTCCTATTTCAGATTAATCTATATCAGAGCAAACTTGACATCCCAAACATTAGGTGCCAAATAACCTAAATCCAACATATGGCAAACACTCCATATCTAGCCATCCTAAGCAAAAACTCAGGTGCAAGTCAGTATTGTTAAAAGCACTAGGCACACCTGAGTGCAAAGAGCTCTTAGAGCCTAAGCGTAAGGTGCAAAGCACAAGCGCACGCCTAAGCAAAGTGAGACGCATATTTTTAAATAAATAAAATAATTTATATAAGCAAGATTTATAACACATAATAGCAAAAAAAACTAAATAATAATAATAATAATAATATATTTAGCCTATTACTCAATGGAAAGCCTCCCTTTTTTTTAAAGCTGAAATTTGTAGTTCCTTGGTGTTTTTTCTTCTCTTTCTCAAATAATAGCATAATTTTTGATGTTTCATTTCTTTGTCTTCCATTTTTTATTTTTTTTATGATAAAAAAAATAATTGGGTATGGAATGATACATTATAAAGTTAATATAGTTTAATAAATATAATAGATTTTTTAAAAAAATTACAAATATAGCTTAAAAAAAGGTGCACTATTCTTACATCTCAAATTGCATTAAAAGCATATGTTTTTCTACCTTATGTATGCCAAAATAAAAGAACCTCGCCTAAAGTATAAGAAATGCTTAACTTGCCTTCAGCGCACTTTGTGCCTTAAGCGCACCTTAGTATATAAAAAATGACTAATCCTTGGTACCTTGCATCTTGTGCCTTAGGCGCACCTAAGGTGTGACAATACTAATTACAATTATATTTTTATACAGTGGAATTGCATCTGCTTCTAAAAAGTGTGATGCAATCTCAAGTTGCAAAACAGACAAGAAGAGTAAGAATGAAATACATAAACTAGTTCCAAATAGCAAAACCAGAAGCATGTGCTTGCCAACAATTAAGATTGAAATCAAAATTTTTGGGAAAGAAATCAATCGGTCAACTATAAAAGCAAATACGGTCAGATGCATATAGTGACACGACATCACATGCTGAATTAATGCATACAAACAAATATTAAATAAAATGACTAACTCAAAGAAATACAGAAGGTGGCATTGAATAGGGAATACTACAACAGGGAGAAGATATCAGCAAAAGCTACCTCAGTTCCTTCCTTCTTAGCAGCAGGGGCCTTCTTCTTCCTTCCAATCTCAACACCATAATGCTGGAGGTACCACTGCTTGAAGGGAGCAGCATCAACCTGAACGATAGCGCTCTTCACGAGAGTCTGCGTCCTCACGAGCTCATTGTTCGAGGCATTGTACACCACATCAAGGATACGGGTCTTGCGAGTCACGGCCTCGCTTCCCCACGAGTAGTTCCCAGTGTCCAAGCGGAGGGCCCTCCACTTCACGTTGCCTCCCCTCACCCTAACCCTCCTCACTGTCTTGTTGCTCGAAAGCTTCGTGTTTGCCGGCTGCCGGCCCAACTCGTACCTTTAAGCAAAAAGAGAAGAAAAGCCCCCCCAAATAAAATCATCACCAACGAATTAAATTTGAAACTTTTACAACAAGAACCGATGAATCCAAGGAGATAACACACACTGCTAAGACTAGAACCGATTTTACATTTTTTTTTTTGAAAAAATCATTATAAAACTTAAAACAAAGCAACGATCAGGGAAGTGAGTAGACATAAAATATTATCACTTTGTTTCCCAAACAGACGTACAGTTCAGACAAAGCAACACGAGGTTCTACGATTCAATGTTTAAGGCCGATATGTCAAAGGAATCGGATCTAGGGTTTGAGGCAACAGGAAAGAGAGGGAAGAAAAAGGGCATTACTTTCTCTTCTTCCTCCAGGCTTTCTTCTTCCCTCCGGTGGCGCGCCTCTTGTGCATGGAGTCCCGAGAGATACCTGCCAGCACGAAGAAAAACCGCCATGAGAGAGAGATCGTGCGAGGGATCTAAGCATGCTAGGCATTTTCCGATCGAAAGTGACAAATCTGGGGGAGCAATCTCGGTTTTCTTACCCATTTTGGCAGCACGCCGGCAGCAACAGGCGCTGTTCTCTCGGGCGCTCGGCGGCGGGGCGGGGGAACTACTAAGCCCTAACCCTAAACCCTAAAAGATGGCAGCGGCTTGCAAGGGCCAGGGTATTCTCGTAATTTAAGCGTAAAAATATTTTCGGCCTCGTTACATGTCACCTCCCAGATAACTTCAGTTATAACTTCTAACTTATAACTTATAAGAGTTATTTTTACTAAAGATAGTATATCTTTTCATAGGATTATGTGAAAAATTATGCTTGTGATTTTTATATAGGTGGTTTTAATTTTAATTTTTTTTTTTTTTTTTGGCTTATGAGGTTTTTTTTTTTGGCTATATGCTTAAACATAGTGAGCATGTAAACATCTAATTTAACTAATGATTATCATCTAGCCCTTAACTTATCATAACGATCATTGCATTTGCTATATATTTACATAAAAGAATTTATGAAACGATAATCTCTAAGCTATTGATGAAAGTTTATTGATATTGGATGAATAATAACTCAACTGCAAAGCAAGGTTCTTGTTGGAGCCATCTCCATCTCCCATTACTCATTGTCTCATCCTCAACATACTAAATATTTTTATTACAACCATGAATAATGTTTCCTAAGGGGTTTATTGTTTTAGAATGTCATTCGTCCAAAAAGAAAGTGTTTTTTTTTTTTTTTTTTTGGGTACAAAAACGGGCGATCACACTAACCTAGTGCGAGTCAGCCCAGAAAGGTCCGAATATAAAAATTACTGTAAAATAGATGGACAGGGATCGCTCGGCTTCCAATACCACGATCCATCATGCTGGGCCACAAAGGACGCTACCCAGTCCGCCGCCGAATTGGCTTCACGATAAATATGGCGAATCCGGATACAGACGACCTTGGAAAGGATGGAACGAATGTCCGTCAGAATCGGGTTAGTAGGATCAGAGTGGCAGTTCTCCTTCTGCAACTAGGAAATAACCGCCAGGAAATCACCCTCAATGACAATCCTATGGGCCTGTAGAGTCCTGACAGCATAAGAAATGCCCGCCCAGGCCGCATAAAGCTCAGACATCAGGACGGAGGAGTCAATGGATCCAAAACCTCCCGCTCCCAGAAGCTCACCCTGAGGGTCACGGACAAGGAAACCAGAACCAGCCGCTCTGCCACAAACACTGCCATTGATTTTGACGAACCCTGGAGGAGGGGGATCCCAGGAGATGAACACCGAATGACGGTTCGCTGCCGAAGCAGCAGGGGATCCCCAGAGGCCAGAGACATCAGAACCAACCCGGGCACAGTCCATGACCAAAGAACTGATTTTTCTCATAATTCTGAAGGAAGACACAGGGTCGTCCGTAAAAAGAATCTAGTTTCTCGATAACCATATATGATAAGCCGTGGCAATCCAACAGCTGCACCTCTGCGAAGAAGCTCTACGAATATCCAGAAAGAAAGAAGAACGAGGAGAACCCTGATCGTCCCTCCTAACAGAATAACCTACCCTCTGCCATAACCAACTCACCCTGGGGCAAGTAAAGATAGCATGATATGAGGATTCGTCCTCCTCCCTACAAAACGGATAGCACGGATGAATCACCAGACCTCTTCTAGAAAGAAGGAGACAAGTTGAAAGAAATCCCACAGAAGCTTCCACATAAATAGCTGCACTCTGGGAAGGATGGGAAGCTTCCAAATCCAATCAGCATCAATCGAGGACCTCGGCCTGAAAATCATCATCAAATTCTTGATTGAAGTCTAGAGAGATATGATTTCTACCAAAATCTGAAGTCAGATGAGCAACCTGGGATAATGGGCATCAACAGAATATGTCTAAAAAGCTCCGTGTGTGGATAAGCATTAGTTTTTTTTGTGCATGCACATCTTTGATCACATTTGCGTGAGCCCTTGCCAAATGATTGAGACCGGTCCAACCGAGTGGACCGCTGAAACGGCGGCTCATAAAGATGATTAATAAAGCGGCGCACGAGTGAGACGGCATCAGACCAGCCGTACCTTCGAGGTGAAGCGAACGCGCGCTAGCGCTGGCGCTGCGCCAAGATTTAATCGGACACGTCCCGTGCTTTCTCCGCTATATATTTGTGCGTGCGTGCGTGCGTGTGCCCACGCTTAACGCTCTGTTACCCTAATTTTGCTCATCAGAGCAAGCGGACTCGCAGCGGCGACGAGAAGAAGCTCCTTTCGAGCTGGCCGAGGCGGCGGCGATGGAGGGAGGTTTTGGCTTTAGGGTTCGATGTTGACGAAGAAGAGGAGAGGATTCGATGTCGACGAAGAAGAGGACAGGAAGAAACCCTAGGTGATCGATTTCATAGAGTCGCAGGCTTCAATGGCTCGGCAGGACAACTCCTTTGCGCTCCTCGGGGAGGACGACGACGGCGCCGACGTGACAGTCCTCATCGCCAAGGTCGAGGCCAAGATCTCCACGCAGACAGCACCGGCAGCGGCGGCCGAGCAGCCCAAGCCAAAGGCAGGTGCCGATGGCTTCCCTTCGAAGCCTCTCCCTCCTTCTGAATATGGTAAGGGTTTTGATGCCAAAGATTTATTCTTTCTTCATTTTATTCATTGTTGAGTAAGGGTTTTTTTTTTTCCCTTATAAAAAGAAGTCTCCTATCTTTGTTCTTTTTATTCATTGCGTGATAAGGGTTTTTCATCCTTGATGCTGAAGATGTCTTCTTTTGTTCTTTGCTGATGTGCTGAGAGTTATTTTCATCCATGATACTAAATTCTTTGTTTTTTTTTTTTGAATTGTGCGGTAAGATTTTTTTCCTATCTGTTGCCAAAGTCATGTTCTTTGCTGTTTCTTTGATGGCTTTATTTGATTACAGCGAGGATGGAGAGGGGTAGAGGGAGAGGTGGCCGTGGACGAGGAGCAGGAAGAGGTGGGTTTGGATCTCGTGGCGGTTCTGGGGTTGAATCTGATGGGAAGTTTGGGAACGGTAACTCTGGGGGTTTTGAAGGTGATTACGATGGACGTGGTCGGGGACGTGGGGGTGGTAGAGGAGGAAGGGGGCGTGGCAGGGGCAGGGGATTCTATGAAGACCGGGGATTTGGTAATGAGAATAGCGGAGAGAATGAGAACCAAGGCCAGAGTGGAGATGGTTCGGAGGAGAGGAATGAGGTCCAGAACAAAAGTTATAGTTCCAGATATGAGACTGGGAAGTTTGGTGAAGAGGTGAGAAATTCAGATTGGGAGGAGAGGGGATACAGCGGCGATGGCCGTGGGTTTAGAGGTGGTGAGCGTCGGGGAGGTAGGGGTTATGGTGGCCGTGGGTTTAGGGGTGGTGAGGGCCGCAGATATGGTGGACGTGATGGAACTCGGAGTGGACCTGAAAATAAAGAAGCTCCCGCTGATGGAATGGAGCAAGCTGCAACCAATGCTCCTAGTGGTGATGGTTCAACTGGATGGTATGCATCTGTCTGACAGATTTCTTGCTTGCATCAGTCTTATTGCACACCTTAGTCAAAATAGATAAAAATTGCATTCTTTTTTATAATTGAATACTTAGTTTAATCTTTGGATATTGCTTCAGATCATTGGCAGAGTACTTGTTTTCTGCTTTTCAATTTTATTGTTTCCTTTTGAGCAAAGTGTACGCTTTGATCTAGTATGTCTAGCTAACTTTTAATTACAGTGAGCAGTTAATTATTGGACAATCTAGCATCATATGATTTAGCCTTGTTTGTTAGGTTTAAAGATATAGAGCTGACAATGGTGTTATGAAAGTGATGATTATTGGTATGAACATTCCATCAGAACCTTCACTACCTTTAAAAATGAGCAATATACCTTTAACCATTGCATTTTATCATGTAATGTTGGTGGACCAAACTAGTATATTTATTTTTTTTTAAATTATCTTCTTTAAGACATTTGTAATGTCTAATTTGAAGTTTGTCAGAATTTTATGAGAAAAGAGGTGATGAGCAGAAAACTAAAACATGTGGAAAAGGGGTGATGAGTAAAAAACCAGAGAGGTTTGGATGGCGAATGCAGTCTCACTACTTATCACTGTTTGATAAAGTTACAGTGGGATAAGTTGTCAACCTCAATTTTTGAGTTCGACCTGAATGATTCTAAGGTCAGATTGAGATTGTGTGCATGTGTGCTGTATGTGTGTGTCTACATGCACACATGTATATGTATGCATGAATGGATGGATGGATGCCTAGATTCATGCATATGCTTGTGTGCTTGCATTTAAGATAGGTAGTTTCATGTAGGTTCCTACAACATGTAAATTCTGCTCTTCAATTTGGTTTTTGGAAAAAAAGAGAGAGAGAGACATGAGATATGCATGCATGTTTTCTAGAGAAATGAAAATTTCTAATGATAACTTCTAAGGAACATCCTTTAAAGATCTTAAAGATCTTACAATGTTGGAAGTGGTACTCACAAGGGTTAAATCTTTGTTTTGTTATAATGTTAATCCATTGAATTACTTTGCTTATGTAAATGATACGTGGAGTGGCATTTTACTTAGATAAATTTTAATATCCAGCTATTTGTTAATCTGGACATATTAAAGGTTCAGTTATAAAAGTTCACACCCCTTATTTGCTTCTTAATATGTGCTTGACTGTTCATTAATTTGAATAATTTAAAATTTGAATAATTTAAAGGTTCAGTCATAAAAAGTTTACTTCCCATATTTGCTTCATTTTGATTGGTTTAACATAATATAATATTATTGAGGACCTTAGGTTAGATGTAGAATAGTTGGTATAGGTAAAGTTTATTAATTTGTATTGGAAAAAGAAAGTGAGTTCATCATTGTGCAGTAGATGTTTGGGCAAGTTGAAGCAACTATTCATGTTGTTATTCATAGGCTATGATCCGAGATTCATGTCCAAGAGGTCCATTTTTGTGTTAGTTCCGTTGTTCTTTTCACCACTTATCACTTAACTTTGGCCTGTGGAAGGTGTCCATTATACGATGTCTGGCTAATATGATTCTTTATGAATTTAAAATGGGTGAGTCTGAGTCAGGGGTGGAAGTGAGGCCAGTAAAGTAGATTAGTTGAATGATTACTATTTATTAAAAAATTATCAGGAAAATTTGTTTTGATGAAGAAGAGCAGAACTTGTCTGTGTTGTTGTACCCATTGTACTTCAATAGAACATATGATGCATGATGATGAACTGATGTTCTGCAGAGAGAGTGTGTGTGTATAGATTTTTGTATAATTAGGTGTGAATGTTTAAGCTGTTAAAAAATTGAGATGTTGCAATGGACTGATGTTAATTATTTATAAATTTCAAGCAGAATGTATGGAAATGGTTTCTATCATTTGCACTGATCCTCAATTTGTATGGAAGTTTATATTAGACAAGGGTGGCTGATAAGCATTCTTTTACAATATTATTGCATACTAATGGAACATAGCGAGGGAACAGATTTACAAAAAACCAATCTCAAAACAAGAGCGCAATATTATTGCCTTGATGATTCATAATTGACTGTGGTTTTTTATTCGATAAATGATAGTATGAAACACATAGTATTATAAGATGATACATTTATAGGTGGGATCTCTCTCTCCTCTATCTTTTGGGTTTGCATATAATTTATTCCAAATTTCAGTGATTGTCAGAAAAAAATTGTATTCTTGATGATTCAGACATTTGGTTGAAGTTAACATTGATGGACTACCTTGAGGCATAAAACATATTGAAGTACCATGAGGAATGATGTTCAATGTTATCATTTGCTTGGATGATCAATGCTCATGAGATCCATTGCCTTGTTATTTGCATATTCAGTGACAGTTAAAATGTGGTTGAGTTCCAAGAGGTGCTTTATTGTTGACATAATATCATTGTTGAAGAAAGAAAAGATGTGATTTAGTTCTCTGAGATGGTAAATGGTTTAGGCTTAGCACCAAGGCGGATATATGCTTGGTGCTCATGTAATATTCTGTTTATGGAAGCTGGCACTTTTGGGAATGAATGATATCAAGTATTTTCAGACAACAGTTGGGTATCAGAACACCGGTACTATTATTTTCATCTCTTAATTTCTATTATGCTGCCTATGTATATCTCAGTCCTCTGATTTCAAACGTGCTTGTATTCTGGTCATGTTCTTGGTTTATAGAATATTCTAGCTTTCCTATGATGCTTTGGCTTTCTAGCAGTTCTGATGCGTGTACATTTGGTTATTGATATATTTGACTAAAATTATTTGGACCAGGGATGTGCCTGCAACGAATGAGGTGTTGAAGGATGCAGAGCCTGAACAAGCAAATACTGAGCAAGTGGTTTCTGAAGATGTTTCTGAGAAGAAGACACCCGAAGAAGAGGATAATGTAGTAATTCCTTCTGCAGTAGGCTGGTTTAATTACATTTTGAACATGATTTAAATTGCATTTTGTTACAATGAATAACTTGCAGGCAGTGAGTGTTCATACCAAGTTTTGGACTCAAGTTACAACTGGATTTTATGTTTTCCCCCTTAGATAAATAACCTTTGTTTTTCCCCCTCTCAGTCAATGACCCTTGATGAATATGAAAAGTTGCTTCAAGAGAAGCGGAAGGCTTTAGATACTTTGAGAACTGTGGAGAGAAAGGTTGTCATGGACAAGGAATTTGAGGGAATGCAGCTGGTTGAGAAAAAGAAAGATGATGACATCAAGCTGGTTAGTTGTTGGCTCATGGTCATAGCTTATGCTGCTTTTAAGCATGGTCTTTAGGATCATTACGTTTGCTGACCTGTGACTGTATCCTTGTCACAGAAAGTTGAGAAGGACAAGCTCAAGAAGAAAGATAGTTTTGAAAAGGAAGAGAAAGCTCGCAAGGTACCATCTACTTATGAACATAATGACCTGCTTTTGTATGCTCCATTTTGTATCATGATTTATTTGCATGGCAATCATTTTTATTTATTTATTTATTTGTTACTGATCACAACTATCAGAGAATTTGTCCATTATTTATTTGTTGATATGTGCTTGCCTGCTTTCAGATGTATAGAACTTGGAATATATTTCTGGTGCATTAATTAACAATTCTCATGATAATCTAGATATATGATGGCACAGATCTAATTTTGATGAAATGAAAAATTATTCTAGAATCTGAGCTCATCAAAGGTAATCTACATATTAACACAAGAAAGTAAATCCATCATCGCATGCTCAAGTTGAGTTTATTGGCAAGTACACTGCTTTTTAATGTTTAGGATGTCTATAGTCTATACCCAGGAGGATGCGAGCGTTGCCACAAGACCAGCAAGCCATGTTTCTTTCTTGAATCCTTCACTCTAAATCCAATTAATTGGGCCCTTTCCTCTTGTTTGCTGACAACAATATCTGCACTTGTTAGTTCTCTCACAACAAATGCTATCAAGTGTCAATACCACGATAACATATACAAGTCAGAATACTGTTTTTTGACCATATCAAGACCCTTGTGTTATTTAAAATTTTAAATAGATGAATGCTTAGCAGTTCTGGTGTCACAGCTAATACCATATTGGATTAATCTAGGATGCCTTGTCTGAGATAGCTATATACTTGTTTGGCTTTGGCTCATTTTTTTGGTTCAGTTGTCAAATGACTGGAATTTTTCATTAATGATTCCTGATGGAAGCTTCAACCATCTTTAGGAATTTGGGAGGGAGCAATAAAGAGAGCAGAAAAAGAATCTATAGAAATTGAATCAAGGAAAGCTTCTATAGTTGTGAAAATATTTTTTATCTTATTTGCTGTTCGCTGAGTCTTTGGTGGTATTTGGTGTTTTGAAAGTGGTCATTGAAGATCCTTCTTAGTACTTGATGATTAGGGTTGAAATGAAAGATTAGTAAAATTGAAATTAAGGTGCGATATGCAAGGCTATATCCATTGTGATATGATTATCCTTGCATTTTTTTGGGTTATTTTGGTTCTATTCATGATAATTGACAAGATTACCTGCTCAGCAATTTTCCATAAAGCTTGTATTATATCATTGGAGTCGTTGGCTCGAGAATTTTGCTGATGTCTGCAAGGACTTGTTTGGTGTCAATAACGGTAAGTGGCATTTAGGCAGTGATAGCAAGTAGATCTGACCTAATAATATGATCTCCTTTTGTTTTTACTTGCAGTCTGTAAGCATAAATGAGTTCCTGAAGCCTACAGAGGGTGAGAGGTATGTGGGGCCTCCATCTGCTCGTGGACGTGGTGGTGGCAGAGGTCGTGGCCGTGGAGAGCGTGGTGGATTTAGAGGTGGTTATGGGGGCCGTGGAGGTCGTGTAGCTCCTGCACCATCCATTGAAGATCCTGGCCAATTTCCAATTTTGGGGGCAGTGGCTAAGGCATGATTTTGTTAGTGGGTTAGGTTTTTGTTTTGTTTCATTTTTCTTTTTCTGTTTTGGGTTGATGAGTAGGACCTACTCGAGATACTTCTCGCAGTTTTATTTCTCATATAGGAGCCAGGGACCAGCCAATGTTGACGCTAATGTTTCTATGCTAGCGAACACCTTTTACTTATGGTGGTATTAATTTTTTATTTTTGTTTTTAAAGCTAGCAAATATTTTTATTCTATTGGTGCTCGTGGCATGTGAATGACTTTTGGTTCACTCTGAAGCTAATTGGGATTTGTTGACCCCTGTTATTCTTTTTCTGGTTGATCTTGTGTGCCTGAAGCCACTGGAACTATAAAGCCGCTGGACCTTGGGTTGTTTGTTTACTGTATCCTGTTTAATCTATAGCTCTCAATTTGGTCTTTAATGGTCAAGTAGTGTAGTGTTGCTCGGTGAAATTGAAATGGTTTTTTGTGGACGCACTTTTCTTGAAAACAGATTTTGTTCGCTTATGGAGGCTTCTACTAACAAGAAGCTTTATGGTGGTGTTGGGATGAAAGTCATTGAATTTTAACCTTTAGAAAATTACGTGTTGTTTTTACGTTGCGTATGATGGCTTACCATATATGGTTTAATCTTTAATGGATATTTGGCAGGTGCATTTGATTAGAGCTCATATACAAGGACATTTACTCATATGACTCATTGCATCATCACGGACCTAAGTTTTAGAGTGCGGAAAGGTCTCTTATCTTTTCTATTCACGCTAAGAAGGCTGATTGAATCTGACACACTTTTAATTTTTACTAGAACTACATGGCGGTGATGGGCCAAACACAAGGTTTAGGAGTCATGACCTTCTTGCTCTAATGATTTTATCAACGGACAATATTATATGTTATGTCAGTCAGCACTTGCCACCGTTTTAGCCCCTTTTTTATCAAAGCAAGAAGAGCAAAGCCTTTATTCATTGAAACAGGAACGGTAGAATCAATTGTTTGAGCTACAGAGGATCCGTGGAACAGTAGAGTCAATTGTTTGGGCAACAGAAGATCCGTTCGTGGTGGCTTCGAATGACACCAGAGTACCTGGTAAACAGCAGAACAACTGAGCAACGATCTCATTGCACGTAAAAATATAGAGGGGGGTGGTTCTGGAACTGTGATTGTGTCATTGGATGTTATCCATGCCTGGTTGGCATGCCTTTTTTCAGATGCAATATCTCTTCTCGTCCATCACCGCATGTGAGATTCTTTGCAAGGATTTTAATCAATGACTTGGCTAGGAAGACAGCAGAAGTGCCGATGAGAGTTATCAAGAGCCAAAATGATGGCGAGGAAGGAAGAGGACAGTAGATTGGTGTGAAGCTTTCAAAAAATTAGAAAAGGTTTGGGCAGGGCTAATGGCACCACTGGATAGAAGAAGGTGGTGGAGGAGTTCACCTTTGCTATGGGCACAGCTCAGCTCCTTTCAAGAGCTGTCATGATTCCGGCATTGCCTGAATAACTTGTCCTCAGAATCACCCTTTGTTACCAGTTTCCCTTCAAAATAACAGCAGATGTTATGAATTGTGTGACACTAGGATTTTAGCAGCAAAACAACTTGTGACAAGGCTTTGCTTGTGCTTGCAATCACATGATTATTTTGTTGAATTCAACCAATGGAGAACCTCTCTCGGTAAGTGGTGTTTTTTGTGATTGTTTATGTAGATTGAGAAGGACTGTTTGTTGGCGGCCTACTTTGGACCTTGGTGGCTCTCAAGAAGGGCCTCCAATGTTGACATTTGGTTACAGAGATACAAGGTGAGGGCTGACCTCAAAGTCATCTTCATCCTCAACCTCAATTCACACAAAAGAAACCAGTCTGAACTGAACTGTCCACCAAAATAAACTTCAGAGAGCTGAAGCTTTCAAAGAATGCATTTGCTGTAAACTTGTGTGCACAATCCAAATATTCTCTTGATTCAATTGTATATGAATAAATAAAATGCAAGTACTTGCAGGATGGTCATTGGATCCTCCATTGGTAGGGCTGAAAATGGATCGGATAAACTCTGATCGATTCGTATTCGTATTCGAATCATATCAGATTCGGATATTTATTCTATAGTTTAATCGGATACGGATTCGGATATTTAATTTAAAATTAATCGAATACAAATACAAATATAATTTATATATATTTTTAAATACGGATACAGATATCCATTTTATTATAAATATTTGGTTAATATTTAAAAAAAATACAAAACCCATCGGGCGCCCACGCGAGCGACACGACATCTATTTTTTAAATAAAAAATTTAAATTAAAACGTCAGCGATCGATACGTCACGTACGAAGCCGCTCCGGTTTCTTTTTCATTCATTTTTTTCTTTGACAGCATGCTCCCTTGTCCTTCCGGCTTCCCACAATCCCACTTCTACTCTTCTAGACTCCCTTCCAGCCTTCCCATCGCTCCATCGGACCATCCCGGAGCAACGAAGGAGACAATGCCATGCCACGTGGTCGAGGAGGAGCGAGCGATCCAGACTTCCTTCGTTTTTTTTTTGGCACAGCTGCACAGGTGCATAGCCCGCTCCCTTCCCACGTCTAGGCTTCCTTCCGACTTCCTGGCAGCGAGGAGGAGCGATCCATTGGGCATCGGACCATCGTGAAAGCTTCCTTTCCTTCCACCGTGCTCAGTCCGTCGGTTGTCATCAAGTAAGCAGAAGCTTCCTTTCCTTTTCTTCCACCGTGCTCGCCGTCTTGATCTTGGTTCGGGCCCGGCGGCGTGCTCGCCACCTCGGCGGGCCTGAACGGCAGTCGGTGACCTCCACCGGCGCCGGGCGTGTGTCCGGTGGAGGTCCGGCCGGCCATGGTGGCCGGCCGTGCCGCGGCACTGTAACAGGCCGCAGCAAAGAGAAAGAGAGAAAGAGAGAGAAAGAGAGAGAGAGGGGGGGGGGGGAGTCCGGCCGCGGTGGCGGCCGGCTCCTGGCCGATCGACGGTGGCTGGGCCACCCCGGTGTGTGGCCGGCGGCGGCGTGGGCCGCCGGCTCGATTGTTCCCCTGTTTCGGGTGAAACAGGGGAGCAACACTGCAACAGGTAACAGGTTCCGTCTCTTTGGAAATACCTGTGGTTATCTGGATGTGATTGTAGCAAAGCATGATCTTATTTTATATTTCCCCTGTTCCAAGCTATTTTTTTTTCCCATTTTCTATATGAGATATTTTACCCTCTCTATTGTGAAGACAGATAGTATTTTTCATGTTTAGACATGCTTAAATCTTTTTATAAATTCTTTTGGTTTGTAGTATCTTGTAGTGATTTGCTTTCTAAGATATCAATGTATTTACTTTGCTTGATTGTGAACTACTTAATGTACTTGCATCATGATTTTATATTTTGAAACTCATCAGCAAGATGTATTTTATGACTGTTATATATTTGCATGTTTCACTGCCTCTAAATTTAACGTGGCACATTTTTTATTTGTCTGCTTATCACATTGTTAGGATGACAAGAATGCTTCATGAAGAGTTATAGGCTAGGTAGACTTTATATATATTTTTTCCCAATGAAGTCCTTTGATCCTAATAGTTTTAAGAGGCAATAACTATTTGCAGTAGCAAATTTACCTTCTTTTATTTTTTTTCATTTCAAGGAAGCAACTGAAATTCATTCAATAAATGTTAATCATTTCCAATGAAGTGCTTTGATCCTAATAGTTTTAGGAGGTAATAACTATTTGCAGTACCAAATTTACCTTCTTTTATTTTTTTCATTTGAGGGAAGCAACTGAAATTCATTTAATAAATGTTAATCATGACCACTATGCCTCAACTGATCTACGTGAGTTTGGGTTTGTGGATTAAGTTGAGATCCACCGATGTTTTAGAATGTTCTATGACTGGTTTGTAACTTGTGAATATGTCCCTTGCTGCTTACAGAGTTTGAGATTTTAAGTTCATATTAACCAAGGAATCATCCTCTGTCTTATAAATGCCTTACTAATGGGCCTCAAGGCATTTGCATAGGCTAGTCCGAAGATGCTAGTGAGTCTCCTTGGAGCACCCCCTTGAGGTTCTACATTAGTAAGATTAAGACACCTAGATATGCCAAGTCCTTGCCAATGCTCCATATTGTATGCCACCTTGCTCTCCTAGGGAACCCTTATTTTTCTTATTCTTAGCATGCTGACCTATGACATCTATAAGAGTCAAATGCCCACCAGTTAGTGAAGATAATGCTTGCTTGCCGTGCTTGGGTTAACCTTCATGGATGTTTGGGCAATTTCAAAGTTTAAGGACTATAATTAGTCTCATAGTGTTTAGTTTCCCTTTGAAATGATCAATTGGCTCTTGGGATTGTAACATTTGATTTTGGAGGTATGTCATCTAGGATATGCTTTTAGATAGATGCAAGAGGTGCATGATTTGGATACTTCTGCTACATTTAACTTCCTTGCTAAATATTCTTTTCTAAACAATAATGACAGGAATTAGTAATATATACATTGACAAATTTATTTTTTGAGTTTGTTACATAATGCTCAATGAATTAAAATGGGCGGCTTTGTTTTATGGGGTCTAATATATTCCGTTGTTTTATTTTACACTTCATTTCTAAATTGAATATTTTGTTGACTAGTGAAGGAATATGCCTCAAAGATTTCTCTTTTTGTTGAGATAACTCTCTCTTCTCGTCTTCTTACATTGGTATCCCTTGGTTAGCTTGTTGACTTTGGAAGTGGTCCTGCCTGCTAAATTGCACATCACTGACATAAAGGAAGTGTAGTGCAGTGATCACTGCACCAAGGTTTAAAGTACTGATTTTGGTACCTGCATTAGCAGATAGCTGGTGCAGCATTGGTAGAGTCTAATTCTTTGTATTGGCTTTTAACATGCTGGTGATCCTTGGTGCATTGGTAAGATCAATTCATTGGAGTGAATGCAGGATGCATTGGCATCTTATTCTTGGAATTATATTGAGCTTCATTTTTATGAAATTCCTTTTTACACGTTCTCTTGTATCATGTACCTTGGCTTGAATGTGACTCTTGCATTGCTATATTTTCGACATCATAGCCTTTGTGTTTTATTTTTATTTTTGGTGTTACAATGTATTTTATCATAACATTTGCCTTTTCATTGTTGATTCTTTTAGAGGTCAATTTCCTCGGTGTGATCATGAATTTTTTTATTATATATTTTATTTTTTATATTTGAATGCAGTTGTTATATATCATGTCTTCTAGTGGAACTATTGAAGATGCAAATAGCAAATCAGTTGAGCCTACAAATCAAATAGAGAGGAAAAGACAAAAGAAAAAGCTAACATCTAAAATTTGGGATGATTTTACAAAGTATGAATTAGAAAAGGAAGTTGATAGAAAAAATTTTAAAACAGAAGAAGCAAGATGTAATCACTGCAAAAGAATATTTAATGGAGCTAGTAGGTTGGGGACAACACATTTGAAAAATCATCTTGATAAGTGCCATTCATTTTTGAAGAATACTAATGTCAAAGGCCAACTAATGTTACAAACATCATTGCAAAAAGAGGATGTCACTTGTTCTTTGAGTACCTATACATATGATGGAGATGTTAGTCGTAAGAAGCTTATACGGATGTTTGTTATGCATGAATACCCATTTGCTATGGTTGAGCATGAAGGATTTATTGATTTATTAAGTATTTAAGACCATCTTTTGAATTAAAGAGTCGCATAACCCTTAGAAAAGGGATTATGGAAACATATTTAGAGGAAAAGAAAAAAGTTTATGATATGTTTGGTCTACTTTCATGTCGGATAAGTGTAACTATGGATTTGTGGACTTCTAGACAAAACAAGTCTTATTTATGTGTGACAGCACATTTCATTGATGATGATTGGAATTTGAAAAAGAAAATAATTAATTTTATGCATATGGGAGGAAGACATACTGGAGTCAATTTGTGTAATACATTTATCAAAAATATGATTGATTGGAACATTGATCGTAAGTTATTTGTATTAACATTGGATAATGATCGTGCCAATAATGTATGTGTCAGAGAAATCGTGGATATGCTTCAAGGAGCACTTGTATGTAATGGCCAGTTCTTTCATGTGAGATGTGCTGCACATATTATTAATTTAGTTGTGCATGGACTAAAAAAAATTAATATAGCAATTGAAAATATCAGAGAAATGGTGAAGATTGTTCGAAGCTCTCCACTACAGTTAGAGGAGTTTGAAAAGAGGGCTAAAGAATGCAATTTGGATACACGTAGAGGTTTGTCAATTGATGTCCCAACACGGTGGAACTCTACGTACATGATGCTAAGAGATGCTTGTTATTATAAAGAGGCTTTTAAAAGATTGCAGTGTCTTGATCCATACAAATATGATATGTGCCCAACAAATGATAATTGGATAGAGGTAAAAACATTTTGTCAAGCTTTGAAAAACTTCTATAACATCACCGAGCTCCTTTCAGGCACATTATATCCGACTGCAAATCTCTTTTTTCAAGAATTTTGTGAAATTCAATTGCAAATTATTGAATGGTGCACAAATCCTAAGGATCAACTTTTTCTCTTTATGACATTATCAATGAAGGAGAAGTTTGACAAATATTGGCAACAATCTAATCTCATGCTAGCAGTGGGTTCATTCTTAGATCCTCGTTACAAAATGAAGATGGTAGAATTTTATTACTCACAGATTTACTCTTTAAATGGAGAAAAAGAGGTCAGTGATGTTCAAAATGTTATTCGAAACCTTTATAGTGAGTATGAAAAAAAATTCCTTCATTTTCTATTCCAATTACTCATGATATTGGTTCATCGAGAGATAGCGGATATATTTCTGATGAGTTTGATGAGATGGAAGGAAGAAAAAAAAGTTTGTACAATTTATGAAGAAGAATGCACAACAACAACAAATTAGAACAGATTTGGATATATATATGGAGGAATCTATTTGGCCATGGGTTGAAGGTGATGCTTTTGATATTTTAGGATGATGGAAATCTAATGGTCCAAAGTATCCTATCTTATCTCGGATTGCAAAGAGATTTTGGCAATTCCAGTATCTACTGTAGCTTCAGAATCAGCATTTAGTACAGGTGGACGAGTGATAGATGCATTTCGAAGTTCATTAGATCCTGATATTGTTGAAGCTGTGATTTGTCTTCAAGATTGGCTGAGATCTGAGAAAAAAGGTAACTTATTGCATTTTATACAATATTTTTATTAGATTTAACTTATTTATAATATTTTACTATTTTTTAAAATTTTGTTTCAGGTCATATTCCTTCCATTGTTCATGATCTCAATTCTCCTACTATGTTGGATAAGGTAAATGCAAATGATGTGTAGTTTTTAAAAAATAAGTTATTATTTTTATTTATATATATTAAACTTTTGTACTAATAATATTCTTAACATGTTTTATTTTAGGATGATTAGAGCATTGAAGATTGTCATATGATGTTATTCAATGATTTGTGAACTTTTTACTTAATAGTTTATGAAATACTTCTTATGACATTTGAGTTTATGAGATGCATTTAAGATTTATCGTCAACAAATCCTATTAAATATTTTCATGTTATGACTTAATGCTTTCAGCTATATAATATGAATCATATAATGCAAATACTATATGGCATATGCAGGTTGCCAATGTTGCCATGTATCGGGGGCAATCGATGCCGACCTCAACCTGCCAATTTTGCCTTGTTTATTTCATTCCAAAAATTTTGTGCTTGTATGGGCTGTGATAATATTTTGAGCCTATTCAATTTAATTTGGCAATGATGATAGGGACTTCCAATTTGTTTTGACGCTCAATGTGTGGGCTGTGAAATCATGACTTGGAGGGCATTTCTAAATGCAACCGTTGTGATTTGTGAAGCATATGTTTGACACTGAAATCATGACTTGGAGGGCATTTCTAAATGCAACCGTTGTGATTTGTGAAGCATATGTTTGACACTCTATCATGAGCACTCTATCTGAGCCAAGGGCCATGATGTTAGGCAGATTCATAGCATTTCCTGACTCGGATGCATGCAATTGTAACCATCAGGAAATAACAGCTGATAATGTCTTTCTGAGCCAACTCAAACTATGTCCCTATATCTAATAAGTTACTAGCGTCCTGGAGGATATTTATTCATTTCCTTGATCAAGTCTGTGATATATTTTCAAGAATCATACGTCTTTGATCAGGTTTGTGATATATTTTCAAAAATCATGCTTCGTGGATGCTTGGCAAATTACTTATTTTAAGCCTAGCCCCTTGATATGATCATTTATATATTATAAAACTTGACCTTTGTCCTATGTTTTTGTTCCTTTGTGTTCTTTAGGTTGGTAATTGTTTGGGCACTTTGATCAAAACATTCAAGGCTTCTTTCCTGCCATTCTTTGGTGAACTTGCTATGTACATAACACCAATGTTGGTAAGTCTTTGTAAACATGCTACTTGTATTTCTTAGTAGTACTCAAGAAAATATGCTTGACATTTTGCTTTTCCTATTGTATTTATGCATTTTTTTGTATTAGTGAACTACAAATTCTTATATATGTCTACATTTCTGTAAAAATTCTTGTCTCAATGCTTAATGATTTCCATCTCAAATATTTTAGGTCCTGTTACACTGTTGCTTAGTTGGATTTGTTGTGAATTTCAACTTCTTTCAAGTTTCTTAAGAGAACATTTATGTAGCCATATTCTTATTGCCTATGTTTTGTTCTTGTGGTAGACAATAGGGAGTTTAATGGCTTCTTTAGTATTCCTCTATTTATTAATTCTTTCACAACTATTCATCATATAATACCATCATGAGATCATAGAAATTTCTATCTTCATATCCGTATCCGTATTCGTATATAACAAATATGGATATGCTTGATATCCGATTCGTATCCGTATTCGTATATAACAAATATGGATATGCTGGATATCCGATTCGTATCCATATCCGTATATAACAAATATGGATATGCTGGATATCCGATTCGTATCCGTATCCGTATATAATAAATATGGATATGCTTGATATCCGATTCGTATCCGTATCCGTTTAGAATAAATATGGATATGAATTTTAATATCCGTTTAGTATTCGTATCCGTATTCGTATCCGTTAAAAAATATGGATACAAATATGGATATACTACTATCCGATCCATATCCGATCCGTTTTCAGCCCTAGACCATTGGTTGCTGAGAAACAATTAAATGTTCCAATGTGGATTCCTGTTCTATTCAAGCTCCCTTCGGTTTTACAGGATTGGTCAGGAAAGTACAGAAGTGAGTTCTAAACCAACTTTAACATTCTTAATCGGTAAAGAATGGCATGTCATACTGTGCAGCTTTCTTTCATAAAGAAAGAAGCCCAATACCTTGATTCAAGCAGAAATTAGGTAATTATGAAGAATAAAAATGCCCGGTGCCTTATTACAATCCGAACTAAAATTTGCTTGAAGAAATGCTGTATGAACTATGACTTTGAAGTTGCTGATAACCATGACCATGACTTATTAGTTCCTGATAATTGGATGGAAATATGTAGTATTTTTAAACATGACTTTATGAATCATCATATGTTTTCAATGCTTAATTTAATTGCAGATGACCTGGTTTTGAGAAACCATCATTTGATGGTATTTAATTGCAGATGAACTGGTTTTGAGAAACCATCATTTGATGGTGGCATGACTTGGATGACAGAGAACAACTTCTCCCTGGAATTCTTGGGCTTATCAAGAACAAGGCATGTTGGCAAACGAATTCATTTCATGCCTGTAACAAACTTATTTGAATGGTATGCATCATGTAATCAAAGCCCTCGATTAAGTCATGGACATAAATGAGACGATTTGATAGCAACCATTATTTGACACTTTTACCATTTATAAAAAAACTATTTTCTGTTGTATTGATGCTCATCTTTCTTTGATATCTAGGCTAACAAATCTAAATATTAATATCAAACAGAGACATTATTTTGTTATTATTGTTGATAAATTTCTATTACCATGGCAAAGTCTAATAACAACAATTATGAAAACTACTTTTTTGCCATAAAAAAACTTAGTTAAGATAATGTAATGGTTTAATAATGTCCATCATTCTTCTGACAAGGACCATTTTATTATAGGCATTATTAAAACATTAGCAAAAATATAACCAATCTTAGGCTCTTAGCTTATCCATGCATTAGGCGAGAAATTTTATTTGAAGATTTTACTCAAAAGATATTTTGTTTTTATTTTTCTAATTATAATATGGATATAATAAGAAAACCAATATGTGCAACAATAAAAAAAATCTCTCCATCTCTCTCTCTCTCTCTCTCTCTCTCTTATTTAAAGAAAGAGATCTCTCCTTTTTAATTAAGAATTCATTTTTGAAAACCAAATATTCTTAAATATAAGAAAATCTCTATAATTTACTTGTAAATTCTATCTAGTGCCAACTTTCTTTCTTTTCTAATATAAGTTGGGAGAGGATTTGCTTTAGTTCCTTCTCTCCATTTTATTCTCAGAAAAAGAGGATTCTTTTAATTATATGCAGTAGAAGAACAAAGTAGAGGAATTTTTTTTTTAATTATATCCAGTAGAAGAACAAAGTAGAGGATTTTTTTTAATTATATTCAGAGGTGTCGTTGGGCAAGGTCAAGCTGGGTTCTCTGGCTAGGAAGGAGGGGTGGTTGATTCCGAGGAAGACCTCCCGCAGGCGGGTGGTTCCATCGCCCTCTTCTCATCATGAGAAAATCTCATCTGACCTCCCAAGGAATCAGTTGGGACCGTGCCGGGAAGAAGTTTCAGTGCCGGTTACTGTAGCTGTGCATTGTGATTCTTCTAATGCTCCACTATCGGCTTCAGGGGGACTTCAGTCTCCAGTGAACCATCTGAAATCCCAGAAGGCACCTAAGGGACAGAGGAAGTCCCATAACCTGGCTCTTAAGACCTCTAAGAACCCTAGTCAAGAGGAGGTCTTTCAATTCTCTGCAATGTCTTCTGGAGTTTTGCCTGAGCTCCCCTCTCTATCAAAGTAGGTTGCCACCACTCCTATCCTAGGGTCTAAAGTGGTGCCCACTGGGAATTTAGCTGATAACCCCTTTGGCCTTCTGGGTTCGGATAGCTGGGCCGGGTGTCCTAAGATCTGGGAGGATGCCAATCCTGCATCACTTAAACGGGCCTGCTGAGATCGTTGGCCCTAGGGTTATTCCCAAGGATGCTAAAGGCAAGAGTAGAGGGCCTACCTCATGAAAAGCCCACTCTGTATCTTCGGTTCTTCCTGGGTTTGGATCGCTGGGCCGGGTGTCCTAAGATCCGGGAGGATGCCAATCTGCATCACTTAAATGGGACCTGCTGAGATCGTTGGCCCTAGGGTTATTCCCAAGGATGCTAAAGGCAAGAGTAGAGGGCCTACCTCAGGAAAAGCCCACTCTGTATCTTCGGTTCTTCCCTTAGGATCAGACCCCCCCCCCGCCCCCCGAGGTAATTGTGATCATGATTCTATAGTCTCCTCTCTTAAGAAGGCGATTCGGGCTTGCCCTCCTGCCATCCGGGATGCTGAGTCTCACATTTTTGACCGTCGGGATGTTGTAGCCATGGATCTTTCTCGGCAGTCGGATCTTATTCCTCAGGCCGGTTGTCCTTCGTCTGATGAGGGTCTAGTGGTTCAGTGTCCTGCTTCTAGAGATCATTCTGATATGGATTGTCTGGAGCCAAGGATAGGGCCCACGAGACCCCTTGATCTATTTTCATGAAAATACTGATTTGGAATGTCCGAGGAGCGCTGAAACCTTCCTTTCGCTCTTCATTTGATCGGCTATTGCAGCTTCATTAGTTTGATATTTGTGTATTGCTGGAAACTCGCCTGTCGGGATCTAGTCTTTAGCGTTTCCGACGGCGGGTATCCCGGTGTTGGAATTCCTATGCTGTGGAATCCAATGGTCTTTCTGGGGGCATTCTGGCTCTTTAGCGGGAGCCTTCCATCCATGTTGATGCTTTTTATCATTGTACTCAATAGGTGGCCCTGGTTATTTCGGAGGGATTACTCCGCCATGGTTGCTTCTTGGTATCTATGCTAGTACGGATTATAGGGAGCGGCGCTGCTTATGGTCTGAGATACTCACTCTTTTAGGCCAGGGCTTTTCCACTCTCATTGCTAGAGATTTTAACTGTATTGTGGATGCTTCGAAGAAGCGTGGGGGGCGTCGGTTTGTGGATTCTTCGAACTCTAGCGAGTTTTGCTCTTTTATTTCCACTGCCAGGGTTGTGGATATGGGGTTTTCTGGCTCTCGGTTTACTTGGTGTAATAACTGCCGGGGAACTGCTCGGGTGTAGGAGCGCCTAGATCGAGCTTTTGCCTCCCTTGGCTAGATGCAGATCTTTTCCGGTGCTACTATTTCTCATCTACCTTGGATCGCATCTGACCATTGCCCTCTCCTTATCTCTACGGAGTTGTCCACTCGGCCTTGGAGGCCATTTCAATTCGAGCAATTTTGGACTTCTTGCTCTTTGGCCCGGGCTCTAATCCGTCAGGTTTGGCGGCTGCCGGTTAGAGGGAGTTCTACCTACCGTCTATCTCGCCACCTCAAATTTGTGAAGCGCAGACTCTTAAGGTGGAACAATAAAGAGGTGGGGGATCTTATGCAGCGTATTCAGTCTGTGGAAGCTGACATTGTTTCACTTCAGGCGAGGGAGGATTAGGATGGCTGCCTCTCTGAGATAGATCTTCAGTCCCTCCGACGGAGCTTCTCTTTGCACCATTCCTTACTTAGTCAATAGGAGACTTACTGACGTCAGCGGTTCCGGATTCAGTGGCTTCAGGAGGGTGACCGCAATACCAGATTCTTTCATCAGGCCACTATGGCTCGGTGGGCTGCCAATCGGATCCGACATATCAGTGATGAGAATGGCCATTGTCAGCTCCCCCTCCTCTTTGGGCCACCGAAAGCACACCTGCACACTTGTGGTAATCGGATAGAGTTTTACTAGTCTTTATGTAGCGCTCCATAAAGAGCTAGAGAACCCCAACTAATTATCATAAGTGGCAGACACACGAAAACACATCCTGTTAAAAACTTTTCATTTTCATCTCAATTATATACACAAATCACTCAATCAACACTAAGCATCAACCTGCTCAGATAATATTTTTCATGACATTCCTCAGGCAGTTTACAAGATCACATTCACAATCGACATCAAAATCATAAGTGCACACATCATGCTCATAATTTTCTCCAAAACATAAGTCTCATATTCATATCCAAAAAGGTCTAAAACATCATTACATCTCACTATACACATACACATATACAATATACAAATATCAATCCACACTGTCTCAATATACAAGGCTAGCATCTATACACCCTTGCATCCAAGCAAGCTTCACCAGCTAAGGGTTCTGTCCTGCTTATCTTGTGATCCTGGCAGAAATACTCACTGATCTGAAAGAACATTTAAATCATAGAGGGATGAGACCTAAGTCCCAGTGACTGGATAACCATCTAACTATGGAGAAATAGAGAACCATAACCTCTTATTTTCAATCGTATGCTGATACTATTTAGCTTGTACAACTCAAAGTACATTTTTAACATGATATCAGATAAAATAAAATGTAGCTTATTCTTCAAATAACATATCAGTACTGAAATACTCTATAATAACTTTTCACTGAAAGATAACTCATTAAGATAAAAATCCATGCATTACAATATGAAGATATGCATTCTTTATCTACAACCCAGACTCCCATCGGAATCTGCTTGCCCACTGGCATCTCAAGTAAACTCTCCCTCTCGGGATAACTATTTGGCCCACTGGCCCTTTTTATATCACAACATATGCTTTTAAATCTCATGATGCTGGGCTGTGTGTGTAATGCCTCTGAGGTACCACCCTACAGTCGCCCTTCTATAGGTGTACTCTCATCGGGTGCGTGACTAGCAACAGGATCCCCGCACAAATAGCACCCCTTACCCGTGCGGTTCACCCGGCAAAGTGCTTTGTTCCTTAACCCTGGAACCTCGGGTTTTCTCTCTGCCCCCACGGGCTATATATAGTAATCAGCTCCACTGAGCTATGATTCATGCCCCCACGGGCTGCTCACAACCAGCCCCACTGGCCTGGTTAAGCGTGCACTCACCCCTGATTCTGGGGTTCATCGTACGATCTGTTCGCAAGGAGGTGCCGGCTCGATAGTAGTGTGCAATGCTCATGCTACAGTACAGTCTAAAGGGTGATCAGCCCCATAGCTGCCTGATGCTCAGTATGATACATACATCATTTGTAAAGCTTTATCATGCAAATATGCCATGTATACATTAAAAATCCCCTCATCGAAACTCATGCTTATGTGTTTATGCTCAAAACTCATGCTCGAAACTCATGCTTATTTCTTTATGCTTAAAACTCATGCTCAAAACTCATTTATCAGAATATCATATACTAGGTTCTCATTTCTCATATTTAAAACATACATAATACTCTGCTAAACATAACATACCATAACTAGGTATTAATCTCATTATACTAGCTCAAATTAACTTCTCATTGCTAGATGAGAAACCCACTCACCTTAGTAGGTTACTCCTCGACTGGTACTCAACTCTGGTATTCCGGCTCCCTGGAATAACCCTCTTGACCTACGTCAACATACAGATACGATAGCTATTAGGATTACCTCCACACGAGGTTTTCCCACGAACCATGCATGCATACATGATCTATCCTCTACTCAAGATTACTTCTACTATTACCTCAAAATACAATAATCTAAGAAAATCTAAAGTCATACAAGATCTAGGGAAGCTATAGCTTACCTGGAGTCGAGCACAAACCCCAAGCTTCCCTTTCCCTTTCTCTTTCTTCCTTCTTCTTCTTCTTCTTCCTCTCTTTTCTCCTCTTCTTTCTCTCTTTCTTTCTTTCTTTTCTCTGGCTGAACCCACGTTTCCCTTTTTCTCTAATGACTTGGGGACCAAGTCATGGGAAACTTAAGGGTTAAGGCATGCCAAATTCCCTTTTGCCCTCAAACACTCTTAACGCACGCTTTTTGGAAAACACGTGGCTCACTTATAACCATGATATTTTGCCCTTAGATTTTCTTTCCCAAGTTGCCCTTAACACAATTAGCAATTGACATCGGAGCCTTTTCCCATTTTGCCCCTGATATAGCATTTTTTTAATCGATTTATAGCCCAGATTATCATTTTTTACTTAAATCGATACTTTTATGTAACATTTCTAAGAAAAGACTTTACCAGCTTGAAGAACTCGATTTTAGAAATCCAACGGTTCAAACGGCATCCAAATCGGACTTGAAACGGATAAATATGAAATTCTCAAGATTTAACTCAGAAAAACCTGCCGTCTTGGAGTCGGCTCCAGCAGAAATAGGTGTCGGCTCCGACTCCAGAAAAGTAGGTGTGGTCGACTCCAGCTCTGCAGGTGTCGACTCCAAAGCGTGCCGAAAGTTTAAAACCGTGCCAGAGTCGACTCCACTCCAATAGTGTCGACTCCAACCACTAAAAACATCATTTTAGGATAAAACTCAAACTAAACTTGATTTTTCTTGTGATTTAAACCCATTAAAACTTAAGTCTCTCAATTTCTTAAATCAAACTCATTAACATTCAGAAATATACTTATTTACTCCAAAATTTCTTCTCTTTACATTTATCAAAAGGCCAACACACCACATTTCACTGAAACTTTCTGACTTTCATTTCAAATGAAAATGCCATAAATTACAAGGTTTTCAGGATGTTACAATTCTCCCCCTCTTAAGAAATTTCGTCCCCGAAATTTAGCTAGATATATTTTCAAATAGATGGGGGTACTTCAATCTCATCTCATCCTCTCGCTCCCATGTAGCCTCCTCTTTTTGATGATTTAACCATTGCACCTTAACTAATGGAATTCTTTTACTGCGGAGCTGCTTAATCTCCCTACTCAAGATCTTCACTGGTTCTGTTGCAAATGATAAATCCCCCTGTAACTCTATAGTCTCAGACTGAATCACATGAGAGGAATCCGGCACATACCTCCTAAGCATTGATACATGAAATACATTATGAATCTGAGATAACTCTGGAGGTAAAGCCAATCTATAAGCTAGTGTCCCAACTCTTTCCAGAATTTCATAGGGTCCAATATACCTGGGACTCAACTTGCCTTTCTTTCCAAATCTCATAATACCTCGCCAAGGAGATACCTTCAGAAAGACTCTATCTCCAACCTCAAACTTTACCTCTCTATGCTTTTTATCTGCATAGCTCTTCTGTCTATCCTGGGCTGCCTTTAATTTAGCTCTTATAATTTTAACTTGATCTGCTGTAAGCTGCACTAACTCAGGGCCTAACAGCCTTCTCTCTCCCTCCTCATCCCAACACACTGGAGTTCTACATTTTCTCCCATACAAGGCCTCATATGGTGCCATATCAATGCTAGAATGGTAGCTGTTATTGTAAGCAAACTCTATTAAAGGTAGATGATCATCCCAGCTACCAGAAAATTCCATGACACAAGCTCTCAGCATATCCTCCAGTGTCTGGATGGTTCTTTCTGACTGACCATCGGTTTGGGGATGAAATGCTGTACTGAACCTCAATTTAGTCCCCAAAGCTTTCTGTAATTCTGCCCAAAATTGAGATGTGAACCTTGGATCTCTATCTGATACTATCGATACTGGCACACCATGCCTACTCACAATTTCATGCACATATAATTCTGCTAATCTATCCAAGGTAAAGACAATCTTAATAGGCAGAAAATGAGCAGACTTAGTCAATCTATCAACTATCACCCATATAGCATCATTGCCCCTTCTGGTCTTTGGGAGTCCTACAACGAAATCCATAGTTATATGCTCCCATTTCCACTCTGGCACAAACAGAGGCTGAAGCTTTCCAGCTGGACACTGATGTTCAGCCTTAATCTGCTGACACACCAAACACTTAGATACATACTCAGCTATCTCCTTTTTCATACCATTCCACCAGTAATTCTGTTTGATAGTTCTATACATCTTAGTACTACCTGGATGCATTGAATAAGCTGAGCTATGTGCTTCCCTTAAAATCTGATCTTTCACTGATTCCACAGCTGGCACACAAACTCTGCCCTTGAATAATAACACTCCATCACCTCTAACAGAAAACTCTGACTGAGACCCACTCTGAATTAAATCTCTAGCTTTAAGCAAATGTAGATCTAGCAACTGAGCTTCTCTTATTTCTTCTAGCATTTGGGGTCTCACTCTGAAAGTAGCCAACAAGGCTCCTGATTCTTCTACAGCTAGCTCTGCATCTAACCTCCTTAACTCAATCATCAAGGGTAGCTGTACGGTTCTGATAGAAGCCAATGTGGCCATAGACTTTCGACTCAAGGCATCAGCCACAACATTAGCTTTCCCTGGGTGATACTCAATAGTGCAATCATAGTCTTTAATCAATTCAATCCATCTTCTCTGCCTTAAATTCAATTCCTTCTGGGTCAGAATATATTTCAAGCTCTTATGATCAGTAAATATCTGGCATCTTCTTCCATACAAGTAGTGCCTCCAAACCTTCAATGCAAATATAACAGCAGCTAACTCCAAATCATGGGTGGGGTAATTCTTTTCATGGGATCTCAACTGTCTAGATATATAAGCCACACTTTCCCATTCTGCATTAAAACACACCCCAAACCCTTCAATGAGGCATCACTATAGATCACATAATCACTGGCACTATCAGGTAGTATTAGGATTGGGGCTGAGGTTAATCTCTTTTTCAATTCATCCATACTCTTCTGGCATTCATTAGACCAATCAAACTTGATATTCTTTCTAAGCAGCTTAGTCATAGGAGAAGCCAAAATCGAGAAATTTTCTATAAATCTTCTATAATATCCTGCTAGCCCCAAGAAACTCCTCACCTCAGTCTGATTGGTAGGTGATACCCAATTTACTATAGCTTCAATCTTTTGAGGATCTACCATAATACCTTTGGCTGAAACTACATGTCCCAAGAACTTTACCTCATCCAGCCAAAATTCACTTTTACTAAACTTTGCATATAATTGCTTTTCTCTTAATATCTGCAAAACTGTCCTCAGATGCTGTTCATGCTCTTCACTACTTCTAGAATAAATCAAGATGTCATCAATGAATACTATCACAAATTTATCTAGATACTCTTGAAATACTTGATTCATCAGACCCATAAAAGCAGCTGGAGCATTTGTCAAGCCAAATGGCATCACCAAGAACTCATAATGACCATATCTGGTCCTGAAAGCAGTTTTAGATATATCCTCATTCTTTATTCTCAATTGATGATACCCAGATCTCAGATCAATCTTTGAAAACACTGCTGCCCCCTGCAGCTGATCAAACAAATCATCGATCCTTGGCAATGGATAATTGTTTCTAATGGTCACCTTGTTCAACTGTCTATAGTCTATACACAACCTCAAGGTACCATCCTTTTTCTTCACAAACAACACTGGTGCACCCCATGGTGATATACTGGGTCTAATAAACCCTTTATCCAATAATTCTTGTAACTGACTTTTCAATTCTTTCAATTCAACTGGAGCCATTCTATAAGGTGCCCTGGCTATTGGTCTGGTATCTGGGGCTAGATCTATACTGAAATCAAATCCTCTGTCAGGAGGTAACCCTGGCAGCTCCTCAGGAAATACATCTGAAAAATCCCTTACCACAGGGATATTCGTCAGCTCTAAACCATTGCCCTCTAGGCTCACTGCACAAGCTAAATAGGCTTCACATCTCTTTGCTAGCATTTTATTGGCTGACAGAGCTGAAATCACTCCTGAGGGTAACCCCCTCCTATCACCAACAAAACAGACCTCTCTATCATCAGAAGTTTGTAACATCACCTCCTTCCTTAAGCAATCTACTCTGGCTCTATGCACAGATAGCCAATCCATCCCCAAAATGGCATCAAACTCTTTCAACCTCAAAGGAATCAAATCTGCTGCTAATTTCTGACCCTCCACAGAAATATCACAGCCTCTATACACTTGGTCTGCTATAAAAGGCCTCCCTACGGGCATAGATACTACCAACTGACTACCCAACTGGCCCACATCTCTAACTAGATGCTTAGCAAACTCACATGAGATAAATGAATGCGTAGATCCAGAATCAATTAAAATATAAGCATCATGATTATCGATGGGTAGCATACCTGTCACCACATCAGGATCAATCTGAGCCTCCTGCCTGGTCATGGCAAACACTCTGGCCTCGGCCCTCGGAATACTGGATGACCCTCCTGGCTGATTAACATTAGGCCCCACCTGACTGGCTGAAGCCACAACACTACCATCACCCCTCCTACTAGGCTGTCCCCTTGGCATTACTGGCCCCTGAGGAAGCCCACCAGCCTGCTGCCCTCTCCTAGGGCAATCTCTCTTCAGGTGACCTAGATCACCACAAATATAACATCCCTTATTGCCCCTCTTACATTCTCCCAAATGAAGTTTCCCACATACATTACATGGAGGTATATTTCTCCCTCCACCAGAAGGACGACCCTGCTCCCCTACATCACCAGACACCCTGCTGGTGGCAACCTGAGGCACACCCCCATAAGGCTTTCTTTGAACTGGGCTAGATGCTGACACAGATACTGATCTTCTGCCCACATCACCAGGGGCTCTAAACCCAGAATAAAACTGTCCAGTCCTCTGGGGTTTCTTAAATGGCTGAGTCCCTCCCGGAGCAGAAGAATAACTAGGAGCACTTCTTTTCATTCTATCCTGCCTCCTACTCATATATTCTTTTTCAATCTCCTCGGCTTTGAGTGCTCCCTGCACCAACTCAGAGTAACTATTGTAGGTCTGCATACAGGTCTTGGCTTTAATAGGGAGATTCAATCCATCCTGGAATAGTCGACATCTCTCCCTCTCATCAGCCACCAAGGCCCTAGCAAACTGAGATAACTCCACAAAAGTGGCTTCATAATCTGCCACGGACATCCTCCCCTGAGTCAGACAAAGGAAATCCCTCCTCTTCTGATCCCTATAAATCTCAGAATAATATTGCTGATGAAATTCTCTTCTAAAATTTTCCCATGTCAACTCCACTCCCTGGGGCTGCCTGCCCTGAATAGATCTCCACCAACTCTGGGCTCTACCCTCCAGTAAAAAGGTGGCAATACTCAGCCTCTGCTCCTCAGAGCATCCCATCACATCAAATACTCTCTCGATCCTCTGCAGCCATGCCCCGGCCTGAATAGGATCAGTAGTTCCCTGGAACTCCAGAGCCCCTAACTTTCTGGCTCTTTCCACATTCCTCACAACCTCCATATTTTTAGATGGAAGGCTAGAACTAGCACCCACAGCTGCTACCACAGCCTGAGTAATCATGCCTACCAACTCTGACATACTAGGCCCCTGAGTCTGTACTCGAGATGGGTCTACTGGCACAGGGGTAATAGACTGTGAAGAAGACTCTGGCATCTGCTCTGAAGACGCCCTCACTCTAGCCTCATTAGATACTGGCTCGGTGGAATCACTAGAAGCCATTCTATCAATTTGACTTCTTCTAACTGACCTTCTGAGTCTACTTTGACCTTTGCTTCTATCCCTGCCTGAAGATTGCTCTGTCTCTCTAGATGCCTTTGTAGTAATCGTCCTACAAGACATTATTCATTACATCAGTTTCATCATTCAATAGCTATAATCATAAACATTCAATCATCCTAGACTCATACTCATACTTATTCCCCTAGGACCTAATAACCTAGGGCTCTGATACCAAAACTTGTCAGCTCCCCCTCCTCTCTGGGGCCACCGACAGCACACCTGCACACTTGTGGTAATCGGATAGAGTTTTACTAGTCTTTATGTAGCGCTCCATAAAGAGCTAGAGAACCCCAACTAATTATCATAAGTGGCAGACACACGAAAACACATCCTGTTAAAAACTTTTCATTTTCATCTCAATTATATACACAAATCACTCAATCAACACTAAGCATCAACCTGCTCAGATAATATTTTTCATGACATTCCTCAGGCAGTTTACAAGATCACATTCACAATCGACATCAAAATCCTAAGTGCACACATCATGCTCATAATTTTCTCCAAAACATAAGTCTCATATTCATATCCAAAAAGGTCTAAAACATCATTACATCTCACTGTACACATACACATATACAAATACAAATATCAAACCACACTCAATATACAAGGCTAGCATCTATACACCCTTGCATCCAAGCAAGCTTCACCAGCTAAGGGTTCTGTCCTGCTTATCTTGTGATCCTGGCAGAAATACTCACTGATCTGAAAGAACATTTAAATCATAGAGGGATGAGACCTAAGTCCCAGTGACTGGATAACCATCTAACTATGGAGAAATAGAGAACCATAACCTCTTATTTCAATCGTATGCTGATACTATTTAGCTTGTACAACTCAAAGTACATTTTTAACATGATATCAGATAAAATAAAATGTAGCTTATTCTTCAAATAACATATCAGTACTGAAATACTCTATAATAACTTTTCACTGAAAGATAACTCATTAAGATAAAAATCCATGCATTACAATATGAAGATATGCATTCTTTATCTACAACCCAGACTCCCATCAGGAATCTGCTTGCCCACTGGCATCTCAAGTAAACTCTCCCTCTCGGGATAACTATTTGGCCCACTGGCCCTTTTTATATCACAACATATGCTTTTAAATCTCATGATGCTGGGCTGTGTGTGTAATGCCTCTGAGGTACCACCCTACAGTCGCCCTCGTAGGTGTACTCTCATCGGGTGCGTGACTAGCAACAGGATCCCCGCACAAATAGCACCCCTTACCCGTGCGGTTCACCTGGCAAAGTGCTTTGTTCCTTAACCCTGGAACCTCGGGTTTTCTCTCTGCCCCCACGGGCTATATATAGTAATCAGCTCCACTGAGCTATGATTCATGCCCCCACGGGCTGCTCACAACCAGCCCCACTGGCCTGGTTAAGCGTGCACTCACCCCTGATTCTGGGGTTCATCGTACGATCTGTTCGCAAGGAGGTGCCGGCTCGATAGTAGTGTGCAATGCTCATGCTACAGTACAGTCTAAAGGGTGATCAGCCCCATAGCTGCCTGATGCTCAGTATGATACATACATCATTTGTAAAGCTTTATCATGCAAATATGCCATGTATACATTAAAAATCCCCTCATCGAAACTCATGCTTATGTGTTTATGCTCAAAACTCATGCTCAAACTCATGCTTATTTCTTTATGCTTAAAACTCATGCTCAAAACTCATTTATCAGATTATCATATACTAGGTTCTCATTTCTCATATTTAAAACATACATAATACTCTGCTAAACATAACATACCATAACTAGGTATTAATCTCATTATACTAGCTCAAATTAACTTCTCATTGCTAGATGAGAAACCCACTCACCTTAGTAGGTTACTCCTCGACTGGTACTCAACTCTATTCCGGCTCCCTGGAATAACCCTCTTGACCTACCTGGATAGTCGAGGTTTTCACAAACCCCAAGCTTCCTATTACTTTCCCTTCTCTCTTTCTTCCCTCCTTCTTCTTCTTCTTCTTCTTCTCCTCTCTTTTCTCCTCTTCTTTCTCTCTTTCTTTCTTTCTTTCTTTTCTCTGGCTGAACCCATGTTTCCCTTTTTCTCTAATGACTTGGGGACCAAGTCATGGAAACTTAAGGGTTAAGGCATGCCAAATTCCCCTTTTGCCCTCAAACACTCTTAACGCATGCTTTTTGGAAAACACGTGGCTCACTTATAACCATGATATTTTGCCCTTAGATTTTCTTTCCCAAGTTGCCCTTAACGCAATTAGCAATTGACATCGGAGCCTTTTCCCATTTTGCCCCTGATATAGCATTTTTTTAATCAATTTATAGCCCAAATTATTATTTTTTACTTAAATTAATACTTTTATGTAACATTTCCAAGAAAAGACTTTACCAACTTGAAGAGCTCGATTTTAGAAATCCAACAGTTCAAACGGCATCCAAATCGGACTTGAAACGAAATAAATATGAAATTCTTAAGATTTAACTCAGAAAAATCTGCCGTCTTGGAGTCGGCTCCAGCAGAAATAGGTGTCGGCTCCAGAAATATAGGTGTCGACTCCAGAAAAGTAGGTGTCGACTCCAACACTGCAGCAGAAATGTTAACCTTCTGTTTTCTCTACAGGTGTCAACTCCACCTCTGCATGTATCGACTCCAAAGCGTGCCGAAAGTTTAAAATCGTGCCAGAGTCGACTCCTCTCCAAATAGTGTCGACTCCAAACACTAAAAACATCATTTTAGGATAAAACTCAAACTAAACTTGATTTTTCTTGTGATTTAAACCCATTAAAACTTAAGTCTCTCAATTTCTTAAATCAAACTCATTAACATTCAGAAATATACTCATTTACTCCAAAATTTCTTCTCTTTATATTTATCAAAAAGGCCAACACATCCACATTTCACTAAAACTCTCTGACTTTCATTTCAAATGAAAAATGTCATAAATTACAAGGTTTTCAGGATGTTACAGCCATATTGTAGAGGATGATGAGACCATTCGAGAGTAGATTGTCCACTTTTCCAGTCCCGATGGTCGGAGGTGTTTGCTAGTGGTTTCCTCGTTTCCCCTGTTTCCCCGGCTGCCTGGGTTTCCGAGGGCGATAATGCCGTGTTGTCGAGGGAGGTCTCTGCGGAGGAGATTCGATCTGCTGTTTGGGTTTTGAGCCCTGATAAGGCCCCTGGTCCTGATGGGTTTTTGCCCTTTTTCTTCCGTCACTACTGGGATATTGTCGGACCGGATGTTGTTATGGCCATCCAGATGGTTTTTTCATCCAGAGTTCTCCCTCATGATTGGCAATGTACTTTTGTCTCTCTTATCCCTAAGTGGTCGACGGCTTCACTTCCCTAGCATTATCGGCCTATCAGTCTGTGTACCACCCTATGCAAAGTCTGTGCTCGCCTCTTGGTCACTCTGCAGAGAGTGATTCCCCGCCTTATATCTCCGGAATAGAGGGCTTTCATCCGTGGTCATAGCATCACTGATAATGCACTCATTTTCTAGGAATTTATGCATGACCTTCATCGTGCGACTGGTAGAAGGGCTCTTATGGCCGTTCAATTGGACATGGAGAGAGCTTATGATAGGATCAGCTGGATATTTCTTCGGCAGACTCTTCGGAAGTTTCATTTTGCTGATTCTTTTATTGAATGGGTTATGGCGTGCGTGCAGGGGCCTACCTTTTCTATTCTTATTAATGAAAGTCCATCTGGTTTTTTTCCATCTGCTGGGGGGCTCCGTCAGGGTTGCCCTCTTTCCCCTTTCCAGTTTATTCTCTATGCTGATGACCCATCTTGTGCTCTTGGTCAGGCTGTTGGTGCGTCTATGTTGCAGCCTTATATGCCTGGGCCCCAAGGCCCTCCTCTTTCTCACCTGCTCTTTGCAGATGACTGCATTCTGCTTAGCCCAGCTCCTTCTCAGAATGCGGCGGTCTGCTCTGCTATCCTTCAAGCTTACTGCCAAGCCTCCGGTCAGCAGGTCAATCTGCAGAAATCTGTCCTATGTTTCATCCCTTCGACCTCCCCCCGTTGCCAGACTGCGATCTCCTAGTTGTTAGGGATCTCCTCCAACTCTGACCGCCTATCCTATCTTGGGATCTCTATTTCGGGGCGTCATCCTCGGCAGTGTGACTTTGGGGATCTTGATTGATGGATTTCTGATCGTTTGGGCAGGTGGCAGGTCTCCAGCCTCTCTATGATGGGGCAGATTACATTGATTCGGTCCATCCTCACCTCGCTCCCCCTTTATCTGTTATCTAACACCCTGATTCCGGCTATCTGTCTTCACCGGATTGAGAGGCGATTCCGAAATTTTCTCTGGGGCTCGAGACAGGGAGGTCATGGTCTTCATCTCCTCTCTTGGGATATTGTTTGTTTGCCTATTGAGAGAGCGGGCTGGGGATTTAGTCTTTAGTCCTTCGCCGGGAGGCTCTGCTCGCTAGGCATGCTTCTAGATTTCTGTTGGATCCTCACTGCTTCTGGAGCTCTGTCATGCGAGGTAGATATGGTGCCTGGTCTCCTGATTCGATCTCCCCTATTCCCCATGGGTGTTCTCTATTTTGGCGGCGATCTATCAGGCTGCCCTTTCTATTATGTCCGATATTCATTGGATGATTGGGGACGGGAGATCTGCTAATGTTACTCAGGATGGTTGGATAGCTACCCTTCCTCTATCTCGCTGGCCGACTTTTCTTAGTACTGTTGTTGACCCCTCTATGCCAGTGTCTTCTTTGATCTGCCAGGACGGCAATGTCTGGAATGTTTCCACTGTTTTCCGACTTTTTGGGATTGAGCTTGCGCAGAGAATTCTCTCCATTCCCATGGCTCCCTCAGCTGACTCGGATATCAGACTTTGGCGGCGCTCCTGCCTCTCTCGTGCTCCTACTAGGGATCTGGTTGACTGCTTCCGCACTCAGATTTTGGGGCTGGGTGATGTTGCTTGGATATGGCGTTTGCCCATCCACCCCAGGATTCGGCTCTTTTTATGGAAGCTTAATTGGGACCGCCTTCCTACCTGTTCTCTTTTGGCTGCTCGTGGACTCCCCATTTTGCCTCTCTGCCCAATCTGTGGGCTAGAGGATGAGTCGGTCGATCATGTCATCTTTACTTGCTCTCGTGCGAGGTGGATCTAGCAGCAGATGCAATTTACCCTGTGGTTGACTGAGGCGGGTTCTATCCGGCTTTCTTTCTTGCACGCCATTCGATTAGCTGCCCAGAGCGGTCCGGGCTCTCAAGGTGCTGTTTCAGCTTATGTGGCTTATCATCTTTGGCTTACTAGAAACCAGATGGTTTTCACTGAGGAGACAGTCCCATCCCAGGCGATCATCAGAACGACTGTCCTTCTTGCCAAGGAGTACGACCGTTCTTTTTCTGGCGTTCACTCTGTCCGACCCGGCCTCTGGGATTCCCCTGCTGCTTCGGCAATGTACCGTTCTACGGTTTATGTATCTTGGGAGCCCCTACCCCCGGGTTATGTCAAAGTGAACTTTGATGGTTCTGTCTCGGATCGTATTGCTGGGTCCGGTTTTGTTATTAGGGGGTCTGAGGGAGAGTTAATTGTAGCTGGTGGCCATGGCTCCCTTGACATATCGGTCCCTATGGCGGAGCTTCAGGCTGCATGGGCTGGAATCAACTATGCTGTTCGTCATTTGGCCTCTAGCAGATTGATCATTGAGGGAGATTCTTGCACGGTTGTTCGCTGGATTCGTCGGGATGGGGATCTTCACTCCCCCAACCCCCTGCTCCATGCTATTTGGGATTCTCTCCGGTCTACAGGTGTGCCATTGATTCGCCATGTTTATAGGAAGTCAATGCTGCAGCTGATTAGGTCGCCGATGTTGTAGCCCGCCATCCTGGCCCTTGGGAATGATATATTGGTAACCCATGCCCTCTTATTTTGCAGCAAATCATGTACTCTGACCTTTTGGGTTTGACTTGCGCCAGACTGGTGTGATTGCCCGTTTGTAACAAAAATCTTTTGGGTTTGACTTGCATCAGACTGGTGTGATTGCCCGTTTGTAACAAAAATCTTTTGGGTTTGACTTGCATCAGACTGTGATTACCCGTTTGTAATCAAAAAAAAAAAAAAGCCTATCTTATAAATGGTACACAGCACAAAGGGTATCATTAACTTGAACCAGAAGATAAAACCGGACCGGATTTTTTTTCCCGTCGAAGACCGGTTTCGGTCCAGCTCTTGATGTTACGACGAACCCCTGGCTTGGTTCAATTTTGGGGCGCTTCGACTCTCCTCCCACTCCTGCGTCGCGCCCTCCTCGCTTGTGCTCTCCGCTCCGTCCCCATGATGGCGCCCAAAGTCCTCATGGTGAGGGGAGCGCTCTTGGATCGCCAGATTCTCTTTCTCCATCTCTCGATCCCAGCCTTGGTCTCCTCTTCTTCGCTTTTGATTCTAAGCCTCCCCACTTCATTGCTCCAGGTCGCGGAGAAGCCCAGCATCGCTTTTTCAATTGCCTCGGCGCTTTCCGGTGGCCGGGTGAGTCCCAGTTCTCTCTTATAGTTGCGTAACTCGAGTTCTTTCTCATATTTGCATAACTCGAACTCTATGCGACTGTTGTTATCCAAATTGTCAATATATATATATTGCGTGTGCTGGAAAAGATTGCCTGGAAATTTGATTAATTCTGTTTTATTATGGTATTTAATAAGTTGGTAGGCATATTGGTTGAATTCAAGAGCTTGCGATGAATGGGAGAACTTTTCAACTGGAGGGAATGGAAATAGGCCAAATACTTGGGGATGACAATTTCTGACCTCGACCTGCACTGAAATAAATGGACTTTGGTGATGGTTGTTTTACCATCTGGTAGGGTTTGGGTTTGGCCTCCCGACTTGATGGCTCGACATGGGTTGGATAACCCTTAGGCAGTGTTTGATAAGAAAAAAAAAAAAAAAAGCTATCTTTGGATAAGTGTATAGAAAGGAGCTTTTTCATGGGATATCCTTAGGGGATATATCCCCTAGCTATCCCATTGATCATATCAAATGCAAAAAAGTAAATTCATAGGATAACTCTTTGTTATCCTCTATGGTAAAACAGTTATTTTTTCATTCCCTAAAGAATAAATTGAAGGGATAACCTGTTTTTCTGGTTAAAATTATTCCCAACTAACGGTATAGTTATGGCTTTTGGGAATAAGGCGGCCACAGCATAGGCACTTGCCTTTTGCCTTAATGCTAACTGCCTTTTTGGCCTCCTGCATCATGCCTCAACTATTGCAAAATATTGGTACTTTTACTTGTAAGGAAAACCAAAAAATCAATTTATTATTAGAAGAAAGGGGGTGGGGATTTTGCCCGGATACCATTTGATTGAAGAATAGAGACGGAAGGGCCATCTAAAGTTTTTCTTTGCTGGTAAAGTGATTGTTGATTGAAGAAAGAAAGTTGGGTGTTGGGATTGGCCTTTGAAACTTGGAAGGATCCTATAGTTCCAGGATTGGTAATGTATGCCATAGTTGAGTGCTTGAGCTCATATTCCAATAGCAAGGACCTTGTTGCACAGAAGATGTCACAATATTTCAGTCACAAATCCACTTCCCAACCCAAGCTCACGACATGACAGTGCCTGGATAGCAGTTAGCTGTTGGCAAGAGTGTTACAATATCTTTTCTACTTGCCCAACATTTATTGCATAGGTCTGTTTCCTACCCTCTGCCATTGGTATTATTGAGCAAGGAAGGTGATTCTTTGCCAGCTTCCATAAAAAAAGCTTGGATTCTTGGTTTAGTTATAGCAAACTAAAATTAAGAGAATTTCATGTTGGTAAGACCTGAAGCCAGCTTTGACTTGTCTTCATTGACTTGAGTAGTAGAGATATAATGTCTAAATTCCTATCTGACACAGAAAATAAGCATCAGTTTCCTTTGGTTGGGTTTTATATAATACTGCTGATAATTTCAACAAGGAAATACAAGATCAATCTTCGGAGATCCCTTTGGAACATAAATATTGGACCATTCACAGATCCATTCAATATTTAGAGGGATTGGCATTATATGCAATGAAATACTTTCATTCGATGGGTTGTAATTACATCATTATGGGCTTGTAATTTGTAGAGACCAAAAGTACTTTCCTAAGCCTATAAAGCACTTCTAAGAGATTAAGGGGTGTGTGGTAAAGTCTTTAAAGCAATTTTCTGCTAGAAGAACTTTTGTTCATGAGCTGAGAAAACACTTTGAACAAAAGGTCTAAGTTGAAGGTTCTACTTAAAAGTACTTTCTCAAGTCCGTCAAAAAGTTATTTTCATTAGATTTGAAAGTCACAAGATTGAACTATGAGAATTATCACATTTATATTATGATAACATAATAACATAATAATATGTACAATATAATATGTCATCTTATTTTATGTTAAAATATTATTGTAATATTATTACATAAGATAATAATTATAACATAGTTTAATATAATAAATGTTGTATGGACATATTTTTATAATTATAATGATTATATAGTGTAACATAAGATAATAAATAATATATATTGATACTACATATTTATATAATATATTATTATATTATGTGATACTTTTTTAATATCACTATAATAATATATTATATATGTAATATTGTATTATTAAAATAATAACAATTATACCTTCAAATTATATATTGTAATATAATTATTAAATAATAATAAAATATTATATTATAGTATTTAATAATATTATGATAATATTATAGTAATATTATAAAATATTATAATAATATAATAGCTTAATTATTATATCAAACTCCGCCAAGGCCGGTCCCAAGCCCAGATAAAGGACGAGGGATGCGTTAGGTAGCTGATAGCCAGCGTAAAACTCCGTCAGATCCCTTAAAATATGAATTTACTAAATCAAACTTTGCGAAGAGTTAGAACATCCCCGTTAAGAGATGCATTGCATTTGCCTCCGGATGTTTCAAAAAATGAGCAAGGGGTGCCGCACCGGCGCCCGAGTGCGATGAGTAAGGGTTTCTGCACTACGACGAGTGCGGTAAAGAAGTTAGTTCATGATAGTCAGATTAGAGTAGCAACTTGGAATATAGAAATACTAACAGATAAAGCTATGGAGATAGTAGACACTATGATTAGGAGAAAAGTAAATATAATATGCTTACAAGAGACTAAATGAGTAGGTGAAAGATCTAGAGAAATAGAGAAAATTGGATATAAATTATATTATACTGAAAAATATAAATATAGAAATGGAGTAGGAATAATTGTAGACAAGAATTTTAAGGAATATGTTAAGGTAACTAGGAAAGGAGATCGAATTTTATCACTAAAACTTATAATTAAGAATAATATAATTAACATAATTAGTGCATATGCATCACAAGTAGGATTAGACAACAAACTAAGATACAATTTTGGGAAGACATAGATGAAGTAATGCAAGATATACCATAAGAAGAAAAGATATATTTGAAAGAAGATTTTAATGGACATGTAGGTAAACAGAGGAATGGATATGAAATGGTACATGAAGGATATGGATTTGGAGATAGGAATGAAGCCGACATGAGCTTATTAGATTTTGCAGTAGTGTATGATCTAATAATAGCAAACATTTGCTTCAAAAAGAGATATGAACATTTAATAACATTTAAAAGTCGATCTAATAAAAGTCAAATAGATTTTTTCTTAACTAGGAAGATAGATAAAATAACATGTAAAATTGTAAAGTTATTTCAAGAGAAAGTTTAACTTCACAACATAGGATAATGGTAGTAGACATATGGATAAAAATGAAATTAGAGTAAAACGTAAAACTTAAAACTATTAATCCAAAAATTAAATGGTGGAAGTTAAAAAGGAGAAAAACTAGAATTATTTAAAAAATGTTAGTAAGAGAAATGACTATAAATATAAATAGTGATTCCAATTTAATATGAAAAAACAACTAAATGCATAAAAAAACATAGCAAAAGAAGTTCTAGGAGAATCAAAAGGAGTAGGATTAGTAGGAAAAGAAACTTGATGGTGGAATGAGGAAGTTCAAGCTGTCATCAAGCTTAAAAGGACAAATTACAAAATTTGGCAAGATGCTAGGGATGAAAAAGTCTTAAAAAGTATAGGGATGCAAAGAAAGAAGCTAAAAAAGTGGTAAGTAATGCCAAATTTAAAGCTTATGATTATTTATATAATAGACTAGATACGAAAGAATGTGAAAAGACTATATATAAACTAGCAAAACTAAGAGAAAAGAAAATAAAAGATCTTGACTATATTAAATGTATTAAGAATGAAGATGAAAGAGTCTTAGTAAAAGAAAAAGAGATAAAAGAACGATGAAAAAGCTATTTTAAAAATTTATTAAATAAAAATAATTTAGTAAATTTAAGGATAGAAGGATGTGATAACCTAGGAGTAACAAATGAACTAAATTTTTTCGTAGATTTAGTATGCTTGAGGTTAAAAAGGCTTTAGTAAAATGAAAAATGCAAAGGCATTAGAACCATATGCGATCCCTATTGAGGTTTGGAAAGGCTTAGGAGAAATTGGAGTCATGTGGTTAACCAATTTATTTAACAGGATTGTAGCAACTAAAAGAATGCTGGATGATTGAGAAAAAGCATATTAATACCTATATACAAAAATAAAGAAGATATTTAAAACTATGCAAATTATAGAGGGATTAAGCTAATAAGTCATATAATGAAATTATGGAGAGAGTAATAGAAAATCTAATAAGAGCTGAAACTTTGGTGTTAAATAATCAATTTGGATTTATGCCTGGAAGATCGACCATGAAAGCTATTTATTTATTAAGAAGATTGATGAAGAGGTATAGAAAAAATAAAAAAACCTTCATATGGGCTTTATTGATTTAGAGAAAGCATATGATAGAGTATCTAGAGAAATAATACGGTGGGTTTTAGAGAAAAAAGAGTTACCAAAAGGTACATAGAATTGATAAAAGATATGTATGATAGAGCAATAACTATTGTTAAAACAACAATAGAGAAACTAGTGAGCTTCCAATTACCGTAGGTTTATATCAAGGATCTGCCTTAAGTTCGTATCTTTTTGTATTAGTTATGGATGAATTAACTAAACAAATTCAAAATGATATCTCATGGTGTATGTTATTTGCAGATGATATAGTGTTGATTGATGAAACTAAATCTGGAATAAATGCTAAGCTAGAGATTTAGAGAGGCTTTAGAATCTAACGATTTTAAAATTAGTAGAACTAAAACAGAATACATGAAATGTAATTTTAGTCGGAGTAGAAATACAAATGAAGAAACAGTGAAGATTGCAAGCCAAGAGATATCAAGGAGTGAAAAATTTAAGTATTTGGATCAATTATACAGCAAGAAGGTGAAATAGGTGAAGATGTGAATCATAGAGTTAAAGCAGGATGGATTAAGTGGAGGAGTGCTTCAGAAGTATTGTATGATCGACGCATCGAATATTGTATGATCGACGCATCCCATTAAAATTTAAAAAAAAATTCTATAAAACCGCTATTAGACCAGCTATGCTATATGGAACAGAGTGTTGGGCAATATTGAAACAACATGTGAAAAATTAAGTGTGATAAAAATGTGTATGTTAAGATGGATATATGGTAAAACTTTAAAAGATAGAATTAAAAATAAACATATAAGAGAAATGATAGGAGTAGCTCCAATTGAAGATAAAATGAGAGAAAATGATTGTGATGGTTTGGACATATACTATGTAGACCTTTAGCTGCTTCAGTTAGAAAGAGTGATCTTTTAACAATTCATGATAAGGATAAAGGTAGATGTAGACCTAAACTAATATGGATAGAAATAATTAAAAAAGATATAACTATTGGTAATTTGAATGTCAACTTGGTCCTAAATAGAGTAGAGTGGAAGAAGCAGATTCATGTAGCCAACCCATGTAGTTGGGAAAGGCTTAGATGAGTTGAGTTGAGCTTAATCATTATATCATAATAACATATTATAATAATATAACATCATATTATAGTATTATTATGTTATAATATGAGCTAAACTTTGTTACATTTGAATATAGTCAAGCTTAGATCCGGTCACCTCTTCTATCCTTGGATTCATGCAGTTTATGAATCCTAAAGATAAAAAAAGATGGAAAAGGTCGGTGGCTTTAGGATCTATATAGATCCAAGGGTGAGGGAGGTGATCGGATTCTGAACTTGGTTATATTCGAATATAACCAGCTCTAGCTCTTATAATATTGTTATTGTTCTTATACTGTATTATGATATATAACACATATGTTAATATCATTATAATATAAAATATTATAATTTGTTTCATAATAATTATCATACCTTCTAATAATATATTACAATATAGTTATTACATATAATAAATAATATTATATATTATATAATAATATCTATAAATATAATATTGTAATATGAGATGTTAGAATAGTAATTGTTACCTTCTAATAATGTATTATATATAATTATATATAATTAAAAATATTATAATAATACTATGTTATGAGGTAGACTTGGCTACATTTGAATATAGCCAACCTGATCCGATCACTTCCCCCACCCATGGATCTACACAATTCATGAATTTTGAAGATAAAAAAAAGTAAAAAAAAGGTGGGAAGGCGATCGAATCCTAGACTTACATTCGAACATAGCCGAGTTTACCTTCTATGTTATTATAATTATAATAATCATAATATAATATAATATAATATATTATATTATGTTATAATATTATAATATGATATATTTTAATTTTACTATAAAATGATATATATATTATAAAAGGTAGACTTGGCTTAGTTGGCTACATTCGGATGCAGCCAAGACTGAATTCGGTTAGTTCTTCAACCCGTGAATCCATACAGTTTACGGATCCTAAAGATGAAAAAAGTGAAAATGTGGGGTGACTCAAGATTCATGTGTATTTAAGGGTGGGGGAGGTAACCAGGTTATGAACTTGGCTATATTCGAATATAGCCAAGTCTACCTCATATTATAATATCTATATAATAATTTATAAATAAAGAATAATTAATAAAATAGTTTTTGATAGTATAAACACTTGATAGTACCATACATATTTTTATTATTTCTTATTCTAAAAGTACTTTCTCAATCTAGTTACCAAATTGATGTTAGAAGTCCAAAATCAGAAATGTAGTTAGCAAACAGCAAAAAACTTGTTACAAAAGCTTTGCTTCCAAAAGCTATACTATCACAAGCTCTATTGCCAATGGTTTTGCCAAATAGGACCTAGTGCAAAAGGGCTATTTTGAAGGAGGTTGTTATAGTAGGCCTTCAAATAGAGGGGCCCAAGTTGGGGAGGAGAGCTCTAGAAAGAAAATATGTTCAAAGAAGCCCTTATATGATATCTTAGTTGGCTCGATGATGGAAGGGTTGAGTGGTGATAATGATATCTCTCCCTGATCGCATGATGCTATTTTGCAGCAATGACGGAAGCAGTGATGGGAGATCAAACCTTTGATTGTATGTTGACATTCGCTTTAGAATGTTGGATCGTTCACTCGATAACACTGTAGATGGGATTTTAAATATTGAGTAGCTGGGAGCCTTCTCTAGTTAAGTCCTTCCTATCCTAACTCAAGGGCTTTGATGGCATGGTCATCTTCACTCAAGGATCTTGGGAAGGACAAGATGGAGGATGCAAGGAATTTAGTAGGGAAGAAAGCTAAGTTGTCACCTTCTTGTTCATCTTGGTGATACATCTTATATGGAGTTGTAAGAAGCTGACAATCGAGCCTTTCAACTTGAGATGCATGTTTTTTGTTCTCATCTTGATATGTCTTCCTTGAGACTCACCGTCGTGCTAGTTCCATCGTTAGACTTCATCATTGGCTTGAGCCATAATGGAGGTCTTCCCTGCTGTGAGCTTATGAGTTGACATTATTTGTATTTTTGGAGGGTAGGCCTGGAAAAGTCGATTTGGAGGATAATAGCGTGGCCAAACAAAACTCCCATCCCCCACTCCTCTCCATAATTACCTCATCATCATCCAAGCCCTAATAAATCTTGCATTGGATTCAAGATTCCTTCTCGAGTCATTAAAGCTTACATGTTTAAAGGCTAAGCAATACCCATTCAGAGTTTCCGGGTGAATTAATGGATTAATTTCTAACTTCTTTCTTGATACCTCCTTTTCTCTGATTTATCACAAGAGTCATATTATGTTTTATTCTACAGATTTCCTTCATAGATCTGATTTATTACTCTAGATTTCAACATATATCATAGATCTGAAATTAATTCAGATTATACAATTCCACAAAATCAATCAATTCTAGATACCATTAAAAACCTCCTCTTCATCTTCTTAGTACCATTAAACAGAGCCACCCCTATTTCTTTCCACTTTCCTACTTCACCCTTTGAGACCTAGGTTCTTTGGTGATAGTCCCTTGGGCCAAAATGCTTTGGGCTCCCCCAAATTGTTTAAGCTTAAAGAGCTTCCTTAAAATCTTTACTTTATATTAAAATTTCATAAATTGTGTCATTATGCAGCAATAAGCCATTTCTTCACTAAATTCATACCACGCGTAGAGTACCAGTGGATTTAGGCTTTCCTTCATGCCTATGTTGAACCAAAACCCACTCGACAACCTTGAGGAAAAATTTCTTAAATTGCACCATTCAGCATCGTTAAGCCATTGCTTTCACTGAAGTCATACCAAACTTAGAGTATTAGGAAATTTAGGCTTTCCTGTATACCAAAGTTAAAACAAACTCACTGACATGCTAATTCAATACTTGGATATATCATAAATCTACTGCACCATCAGTAGAATATTTGCCTAGATAGTCAGCTTCATGCATATAGCTTCTTGTAGACATAAGAGAAATATCAAGGTAAATTTAAAGAAGAAAGTGCTATGTTAGAGATCACTTGGGTTAATGACCTTTTGATGCTGGCCAAAAGGAGGCTTTTTGAGTTTTTGATAAGGGAGTAGTTAACAAGAGGTTTGGTAAGTGAAATATTTTGATTTAGATGTTTGTTCTGCACCATGTGAGGCACAAAACCAAGCCCGTTGAACAGTGATTTTGAGTGTGCCAGTTATTGTGGTATCATCCAGAATGAAGTTGAGTAATACCTGGTGAGTGGACATGCACAGGTGAGCCCCGTCCCACCAAACAGACATGCTGTATAGCTGTTGTCATTTTGTTTTGTCCAACAATCACTGTATAATTTTAGTTTTACAGTGAGATATGTGCCTATACCTAGTTCACAGTATACAAACATTTGCACTCTTATGTATCATTCTGATTTAGTCAGTATTATTCTTTACATGGGGATAGTTCTACTTCATTCCTGAAAATTCTTGAAAATTTCTCTAATTGGTTTTATGTTTAGCAATTTTTGTTGTTGTTGTTGTATCAATAGAGCGTTAGCACTGGCATCTACTAATTCTTTTACTTTTCTTGATAGTTGCTAGTATATGATTCATCTAGATGTTTTACATGTCACAGATGTCCACACGAAGAGGCAGTACTGATGTGCACGAGTTTGATGGAATGTTTCAAGGACTTCATGCACATTTCAAAGTGACATCTGTGATTGGTCATGTCTTCAGGTCTCCCATCTTATCTTTATTTTTGAGATCCTTTTGCTGTGATGGGATAGAAGTAACAGTCTTTTTGGACTGCCAACTTTTTTTGTTAATTTGCTATGTTTCTTTTTCTTGTGCTCAATCTTGATAGTCTTATATTTTCATGTGGCATGGCCAGATAATAACAATGTAATTAATTGCACATAAGCAACAAAATTATGTATTTCTGCAAAAAAGTTACACAAAAGTCCAAAGGTGGTCGTGAATTTGAAGATAGCTTTATGTATCTAATTGAATTTATTTATTATTTATTTTAATATCAGCAATGCTTAGAGAAAGAAATAGGAATGCAATGAACTTCCATCTGACATGACACAACCATTTAGCAGTTACGAATGTTCATGTGAAACCACAGGAGTTTCTAGCATTTATGAAGTTTATAGGTAGGGGTGTACTTATATAAATGAGTGATACTTTTTAAACATTTATTAGGATAATCCTGGCTTACTCAGGAGATGGTGCAGTGATGGGTTTGGATGTGACTTTGTGGACAGGATCTCTTCAAATAAATTTAAAGTGGAAAAAAAGATGCAGGAGCAAGTTTCAAGAGAAATTTCAAAATGTGTATGGTATATTAGAAAATAGTTTCTGGCCACAAAGGGAGAGATGGCTACCAGGCTATTTTGCTTCACATTGTTGTGGAGAACTTTATCATTAAATTAAATGAATGATAGTTATAGCCTTGTAGTGACTTAAAAGCATGTGATGATGACAATCTTGATTGGTTCAATCTGAGGTTCAAAATGTGCATGTAGTGTTTGAATTTTTTTTTTTTTTTCATTTGGTCAAGACCCTCTTTGTGGTCAGTACTATGTGGATGCCTTTTCTAACCACGCTTATTCTCTTTTGGCCTGGAGGTTAAGTATGTGCTCTCATTGTGTATCATCACTTGTTTTAATCGTTGTTGTATCTTAATTATTTCTCTTTGAAAGAGAAATAAAAGCATGCTTTTGGATCTAATCTGGAAGATAAATTGCTAAAACTACATGTCAATTAGTTCTAAAGGTGAGGTAGCGCCAATTGAGCACAAATTGAGAAAAGAATAATTTGAAAAAAGAACGACTTAAATGGTTTGAACATTTGCAACACAAATCTAGGGATGTACTAGTGTGAAGAAGTAATTTAGTACATGTAGAAAAAAAAAGAGGTGGATGCAGACTAAAAGTTATATGGAAAGAAGCAATAAAGGAAGACTTAATAGCTTTGCATCTTACAAAAATTATGAATCTAAATCGAGTAGGATGGGAAAAAAGTATTCATGTAGCTGACCTCAATTATTTTGGAATTAAGACTTTGTTGTTGTTGGTGTAAGTCTAATATATGTTATAGATCCGACCTTGCTTCTAGATCACACTCCAAAAGTATAATGTTATGCTAATCTTTAAGACCCTGGATCTGAAGGGAAAGTACAAATAATGAGCCTAATACTTCACCGAGCAATAATTTATTTAATTTAACATATCCATTGAATGGAATGATACATTTATATTTTTTTACCAAAGTAAAGTTTACAGTCAATTTTTCATATTCAGAACTGTACTTATTATATTCACAAATTTAGGACATAGATATCAAATTTTAGATCCATTTTAACTTTATGACCTATAAGAATACAATCACATTTACACAGGACCTGAATATTGCATTTAACCCTTGCGACTCTATTGTACAATGATATGTAGTATTGAGAGGTTGTATGGCTTTAATGCTTGATCTTTAATGTTGAGATTCATGCTTGCAAATTTGACTTATTATGATAACTAGAGAGTATGTGTATTTGTGGAGAAAAGCATTAAAATTGATAGCCATTCTTCTTGCCATTTTTATTTGGTATCCTCATTAATTCCATGCATTAATTTATTGATCTATCCATAAACTTTATAAAGATCCATTGTTCCATACCATGGTGTGTGGTATCTGTCTTTTGCTTGTATAGAGCGCATCGTATTATACTAATACTAAATCGAGACTTAATATGGGGGCATACTTAGTCTTGTTACATCGATCTAACCATTGTGTTGGGTGTATTGAAACTTCATTAGCAGTATTTGGTATGGAGTCTAGTATTGAGATTGCAAACCTTAATCCATATGATTGAATTTATTTGAACCAAAAATTAAATGATTAGTGGTGTGCTCGTGTTAGCTAGGGCTAATGCAGTACACAAATCATGCCAACTCTTGGCTCACATTGTGAGAGAAAGATATGCCTAAAGAGAAGGTTGAGGGAAAGTGTAAATGCATAGGACAAGGGGATTTATAATATTTGGTGTTTATTTTTAAAAATTTATTTTCTAATATTTATCTTCCACCTTTCTTTTTGTAATAGATGATAGTTTATAACCTATATCATTAAGAGTGGAGCCTTAATTTTTCCGACAATTGCTTTCTCCTATACTAATGATATTTTGTGTCTTGGGTCATGCTGCCTAACCATAGTTGATGAATCAGGCCTATTTGCTACGGGAGGTTCTAGGGCAGCCGTAGGGGCCGCAATTTTTACCCTCCTCTCCTCTCCCCACCCCCCACCAAAAAATAAAAAAATGACCCAACTTTCACCTGAATCTTGGCCCCCACAATGGGAAATATTGGATCCATGTTAAACCCCACTCTGATGTCTGCCTTTGCCTTGTTTTGGGTACCCCAGATAGCAAAGCACTGTTTCTGTAGTCTTGTTTAGTAAACACCTCATCAAATCCTATTGATTCATGCTATCAAAAATATCCTATTAATAGCATGTTGCACCCATTTGGGATTTTAAATCTCACGAGTTCACCAACATGTCCTTTAATGAGGCCTTAATGTATGCGTTAGTCTCCTTTTATTTTTGATGGAATTTAAGTTTTGCTAGGAGACTTTCAAAATGAGAACTCTAATTGCAACAATTCTTTTCCTTTTCACTAGGAATTGATATGAACAACCACTGTCCATCCAGATCTGATTATCCACCCAAGTCCCATCAAATTAGGGAGATGGCGGCAACACCGATCTCTATTGAGCAGAAACCATAAGCCCTCCCTTGTCCCTCTGCCATCCCCATAGACTCCTCCTCAAGTTCTGTTAATTAATCATGGAAGGGAGTGATTCCTTTGTTGCATAGTTTTATATTTGAAAAAATAATACTATTTATGAAAATAATATTAAAACATCAAGTTTCCTAGTACATGTAGAAACAAAATTTAGTTTGTCTTTTGGCCCCCACATATAATGAATTCAGGCTCCCTCCATATTGCCTAGGTGATGGACTTAATTCAAAATCATTCAATCACTCTAATGTGTATCTATTGAATCTAGTGCACTTTATATTGATTGGTAGTACAACCCCCATCCATTAATGCACTAATTTAAATAAACTGGCATGTGCCAAGATCTTGTTAATATCATATAAATAGACAAGGTTGTATGCATGATGGTCTACTTGAGAGTTTCCTATGCATTCTGTGGCATGTTACCTACCCATAGGCCTAGGCAACTGCTCATTGCTGAACATGCTTATGTAGTATATGGGGAAAACTCTTAGCAGGGGATATCCATTCCCAAAAGCCATAACTAAAGGGATTTGGTAATCCATGGTTAACCATGGGATAAATTTATTCCCTAGTGCAAATAGCTGGTTATCCCTCTAAATAAGCCTATGGATTTACCTTTCTGAATGATCAATGGGATAGCATATCCCTAGGAATAACCAGGAGATTCTCTACACTTATCCCCTATCAAACGCTACCTTAGCATCCAGAGTTTGGTAGTACACTTTCTGAAATATTCCTATCCCTCTGAGAGAGACTTCTAAACCAATTTTCTTTCAAAACTAATCTTTGAAACAGTCCAGCTTCATGGGGCTTTTGGCAATCATTTACATGTTCTAGTGTGTCTCATGACAAGAATATTCCGAAGGCTTTTCAATTTTTTTGATGTTAAGAATCAAATTATTTATCAAGTGGTGAACATAGTTCAGAATATTATCAGCATGAAGGTTAACATCTTGAGTTATATTTCCTTGTATTTAACATTTATATAACTTGTACCTGTCCATCTGTTGCAATTTTATGTTTGTGTGCATATCTGCATGTGCATGTGATATTCTGTGTTCCAGGGTTGCATTTTCTAATCTTTTACCTTTCACTATGACAGTGTAGATTTTCCACCAGCATATCAGAACTGGGAAGTGACTGATCCAATGGATCTTTTCCAGGCTCCAATTTTGAAGTCAGAATCAAACCCAAAGGTATTGTTTTCTTGAAGTGTTTGAGATTTCTGAATTTTTTGATCGATACATTTATATTCTTTGAACAGATATCTAGTATTTCTGTTGCTTTTACACAGCTGGCTTATTTTTAGTTACATTGTGTTCATAGGATAAAAAATAACTGCACATGCTTGGTTTTTATGTTATTCATTGTGCCCTTAGTGCTGCAGTTTGATATGCATGATTTTCATTTTAGGAGGAAAGACATGGTTCAGTTTATTATGTGGTTTAATTTGTAGATATGTCACAACAGTTACCAGTTTAATTGATTACTTCTCAATCAGTGGCCTCAGCCTGCTGAAAATTATGCTTATGAAACAGTTCAGTCCATCTGGAATGAAAATTCAATTGATGAACCTTGCACATGGTTTGTCTTTGCCTATTGCATTCTCAGGAACTGAATCACGTGGCTTTGTGCAGATGTCACATGAGTGATATGTAGATGAAGATATGCTATTTAATTTGCACCCAGTTGAATGAAATAGGAGGGCTCTTCTGAGTTATGTGATTGCCTAGGTTTATATGGAAAATTTTGAAAAATGAAGCTGAGGCCTGAAAAGTTGTCTGGACTAGCAAGTAACAGGAAGAGCTTATATGCATGAGTAGTGATAAACTTACAGAGTGGATGTATAGTGACTCAAAAGGATAGGAAATTTGAGTAATTTAGAGGATACACAAGAGCTGCAATTAATAAGACTGAAGTGATTGAAAGTTCATGGAGATGGTATGAGATGTTATGCTTTGGAGATGAATTGAGATAGTATGTTTTTGTACAAGGACTAGAGTAAGGAAAATTTAGCATTATGTGGGAGGGTAAGGAAAAAGGATTAAAATATTTAAGATAGGATTGGTGGAAGAAGAAAGGATTTGAAAAATGCCATTAACGGGAATGATCAACAAACAAGGATTTGCAAACATACTCCAGTATGGTGGTATGACATGTAATATTAGCTGCTGGTACTTACAAATTCATTAATTTTTTTTTTTCATAGAGATTCATTAATTAAATGATATATACAAGCTGCATTTCTTACCTAGATTAATAACGTGCGTGGTGGATTTATTAGTATGCTTGATGATAGGCCAAAGATGTACTTTATCTTGGAATTCAATGCCATGCAAGAAATAGATTTGAGAATTTGTCACAATAGACCATCCATTCTACATATGAATGCAATGTAACTAATGGCATGATGGATGGTAAGGATTTGATGGATTATATGCAAATTGTTTTTCAAAGCTGTCTTTGATGCATATTTAAATATTGAAACTAAATTTGGATTTGAAGGCAATACTAAGGTTCTAGATTGACTAAAAATAAGCCTTGTTGGGGCATAATTTTCATTTAGCAATAAAGATGCCTTCTAGTTTTTGACATTAGATGCTTTCTTTAGTATCTGATTATAATCAGATCCATGCGATATCTTTTTGCCTCAAGAGAGGATGCGTGGTCTGATCTTCTTTCAAGGGTTAAAATACCAATCTCTGCACTGATGCCAATCACAGGCTAGCACGATGTACAATATTATGTTGTGCTCATCATGTGCCAAGGCTCAAAGTGGAAAACTTGGGGTGGGTCCATATTGTGGTCCATATTGGTCTATGTGCTCATTTTCTTCTTTGTTTACCCTAATCTTCAAATTTCTACATTGATGTAGATGATTTGCACTTGTTTCTGGAAGGGGCTGATCATTCCTAAAACCAGTGATTTATCTGCAATAGGAATTCCACAAGGAAATGAAAGAAGTAAAATTGCAATTTGATGCATGCCACCTTTTATTTTTATTTTTTTGTAGCAACTATTGGACTGACGGATTGGACTAAAGAAGTTTTAAGTGCTGCTCCATGGTGGCAGCATAGACATGCTGGGCTCATGTTTGTATAGGACACATATCTGTGCCAAGATGCTTTGTTGTGGTGACTGCCTCAGCATACCTTGGTACTGACAATACTTTGCCAAGGTTCAAAATACTCTCTTATAACATTGGAAAGAATAAAAAAAATAAAGAGAAATAATGCAAATCAATAAGATAAAATAGACATCATTTTATAATTTGTTGTATTGTCTGTGGCCTTAGGGTGTGCAATTTCAATGTCTCAATGGTTTCATGTTGAAACAATCCAGTAGTATTTTTATTATAAATTAAATGGTATCATTTAAGTGATATACCTTTTTATGTTTGATGATCATCTAAACACGTGATAATCACAATGTCTATGAAATTGAAGTTCTAGGACAGGTTGAATCTATGCCAAATGATTTTCTTCTTTAAATTTCTTAGGAAACCAATCCTGTAGTTTCTAAGTTCACTTTTGAGAACTGTTTCTCAAATTTTTTAAATACCAAGGGCACCAAAATTACCCGTATAGATGTAAATTGGCTTCACAAATTTGTGTTACTGAAATTCTAAATAGATCCCAGTTTTGGATTGGTTCCAAGCAAAACTGAAACATTTTGGTTGGAACTTCAAACTATGATTTGGCATGAGTAGACAGGTCAAGGCTTGCAAGGTGAGGTTAAGAAGCATGCTACTCCTTTTCCTTCTATTCTCACACTTAGCCTATGCTGCACTCTTACTGTAGTCTCATTATTTGTCTTGTATTGGTTTCTTGAATGCCTCCCAATTTGAGACAAGCAGTTTTGTCATTGTTTTTATTATTTCTTCTGCTATATTTCAAATCATAGATACTGGGAAACGTGTTTCCCACTCCAACAGGAGTTTCCTGGGAAACTAAATTGAGAAACTAGTGCGAAGCACATTTTACAAAACACAGAATTCATGTCTACAGATTCCACTCTGATGAGGAGAAAATGTGATCTGATTTTCTCTTCCCCATGCATTTTGGTCTCTCTTTCCCACACACCTCCCACGGCTCATGGCAACAGGAAAAGGGTCCTTTTGGTTAGATTTTCTCAAGATGATTTTTTTCCACGCAAAGTTCTTGCTTTCCTTTTTTAATTAGAAGTCTTATAAAACTAAATTTTTTTTAAGTAAAGTAAACTACCATCCTCTAATATATGTAGCTATAACATGGACTCTACATCTTGCAAAGAAATGTGCTAAGTGCATTAAAAATATTCACCCCTTGCTTTTATTAAAAAATTTAATAATAAAAACACAGTCTATGATTAGAGAAGGAATATGAAACTGGATTTTGGACCTTTCTCTCTCCTGCAGAATCAAGAAATTTGTTTATGGATTTGCCTCAAGTAATCTGTATTTAGTAAAGATTTTTAAGGATATGGGTAATAGAGGACATTGATTAAGGATTGAGATTTTAATACAACAACAACAAGGCCTTGATCCCAAACTAGTTGGGATTGATACATGAATCTTTTTCCTTTATTCTGCTTGGTCTAGGGATATAATTTCTAGGAGATGTAGGGATTAAAATTTTGTTGTTTTGTTAAATTTTATACATATATTTTTGTTTCCCATACTAATTGTATGAATTGTTTTTACAATTTTATATACATGTTTCTGGTTTCTTGAACTATATAGCTTTTTTTTTTTTCTTTCATTGCTCGCTCTTGTTTCTCATATATTTTGCATTCATTTCCGGGGTTTCATGGACACATATGTTTCTTTCAATATCTTGCATTCATTATGGTAACTATGTTTCAAATCACTCGGTAATACAATATCTATTCTGTTATGATATTTTGAATCAGTATTGTGAAGTTATTTTCTGATCAAATTTTATATATGCACCTAGCTTGTTCTCTTTTTGCTTCCCAAAAATTTGTGCACCTTTCCTTTCACCTGCAAAAAAAATTTCATTTAGGACCTAGAACTTAGGCTTCTAAAATTTGGTGTAGACTTTAAACCAAGGTTTGCAAAACTAGTACCGAGATTCGTACTGGTACATGACTGGTTTGGTATCGTACGGGTTGGTATGGCATGGTACGCATCCTGTACCAAGATGGGGCTTCCTTTTTTTCCTCACTCCTATGGCATGGTACGCATCCTGTACCAAGATGGGGCTCCCTTTTTTTCCTCACTCCTAATATCACTCAGCACCAGGTGGTACAGGTTGGTACTAAGTGGTATAGGACTATTTAGCTCCGTTTGGACTGATTTAGTTCATACCAATTTGAAACTTGGTATTGTACCGATATCTTATTGGTATGATGGGTATAGACCGGTATGAGTTGGTACAACAGACCTTGCTTTAAATTGTCTCCTATATTCTATTTTCTTGAGGTCATTTACTTTATTGTGTCTTCAAGATCACTAAGCTCATATGTATCGAAGATTCAATATTGAAACTTAACCTTGCAGTTTGAATTATAGTTAAATAGGAAGTGGTTTCTGCTTTGATATCACAGGTTGGGTTGCATATGATCTAAGTGTCCTTGAGCAGCTGAGGTTTGCCTCGATATAAGCTCTGCTCAGTTAGAAAACAAGCTGAGCTCAAATAGATTTCAGAAGTCTGCTCATAACTTAAATGGGCCCGAACATGAGTGGTTGGCAAAAGTAATGGGAATCTTAGCTTGGCTTGATAAAAGCTTGGCACCGGACTTATGTGAGCCAAGTTCTAACAACTTATGTTAAGCTTGGCTTAAGCAGTCTTTTATGCATCGAGCCAAGCTTGAGTATTGTCATACTGGGTTCAGCTTGGCTTGTTTGCACCCACATTTACTGCTAGCAAGTTATACTGCAGGTCTGTATCATTCTATAATCCTTTTAAGTATCATTTGTGTTCGGGTAATGGGTCAGAATAACTGACTCTTTTAGGTATCTATATATGTACTTATTGTCTCCATGTTTGATGCCATATTCCTTGTGTTTGCTTTGGCATTTATAATCCTGATATGTAATGTTACTTTATAGTTCTTGTCTACATGTGTTTTACTTGATCTGCTGAAACACATACTTTTAAGGCTCATATTCGTAGGCATCTGTCTCAAGAAGCTAAAGGGTGTGGCTACCTGGTTTTATGGTTGGATTGTGATCGTGAAGGTGAAAATATATGCTATGAAGGTATATTTTATTGGACCAATGTTGTTATCGGCACAATTTCCAGTGTTGAATCTCAAGGGGATTACAAGTTTTCCTGTCTCCTGGATAATTAGGCTCATAATTTTTCTGTTGAAATTAAATAGTGAATGAATGGAAACTTGAAGTATCTATTACTAAATTTGCTTCGTCAAACTGGCATTAACTTCTTGCAGTCACATTAGCTAGTTATTTATTTGATTCTCATGATTTTTTTATTAGCTGATCTTGGTAGTAGATCCTGTGATTAGTAAGAATTTGAAAGTTGGTTTCTTTATTTTTTTTTTTCAATACTTTCATTAGACATTCATTTTAATCTTCACTAACATTTTATGCGATCTAGTATGTAATATAGGTCATAAGGTGGCAGAATGTTATAGTTCCCATGAAAGTTTAGGAAAGAGATCATACAACCGTCGCTATCATTTTCCACTATTCGTTTTTTAGATGCAGCCCTTTTGTTGTGTTGGTTCTTTTATTAACATGCCATATTTGTGTTGGGTATGTACCTATACTTGAATTTGCCGCCACATTTGAAGTCTTTTTTATTGGGAAGCTTTTATTTAGAATATGAGTTTTTGTACTCATGCCAAAAGAAGACAATCTATTTTTATACTTGCTCTATCCCACAACCCAATCAATCATTTGTCCAATCTAGGAGATCCAATATGGATGGGTACCAATTGGGACTTCAAACTATGACATAGAGCACTTGCTATTATTCATAGTCTAAGATACCAAAATAATGAATAGAGCAAAGACAACAACAATACCAACAAAGCATTCTAAACTAGTTGGGGTGAGCTATATGAGTTATTTTTCAGCATTATGCTCAGTTTAGGGCCATATTTTTATAGAAATCCTTGTTGCTATTTCCTCCTATATGATTTTTGGTCTATCTCTACCCTTCTTTCTTTTTATGTGTATTAAATTACTCAGCGCTAGTTCATTTTTAAGTCTATATTGTACATGCCTAAATCATTTAAGTCATCCTTCTCTGAATTTGTCTTTAATTAGTACTACCTTTACTTTTTTACAAATGACTTTGTTTCTTATTCTATGTTTTTTTGTATTACCATACATTTATGTTAGCATTCTTATTTTAACATCACTCATCTTGTATACATTGTTTTCAACCATCCAACATTCTATAGTACAAGGCACAGTAGTTTTATGGCCATCTTATAAAATTTTTGCTTTAACTTGGTAGTTATCTTATGATTACACAATATTTTAATTGCACTTTTTTATTTTATCTAATTCATTGTAATTCTATTGATTACATCCTTTTTAATCTTTCATTCCTTATGAATAATCGATTCTAAATTTTCATGATCTTAAATTTTCACTGTACCTTAATCCTTATTTTTAATTTTACTAAAATTGTATTTCATGTGTTTTGTTTTTGTTTTACTTAGCCTAAAATCCTTAGATTCTAATACACTTCGTTATTATTCTAACTTATGATTAATGTCAATTTTAAATTCATCTGCTTATAATATATCATCTGCAAAAATTATGTGCAAAGAAATACTATCCTGAATGTCTAGTAAGCTCATCCATAACTAGCATAAAAAGGTAATGGTATAGAGCACATCTCTAGTGTAAATCTATTGCAATTAAACATTTAATGATATTGCTACCAATAGTTCTTGCACCAATAATTGTTTCATTGCATATTTCTTTAATTACATTAATATAATCAATGGATATTTCTTCTTTTCTAACACCTACCACAAGACTTTTTTAAGGGCTTTATCTTATGCTTTATTCAAGTCAATAAAAGCTATACGAAGATCTTGTATCTTTTTTCTATACTTCTCCATTAACTAAAGAAAAAAAAATTCTATAGTCGATTTTTCTGTCATAAACCTATATTGGTTTTCTGATATTTTGTGTTACATCTTAATCTATGCTCCATCACCCTCTCCTAAATTTTCATAGTAGGACTCATTAATTGAATACCACGATAGTTAAAATAATTTTAAATATCACTTTTTGTTCTTATAAATCAGAACTGTAGTTCTATTTCTTTGTTTATTAGGTATCTTTTTTTGATGTTTAAGATCTTATTAAATAAATTAGTCAACCAAGTTTTTCCCACATGATTTGGACACTACCAAATCTCAATAGGAATTTTGTTTAGTCCAACTACTTTTTCTATTTTCCTTTTTTTATGGCTTTTTTATTTCATATATCTTGATTCTGGAGGTATACTCAATATTTTTATTTTCAATGAAATTAGTAAAGTATCGTAAATCATTTACATGACTTTTATTTAATAACTTATAAAAACGACTTCTCCATTTTTCTTTGATCTCATTTTTCTTAACCAAAACCTTTTGATCATCATCTTTGATGTATTTAAACCGGGTGATATATATTTTTTCTCTTAGTCTCTCAATTTTATATGTATATCTCTCTCCATCCTTAGTTTCTAACTTGTAATATATAACTCTTCACACACCTTAGAATCTGGTCTCTCATTTTGCCTTCTTAACTTTCTTTTAAATCATTTTATACCTTTTATATGCTTTTTTTATTTATATATTTAGGTAGTTTTTTATAGCACTCTCTTATAGTCTTAACCTCTAACTAAACTTTTTCATTTTTATCTTAACATATGGCTCTTTTTGTTTTAATTCTCTAACACCTCTGTAGCTATTATTCTATTACTCTTAGACATCTTCTCTCATATAATATGGATTTCTTCCATTTAGACTCTATTTTTTTCCTTCTAATATTCCATTCTTAAAAACTATTTATTTCTCTCCTTTCAAATCCTACCATATAGTTCTTGGGTTCTTATATTTTTTTAATCATTCTATTCTATTTTGAAATACATACATTCATAGCTGTCAATCTATATTGGGTTGTTAAACAACAAAAAAAGGATATGAACATTTTTTTTTGGGAAAAGTAATTGAACATATGCATTAAATGGACATGATGTTCATGTTGATTGCACTTATAGAGACTGCATACCAAAATGCATGATAAGCCATATGAATTGAGTCCTTGACAACTTGCATTGTTAATTACTGCCTGCACATATCACCAGACACAAGTTCAGCAGGTGTAGATTCTTCCAAACAATAAACCAAAGGCATCCATTATATTATCATTGAAATGAACTATATTATGACTATCGAATGTATGATTAGCTGGTAGAGATTGTCGAAATGAAACATTTGATTTCAGTTTGTAGGCATTCAAAGTGTTATTGTTTAAGATTAATCATGCGAAACTCTTATTTTAGATTTTTTACCATAAATTTTCACATTTGGATAAATTCTTAAATCCTATATGCACAAGTGGACATATATGTACACATAAACTGACAAATTTAGATAGATATATTCAATTTATGTAAAATGGGGAGTTTAGGAATGTTCTATTGATTTTTTGGTCAATTAATCCTGTTATTAGTGGTATATATAGAATGTGTACAGTCTAGAGTCTAGATAACCATGTTAAAAAGATGATGCTATCTGATGCAAAGATAATGAGGACCATACTTTTAGTCTGAAATACTCTCATCTGTGTTTGGTAGGAGTTCTTCTTTTTTCTTTTCTGACCAAGCTTAGCAAATCTTGATGATTGCAACTGAATATGTTCTGTATATTTTTTCCTTGAAGCTATGCATTATCTACAACTCTTTTATAATCCTTGCCTGAATCCTGACATTTTCATCACATTCTGCTAGTCTTGTTATTGCATACATGCCACCTGATATTTTTATATTTGTAAGAAATTAAGAATAATTTACCTGAAATTGTAATGGTATACTAGTTTTGTTACAGATAACTTTTTTTTTTTGTTTTCAAATTATCCTTATCAATTCTTCTCTTCAATTCAGTTATTGAATGTACTGGAATACATGAAAATGAGGCTGGAAGAAGAATTTACCGTGCTCGATTTTCATCTGTTACTGAAAAAGATGTATTGAAGGCCATGGACAACCTTGTTGCACCCAACAAAATGAGGCATTGGCTGTAGATGCACGCCAGGAAATTGATTTGAAGGTCGGAGTAGCCTTTACTCGCTTTCAGACTCGCTATTTTCAAGGGAAGTATGGAAACCTTGATTCTAGAGTCATTTCGTAAGTTCACATCTCCTTCTCCAACTTCTCTTGTCTTTCCTTCCCCTTTCACTTATTCTTTTCATTCATGTACATTGATTTATTTAGCATGCTCTCATAGTAATCTACTAAGTTCCTTTTTTTGTTTCTAGTAGTTTGTTGTCAACTAATTACACCATTTATTTATTGAATTTCACTCACCCTTTTTTTTCTTCCCTTCAAATATGTAGGGTCCCTTCTATTTTATTTGCTCGAAAGTTCATTTTATAATATTTTATAAAATATGTAAACTTCTTAATGCATCAGCCCCTCCTTTACGGTGCTGTTACCTATTGTTATTTTATTTAGCAAGTTGAACCCCCTTGTTATCAACTTTTTTGTCCATAAATCCCATTAAATTGATAATTCTAATAATCACCCATCAGTTATAGATTTTTTTTTTGATATTAAACCTTAACTAGTAGAAAAAAGATCATCAATTTTATTGCTAGATTTTACCTTTTAGGTCTATTCCATTTAGGCCACTGGTCCTGAAGCGACATGGGTTGATTTGCAATTGAAAATTTCAGAAGACCTGATACCTGTGAACAACTATGTAAATATTTAGAAGCAAAAGTTGGAAGAAATTCAAAAATTAAGTTTGATCGACATATTGTTGTTCTTGATTTTTGCCTTGTTTTTTTCTATCCATTTCTTTGAATGCGTGCAACTTGTCTTGCAGAAGTTGAAAATGGGAGAATCTGCCAATGTGTGGCAGAAATATTTACATAGCTTGTTTTACATGAATTATTGGTTACCTTCTATTCACATGACTTATGAACTGCTTTTTACTTGCTAATTTTGTCAGTTCCATGTATTGATAACTGGCTATCATAAGTTCTATTTTTTTCAGCTATGGACCATGTCAAACTCCTACCCTTGGATTCTGTATACAGCGCTATATGCAGATTACCACATTTAAGCCAGAAAAATTCTGGTCTTTGAATCCTTATATAATAAAAGATGGTTATGAACTACGATTAGAATGGGATCGTAACAAAGTATTTGACTTCGATGTGAGGTTTTTTCTGATTGGTGCTTCCTCTACCCATAGTTCTACCTTCAATCATTCTTATGATGGCTTTAGTTTTTTCATTTGAATTACAGGTTGCCACGATGTTCCAAAAGCTGGTGGCTGATGATCGTACTCTCAAAGTGACAGATATTTTGACAAAAGAAGAGTGCAAAAGTCGGCCTTGTGGCCTTAACACAGTTAACATGCTGAAGGTCGCCACAATCACCTGATATTCTTCACTTTAACTATAATATTCAAATGGGCTATCTAATTTTTGACTCAAACGCTGATAACTTTTGTGTTCTTCATGCTCAAATTGCTCTTGTGTACGTACTTTTGTCTTACAAAAGCTAGATTAAATGTTCAAGTCCTAAGAACACACATGAAATTTTACCCTTAACTTTATAACTTGTTTATGTCCTTATTGTGGAAAGCTAAAATCAAATTTGAATGTTAATATTATTCATGGTTACTGATTTAGTAGTCAAATTCTAGGTTGGTTTTTAATTTTAGATCATTAATAAAGACTGTTTCTTTTATTTTATTACTTGATGTTTAATTTGTGAATCTTAAAACCCCAAACTTGGGAGTTTTAATAGGATATTTAACCTTTCAGAAATGGTATCATTATTTGATGTGCGCAACTTTGATTCCTTATATAGGTTTGTTATGCTTTTCAAGTATTTGATTAACAACGTATATCTGTTCAACACCTGCAACCACCCTCTTTCAACTTGGATCATGCAGGTGGTTTGATAAACAAGTCAAGATGACAACTGGGTGAATTTGATAATTAACCAATTTAGAGGGAATTTGAACTCATGACATCCAAATAACCTGAGCTCTAACACCATTTTTGACAAAGCACTTGAACCAAAAGCTTTAGCTAATAGTATGGTTCACTGTATCGAGAATTGATACTGATTCGGTATCGGATTGGTATGGTTTGGTAGGAAGCATATCGTACCAAACTGACGGCATACTAATTAGCCTGTACTAAACCGGCGATGTGCTGGTTAGGTGAATCAAAGTTTCAATAGGGGCAGCAAAATAAATGGGTCTGGATTGACCTTAAGTGGGGTTGTGTTGTAAACGTGTCAACACAATTAGATATTTAATAATCGTTTCATATCACATATTGACTTGCCAACTTGAAAGTGATCTGTTTAAAATCCATTTAATTAATTATGCATTAAGTGGATCGTGTTAAGTGGGTTGAGTCGTGTCTATTCATGCCGTGTCTATTCGTGCTGAGCGATTCATGTCATTCAATCCAATACGATTTGTTTATTAAATGGGTTATGTTTGTCATGTTGTATCATGTTACACATGTAATAATCATGTCGTGTTCGTGTTTGATTTTTGACACGATTAATAAATGGATTATGCATGTTGTATTGTGTTTCCCATGTAATAATCATGTCGTGTTCGTGTTTGAATTTTTGACATGATTAATTAATCATGTTATGTTTGTGTTAACTTATTTACTATTATACCTTAACTTCAACATGACACGAACATGACATGAAAACAGAAATTACCATCCCTAGGTTTCAACCCATGAATTGCCTTGTAGCTAGTCGAATTGGGTGGTTCAACATGGTATAGGACGGTTAGGTATGGTATGAGGTCAGCATGAAGTTGGTACAGGGCAGGGTGGTTTAAGGCGGTACCAGCCTGTACCATTTTGAAATGGTCCTTGTCTGATAGATAAAAGTTCAACAATGTGAGTAGCTTAACAAATATGATATTGTGATAGTCCTTGGCATGCATTTAGCATGGAAAAAAATAAGTAATTCAGTTTTGTTAAACATGGATCAATTTCAATTGCTTATGCTGGTTTATGACTGCATACTGCAAATATCTGTGCAAAGTGCTTTATAACAAGTGGACCGTATAACTTCAAGTAATTTGTTATACAAACTAACACCATACAACTATTCTTAAACACAAACAGCTAAAAGTTCATGATAACACCATAGGGTGATGTGCAACTATTTTTAGACGGTAAAAGCATATGATGGTGTTGTATACATACTGCCTGTACTGTGGGAAGCTTATTTGCCAGTTTTACTATGGGAAGCTAATGTATATGTATGATGGGTGAACTTAAATTCTAGCCTTTGGTTTGAGGTAGAACAATGGTTTTTTATTATTACTGTGTTAAGCCTTTAAATCATGCCTTCAAATCTTTAGAAAAGTGGACAGGATAGATAAATTATCTGAGAAGGATTTTTGACTGTCTCAGACAGAAGTATGGCTATTTGGAATTCTTCGCTATGAAGTTAATAGTGAAAAAGTGGATACAAGCTCATAATGCTTCATATTGGCATGGGCAGATGCGCATTGCTATAATTCAAATTCTTATAGGATGATATGCTATGATGGTTATAACATCTTCCTTCATTAAGGGTAGGTGACAAGGTCGCGTACTTGTTGATTCTTGTAAAATGGTGCCCATTCCTTTTTCACTCCCCTTAGCTAACAGAAGTTCGGCAATGCTTGTTCTGAAGGATTTCTTTACTAAATTTTCTTGCACGAAATATAAATTACCAACAGAGATAAAAGTTTTTGTGCAGCTAGTTATTAGTGCTTGGTAAGGACTAAGGATGTATGAAAAATCAGTATTGTACAGCGGATTGTGTTGTTTGACTACCATTATGGTGCACCTTTCATTTGGGCTTTGGTGCCCTACAAAATTTTCCCACTATCCATATTCATGCATGTGCATGTGTATTTATCTAGCTATTTTCCTCTCTCTTTCTCTCTCTCTCTCTCTCTATAATATTTATGTTACTGCACTATCATATGGTATTAGCATTGATACTAATTTAAATATGATAATATCTCCTTTTATTGATCTTTTTTATCTAGTGATTGTGCAGGGCTACATGCTACTGAGTTTGATTGGAAAATTTTCAGATCTAGTTTTATTCTTAGTAAATTAATTTGTTTCAGAAGAATTTGGAAATTGAACAATGGATTGGTTAGCATGGAATATTGTGTATGCTTGTATGTTGTTTATGTTGTCATGGAGGATGGCATGTTGGCACCATTTCACTTATTTTACCCAGATATTTGATTCTTTGATGCTCATATTATATCTTATGACTTTTCTCATATGTATATAAATTCTTGATGTTTTTGATTTCAGAATGTTTGATGCTCAAAGCATGGGATATGCTTCTTACACAACTAATATTTTGAATATTTTCTCTAAGCTATTAGTTATTAAATTGAGAATATCTCACTAATTGTCTTGGTTGATTTGTCAAGTCATAGAAGTTGATGGATTATTAATTCATCTACATATGTTTTATGTTTTATAGGTGGCTTCAAGTGCACTAGGGTTTGGACCTCAAACGGCGATGCAGTTAGCAGAGCGACTATACACTCAAGGATTTATCAGGTTTTTTCCATACTAAATTATCTTGGGGATGGTAGAGAAATTTGGTTCCTCCCATAAATTTATATTTTGGGTTTTCTGATAGAAGTTTGTAATCTTGAGGTTTTGGGATAGATCCAATTTAAGTTTGTGGTAATATCTAATTTATCGTTATATTGATAGAATACAACTAATAAGAAAATAAAAAAAACCCCAACTAGTTGGTTACATGAATCCTTTTTCTCTATTTTGCTTGGTTTAGAGTTATACTTTTTGTAAGATGCAAAGATTTGAAACTTTTTTTTTGTTACTTCCTCCCATATAATTTTTTTGTTTATCTTTTTCTCTTTTTTCTTCTACTTGCATCATATTACTCTTTCCCATCGGTGTATCCCTAGATTTAAGTTGCAAATGTCCAAATTATATAAGTCATCCTTTTCTTAATTTATCTTCAATTGGTGCTACCTCTGCCTTTATACAAATGACTTTATTTTTTTTTTTTCGTTTGCATTAACATCCATCCATCTTAGTCTCATTTCAGTTATATTTATCTTGTGTATATATAATTTCTAACCCATGTAGTTGGAAAAAGGCTTAGATGAGTTGAGTTGAGTTGAGTTGAGTATATGTAATTTTCTAACCAACTATATTTCATATCATAGAGTATAGCTAGTCTTGTGGTTTTTAATAAAATTTTTCCTTCAACTTGGCAGGTAATTTATATTCTCATAATATTTTAATTGTACTCCATGTTATCTAATTCACTTTAATTTTATGGACAACATCATTTGCAATTTCTCCTTCTTTAGGAGTAATCGATCCTAATATCAAAAATGATTACTTTTAAGAATTTTATTATCTTCAATTGTATACTCTACCTTCATCTCTATTTTTAGTTGTACTAAAATTGCATGTCATGCATTCTATCCTTATCCCACCTAACCTAAAATTTTAAATTTTAATGCACTTCTCTATAATTTCAACTTACGATTAATCCCAACCGCAATGTTCCATATATTAATATTTTGTCATAGGAAACATTTGGATATATTATACATGGCATTTTGTGATTAAATGCATGGGTATTCTGATATCGCGATGATTGCAAACCAAGATCCCCTTATCGGATACTACTTTGGGCTAGCATGGTTTGCACCACGTTGGTATGGGGCAATACGGGTGATTTAGGATGATTCACCCATTGTACTGAGCCAAGAGGCCGAACCATTCCAATTCTGGGTTGTTCTGGCTTGGTTTGGTTAAAAAATTTGATAGATACACAGTTATCTGGCATACAAATAGAAAAAAATCTCTCGAAGTCTCAATAAATTTTAAAAAACTTAACAAATAGAATCTATAGGTATGAAAGGACGTCGATTTCTAGGTTCTTTAAAATGAATATCATACTCTTAGGGATCACTGAAAGTAAAAGAAAAAGATGAGAATCTACTTATATAAGTGAGTAACATAAAGTAATTCAAGTGATAATATGACGTGGTGCAGATAAGCAAGTCAATAATAAATCCTACAAAAGAGTTGATGCATGCAAGCTTGGCTAGTTTGCATAGAGGAATAATCATTGGCCTCTTGCCAACTCTTTGAGGGTTTTCGTGTTGTGCCTCCAACCAATCGGGATTGCTTCTTGCCTTACGCTAGTCCTCTCCCATAGGATCACAGTCTCACGCCATGATAAGTAAGGAATCACTTCAAGTCGGGAGTTGAAGAACTTTAAAAATTTTATTAATGAATACTTAACGTTGAAATAAATACAATCAAAGCCTATTTGTAGGAGAGATTTTCCTAAAATTAACAGATTTTCCTCTTTTTTATAGGATTTAAATTTCTTGTAGTGGATAGAGATAAATTTTAGATAAATAATATAAAACAGACTCATACTCCTGGACTTCTAACTCATCTAGTATGAGTTTCTAGAATAAAGAAATATAAAAATTCAGAAGAAAATAAAAGTTGTCATTTAATTTATGGCCTGTGGAAGGACATTTTCATAATTTTTTGGTAGTTCACCAGAGTAGACATGAGTAAATCATTCATACCTTGCCCATTTGACCTTTGTTTTAGGTGGTGAAAGATTTGTGGGAAAGGTAACTTGATGTTAGATGTCATGAAAGTCACTTTATATGAATATTTTAATTATATTAGTGTTGGTGAAGCTTCCTTTAGGACTAATGTGCATTGGATTGCCTTTTCTAATACGATTGGAGATAAACTTCAAAATACTAACTTACTTCAAAATACAGACTTTTTAAGCTTTGACAATCTTCTTTCATATGATTTGGTCTGATAAGGCACCTTTTTAAGCATTTGGAGCCTTTGTTTCGAGTGCTAGTGGACAAAGGGATCCATGACTACATCAAGAATACCGTACAATGCTATGGAATAGTGCTATTCTTCAAATGACATAACTATCATTGTTATACAAAATTGTAATTGTGATAGCTAACATGGTGCTCAATGTTATATAAGTCAATGCTGCCAGGAATAGGAAAGAGGGTGACGATTATGCTGACTTTGAGGGAGTCTTTGCAACTCCTAACAAACCTAGAGGGTCACTAGAAGTTGAACTAAGCAAGCATGGTTGTCCTGCATTGAGTTTGTGTAGGTCAAGGGGGACTCAATGATGAGGCCTCAGTACTTCCTAGAGTTGTTATAAGTGAATGAAGTTTGTGCGTTCTTTCCTGTGGATATGGATCCTCACTATGCTACATGTTCCATTGAAATCAAAGGTAAGGAGTGATGGGGTAGTATTGCTTGCTTGAAGGACAGGGAATGGTCCCACCATAGAGCTAGCATCTAAAGGCTATTTTCATATTGGAGAAAATTATTGTATGGTTGGGCACTTGTGCTTTGTCCAAAAATAGTTCATGCTTTGTGCTGGGGCGTATTAGTTAGTGTTGGATTGCAAGTGTTTGCATCACGCTCCCTGCTTTTGCAGATTGTTGAGCATGAAGGCAACCTTGTGGCCCTTATGGATTGTATTGGAATGGATGCTAGTAAGTAAGATGGGTGAATGGTATGCTGTGTTTGTGGTTGTGGATAGTGTTGGTCATCATGCCCATGAAGTAGCTGTCCCCTCAGTTCTAGAATCAGTGTAGCCTCTTGTGATTTGAACATTGTTTTTTGCACACTTATTCGGCCTCAAATCATGTGAACAAAACATGTGTTCAGAGACAATGAAGTGGAGGAGGAGATGACACGAGAATAGAGAGAGGCAGGAGAATAGGTGAAACAAAGATTTTGAATAAATGGATTAACCAATTGAAAAGCATCCCAATCAGTTGTTTCCTTGATGCAGAGTCGATCAGTTTAAAACACCATGTTTCAGGCCTATGTGGCATGGTGGTATCTCCCATCTACTTGCTTGTGCTGGCATATCACTACTAGAAAAGAAAAAGGGCCTTGGTAGCAAATAAGGGTAGCTTAAACCAGAATTACACTTTTGAACTTAACAGAGGATGCTTAGTGTTTAAGATGAGAAATAATTGCTTATGAACAACAAAATTGTGATGATGTAAGATCTTATTAGAAGATTGCAAATTGCTAAGTAAATCAGAAATCTAGAAAAGGAAATCAAGTAAACCTGAAATTTACAGTAGGAAAATAATCACACCACAATGTAACTCCAATAAAGAACTTGACATATGCTTTTAAAGATAAATCAAATAGGGAATTATTGACCTATAGGGGGAAGGTTTTCTTATAGAGCAATGAAACAACGAAATAAACCATAGCAAAGCAAAAACAAGGAAAATGATATTGAAAATCAGGAGGATCTTTGATGTTTTGCTTATGTTTTGAGGATAAAGTCCATTCTCTGATGCTATATATTTGCGAGATCTTTTGTTATCGACATCTCTTGAGTTCAAGCAATGTTGGAACCTATGTAACCTAGACACCTGGATATTTGTGAAGTTCTATGGTTGCCACTTTAGAGATTAGCAGAGAGTTGAATTCTTCCAATAATGTATCAGACACCTGGATATTTGTAAAGTTCTATGGTTGCCACTTTAGAGCTTAGCAGAGAGTTGAATTTTCCAATAATGCATCAGACACCTGGATATTTGTAAAGTTCTATGGTTGCCACTTCAGAGATTAGCAGAGTTGAATTCTTCCAATAATGAGTTTGACCATCCATTTTCATGCTAGAAGTGAGTATTCAGTCTTCTAAGTAATTGGCCAAGGACGTATGTATTGAAATAACATTGCAAAATATTATTTTTTTAGGTCTTTAAGTTAAATGGGACGTTTGAATGTTAAACTTATATGTATAGAAAGACCTTAATAAACAACAACTTCTTAATATATTTTTTAATGATTAAACAAGCAATGTTAAGGAAATAAATTATATAATTTAGAAGCATAATTTTTGATACATATCCCAGTATCTCCTTTTTTCCCCCTCTTGCTAAGTCAAACATAGGGATGCATGTCCAAATCTAATTCTCATATTCGTGTCCATGCAACACTAGTTGGAACACTTTAAGTAAGGGCTGCCAAGTTGTATTTATTGAGCATGGCTTGAAATATGATGTATTTACTCTATATAATTCACATATTGATACAGTAACATATTGAAGATGCCCTTTCTATCTACTCTTTTTCATTGAACTGGATGATGCAGATGTATCGATATGAGTTGATGTGACATATGGGTCTGAGGTGGTGCTATGCAGTCAAGATTTCAAACCTTGATTTTGATGCCATAGATCATCAGCACTGAGTTAATGGTTCATCATGTGTCTTATCTGTTTCTCTGTCATGACCCAATCAAAATGAATAGTAGTAGAGTTTTTGCTTATTTTGGCTGTCTGCTAGACTTATTTTATTCATTCTAAATGACTATCTACAGTTATCCGCGTACAGAGAGCACAGCATACCCTTCATCATTTGACTTTAGAAGTACACTTGGTGCACAACTAAGTAATCCTATTTGGGGTAATGAAGTGCGGCCACTACTAGCTGATGGTTTTCATAAGCCACGACATGGATCTGATGTAGGTGACCATCCTCCCATTACTCCAATGCGATCAGCAACAGAGGATATGCTAGGAAATGATGCTTGGAGACTGTACCAATACATCTGTCAGCATTTTATCGGCACTGTTAGCCCTGATTGCCATTATACAAGGTTTTTAAGTCAACTCCTTTAGTTCTCATGGTATTCTGCTCATAAATAAATCTGTTATGGTCCGTTGTCCATTCTGTTATATGTCCAAGAAGTATGTTTGGAGAACTTATTTTGTTTATATAATCTATTTCTCTCTCTTTTTTCTTCTATGTTATCAAATCACTCCACACTGTTGCATCCTTGGATTTATATGGTGAACATCCAAACCATCGTCTACTTTCAGGTTACACTTATTCCAAAAACTTGCTGTATCAACTCAGTCATGGACCTGATGTTGATTTTAAGTCGGCCATTTCGAGCCAATATTCCCATTTTAAGGAAGTCCAAAACATGATTAACTCAGTCCACATACAACCTGGTTTAAATTCCACCAACCTATTGTTTGTTTTACTTGGTGAGATTTCTTAGTTATCTAAACCTTCAACAATTACTAGTGATATATTGAATTTGTATAATATGTATAATAATTGAACTAATAAAGTTCAGTGGGAAGAATACTTGTCTTTGCTAATTCTTTTTGCCTGAGGTATTGATGTGTGGGCTGTATAATTCAACTGACAACTTCAAGAGCACCTGTTGGAGAAAAACCAAGAAAGTAACAATTCACTAATTTAGGGAAACCCTCTTATATTCTTGTGATATCCCATAGTCACTCCCTTGTGATGCTTTCACATTTAACTTGAAGATGATAAAAACACAAACTATTTTGTGTTAGAAAAGTGGTTGATAGTATAAAATGAAGTGACAATTGATCTTTGATGTGTTCCATTTGCTCGGGAAATCATAGATTGTTTGCAATCTGAATAGTACCCTAACTATCAGAATGGTGAAGAGGTAAATTGGAGAATTCTTTTTCATGAAAACTTGTTCTCTCCCATGGTGTGGGCTCTAACATCAATCCTGTCCTGGACAAGAATAATTATTTGCTACTACTTCTTTCTATTGAAAAACTAAGGAGTCTTCTGTGTAAGATGCAAAATGTGGTAGTCGAACGTTAGTAGGTAGGGTAACTAGCCCAGTAGCACAAGGCATGTGATACTGATGGGACGGAGGATGTGAATAGATACTTAATACTTCCTAGTTACGTTGCTCTATATATTTTTTTAGTGGAAATATCATAGAGTAAAAAAAAAAAGTGTTGGGAAGCTAGCCTACTCTTTATTTGCTGGTCAAAATGTGGAATGTAAGAGATGGCTAGGCAGGAAAAAACTGTTAACATTTGGTGGGATTTAAATAAAGCATTGCAAAAGTTAGAGACAGTCAGAACTAAGCAGGTTGAACATGCATTTTTACTGTAGCATGCAACTTTGAGGAGAGAGGCAGCATTTAGTCTGGAATAGTAAAAGAATGGAGGATCTTTTGTCAGAAGTTGAAACTTGCAGCTGTCCCAAGGAATATATTCTTCACAATGTGTTGTGATGATGTAAACTAGAAAAAGTCCGTTAACAGAAGAGATAGTAAATAATGCATAAGCATGACCAGTTTTACCAAGGAACAAATAAAAGATTATAGCAAAAAGTTGCTTCGACCCAAATATGTATGGCATGGAAGGAAGTAAATATTGTTGGTTGCCTGCCTGTGGAAGCTACAATATTATGTAGTGACATCTCAAGAAAGATAGTTAAAGAGACATGGGATGCTTTGTGCATCTTCTTGGAGAGATCTTACGCAAGCAGGTGTTCTCAACTTACTTTCTAAGGAGGTTAACTACAAAGTGCAGCTACAACAATGATTGTACTCTTAGTGTTCATCTTAAGCTACATTGTCAATGGTGTTATTGCAATCCCTTTTGTAGTTCTAAGTGAGGATACAAGTGACCAGCTTGATATCCAAATTGAAGGTTGACATAAAATTCCTAGAAACCAAAAATCACATATTTTGTTGGTCTTTAACCTATACATCATGGAAACACAAAAATGAACACTTTTCATTGTGCTAGCATGCTAGATTACAAGATAAAGCATTACAATTATAAATCCATGTTATGGATTATGTTTTACCAGTATTAAAATGTGTATAATATCAAAACATGTTCTCATATCATTTTAACCAATCATTTTTTCACCCGCTTGATGTATAAGTTAGGGATCATCAAAACACATGATTTTTACTATATAGGCATTTTTAGTAGTACAGATCATGATTAATGGTATTGATCTTCAACTAGGATAGCCTATTATTAATTTTCTAGTTGAGAGGGGATATCCTCTCCTCTAGAGAGGAGCATAACCCATCTGAGAGGGGATACCCTTTCCTCTAGAGAGGAGCATAACCCATTTTTTGTATTTGTATGTATTTATGTTTGGTGGAGATAGAGGCTAAGATGCTTTCAAGTGCATTTGGCCTCAAATACTTCCTAGTGAAAATCAATGATAAACTTCTCAAAATAAAAATTGATGCCATTTTATCTATTGTATATAAAATGCCTAGAGATTAAAAAATCATCTATTTCAAAGGAATCTTGTCTATCCATCAAGTGAGCGCAGAATGAACTATAGAAATATAGCTAATGAGTTGAAGTACATTGTGCACTATTTAATTTGCAAATCTACTTTTGATCTTGATCTAAATATTTTCAAAACCTATACAGATCAAATTTCAGTTGATTTGGATGCTTCTAAACTATAGATCAAATGAAGACATGACATTATACTATTAAAATTGTTCATTTTTCACTGATTTGATGCACGGGCAGAAGATTTTGAAACTGCATGATCTTTTTAGGCATTTTATGCATCATAGATCTTGTTCAACAGTGTTGATTTTTATTTTGAAAGGTCCATCCTGCTTTCACTAGGAAGCAAGCATTTTAGATGAGCACGCACGCGCATGCAAGCACACAAACACACTATATGTGTGCGTGTGTCAGGATTGCCATGCTGGGTAACTTGGATGCTTGGCATGTATGTCCCATGGCCAGGTTACACTGTTGATACCCCTTAATTAAATTAGAAAATGAGTCTTGGATTTGTATGCACACCAGAAATTGAGAGAAAAATAAGCAGTTGTAGTCCCAAGCGTGAGTATGCCCAAAGGCTTAAAGAATTGCAGTCTGCAACAAAGTTTGCTTGCTCCATTGACATAGGAGCCTTACAATAAGAGCTGGCCATATACAATTTGTCTATGTAGAGGCTAAGAGTCACTTGAAAGAGCCATTATTACATGGTTCTTGATAATGGTGCTTGAATGTCTTATGGTCAACACTAGACTTCAATTTAGTCTATAGTACACATATCTGACCCTGGGACACATTCATAAGAAGAAATTCTTAGATACTGAAATGATCTGGCACTTAGACATGCATCGGCACTTGTCACACTGGATTACTTTCAATGTAAGTTATTAGACAGAGGATTGAAAGATTTTGATGTGCTAAGAATTGGGTGAGATGGTTCAAAAATTTACAAGCAGAATTCTAAATTTTTTGTCATGTTCATCAAACTTTACCATGGCAAATTGGTCTCTCATGACCATTCAATATCCTTCAAGATATTTATCAATCATCATCTAATTAATTGTATTTGTAATAGCTGCTACGTCTGAAATCTTTGTATCTGTTGATACATCATGTTATGATAACTAAAATACTTTGCTTGGTACAACCTCTTCCTAAATATTAGGTCAATGAGCCATCCATGCAAAAAGGTATGTTTGAGGACCCATTTGGGCATGTATTTAGTCCCGCATTGGTTGCGCTTTGGGGATGCATTGTTGGGCATTGGAGACGTCTTAGGTATTTAAATAGAGACCCTAATTAATAACTTCTAGCTAGCTTTTAAAAGTGAGGTCTTTGGTCTTTAGTGTGTTTTATTCTACATTGGTTGTTCATTGGAGATGTCTTGGGTATTCAAGGGCAAGGACCCCAGTCAATAACTTCTGGGTAGCTTTTCGGGTGAGATCTTAGGTCATTGCAATGTGTGTGCTTATGTTTGTGTGTTTTGTGCGTGTGCGTGTGTGTGTGTGTGTGTGTGTGAGAGAGAGAGAGAGAGAGAGAGAGAGAGAGATGTTATCATGATTTTGTTGTCAAAGCTTTTCAAGATGAAAGATATTTATAATCTTCATTTATAGCATGCTTTTCTCCAATGATTGTTCCAGGACTAAAGTAGAATTTGCAGCTGGTGGAGAGCTATTCCACTGTGTTGGGCAACATGTTCTTACCAAAGGATTTACGTCTATCATGCCATGGATGGCAGTTAGTGAGAAGAATCTTCCACAATTTGCTAAGGGAGAGAAGATAACTATTCTAAAAGTTGACTTGTATGAGGTGGAATTCTGCCCTATGTATTTGTGGCTTCTTTCTTATGAACAACTTTGGCAGCATGTGTATTTTAATTGGCCATTTTAAAATATTGCAATCTATAACGTCTAGCTTAAAATTAGTCTCCTGTCTTCTGTAGTTATGCTGTCCTAAATTCAATTTCATTTGGAGATGAAGCTAATTCATATCTAGGTAGATACTAGATATTTATAGCTATTAGCATGACCAGTTTTATTTAATTTCAGGGGAGTACCTCACCTCCAGACTACCTTAGTGAAAGCGAGCTAATTTCACTCATGGAAAAAATGGGATAGGTACAGATGCTTCCATCCCTGTACACATAAACAACATCTGTGAGCGCAACTATGTGCAGGTTGTTACCTTATTCTTCTTGACAAGTTTAATTTTTCTCATTTTTCATTTTTGATTGTGCTTATATAAGTATGTATCCATCATTGTCTAGCATACTAGCATCTAAACCAGCGACCTATTGGAATTCTGAGCGTCTAATGCCTTCTGACTCCTAAATCTTAATTTTATTATGTTGCTTACAGGTCAATTCTGGAAGGAGGTTGGTACCAACAGCCCTAGGGACCACTCTGATAAGAGGATATCAATGCATTGATCCAGACCTTTGTTTGCCAGAGATCCGTAGCTTTATTGAGCAGCAAATCACTCTGATTGCTAAAGGAAAAGCAGATCATATCCATGTGGTGCAACATGTCCTTCAGCAATCTAAACAGAAGTATACTTACTTCGTTAAAAAGGTAAGTTTTTAGCTGATATGTTGTAAGACGATGCTGGTACCTTATAATTCTCCTTGTTTATCTATATCAGGGTTTTGTTGTGAATCTTGGAAGATCTTTGAGATTTACTTTGTGACCTAAATGACATTCCATTATGGTTTTATTCTACAGCATTAAGTAACATTGGCAGTTACCCGCAAGGGTATAAAATGATAAAGCGTAAATCTGTAGTCTATATACTGAAACCCCAGATTGTATCCTTTGGAATGCAAGCTGTGCTTATCAACCCATCCTTTTCAAGGAGTCCTTTGCCAACCGATAACCTATCCTAGCATATCTTGGTATTTTGATTGGCGAATCTATAATGTGTGCACCACTCATTTTATCTATTTTCCCTCTAGAATGCTAGTTGAATTATGAGTCTTATGACCTCCATATCTACCACCACATATAGTAGAACCCCCTGACCCACCTCTTTATTTCTTTTCAAGGCTACCTGTGATTATTAAAACAGATATTTTGTTAGAAATATGCTGTATATCAGGAGAAAAAAGATTGCCTTTGAATACCAACATAGCTCACTGTTAGTTAAGAAAGTTGCAAATAATTCATTAAAATCTAGCAATTAAAATTTGCAACTCTTTTATTTGCATTTCTTGGAATTCTGTCTTAAGTGGTAGATAAATTATCATCTTCTTCGATTAATATCATAAGGGCAACATACTACTTGGAAACATCTCTCCTTGTTCCATTATAAAATACAAATGTGTTAGAGATGAAATTGAAGATTCTATTGGCTTGAGAATAAATTTTAGCATTTGTCTAATTTTTCTGGCAAGAACATTAGTTTAAATGAGCATTGTAACCTTATATACAATATATGCTTATTGTTGGAGAAATGGAAGGAAAAAATATTTTTCTTGTTTCTTGATTTTTCACTCCATATGATAGGCATTGTTGTAGCCTAAACATAAATTGATAATTTTTTTGACCTAATTTTTATTTGTGACCAGATGAGTCTATGTTTCATAATCCTAAAATTGATTCATATTACATAGTGAGAGTCAACTTGAAAAAATGGGAGAGTTCCTATCTTATCTTGTATATCAACTCATTGATAAATTTCAAATCCAACACTATATAGTCATTATAAGGTTTTTAGTCCTGGTGGGACAGGCCATCCCATTCCATTCTTGTGAAAAAGGGAAGCAAGATGGGAGTGGAACTTAGAAACTTATCCATGTAAAGAAAGAAAAAAAAGAGGGAAGAAATAAAGGAAGGAAGAAGAAAAGGACAAAAAAAGAAAGGAAGGAAAGAAGGAACAAACGAAAGAAGGAAGAAAACAAAGAAAGAAGGAAGAAATGAAAGAAGGAAGAAAGAAAAGAAGAAGAAAGAAGGAAATAAAGAAATGAAGGAAAGGAAGAATGAAGGAAAGAAGGAAGAAAGGAAGGAAAGAATAAGGAGGAAAAGAAACAAATAAACAAATAAGAAATAGAGGAAAGAAGAAGGAAGCAAGGTGGAGGGTACTTTCTGAGACACTTGGCTAAGATGGGCATCGAGATAGGGCAAGATAAGTGGGTGTCTCGTCTTATGGAGAAATTGGGACATCCCTATACTATGAGATTTAAAATCTTGATCTTTATAAAATCTTTTTTTTTTTTTGAAATATATGGAAGATATGAGTGATTTTTAGGCTGGTATGATTTCATTTGGACTATTATAATGCTATACATTGGTAATTAATGTGTATAAGAGGAGATGGGAGAGGGGGCTGAATGATACAGGTGTCCATCATAGGGCGAGTAGTAGATTTTGAGGGTTCCTGTGCAGTGTGGTTGTCATAGCATATTGAGGAGAGAGGAATTTGGTTAGTGTTTCTAATGGGTGGCCATTGTTGAGTTGATCTAGCAAGGGAAGAGATGGTTGGGTAGGGGGCAAGATTGCAATGTTGGTAAGTTGTGGATCTTAGTTAGATTGCATTGCAACAACTTGGTATTAGTGTGCGTTATAGATCAGAAATGTAATGGGCATCAAGGATGAGGATATTGTTTCTCAAAGGCAAAAGCATGCCAATCTTTGTTTTCACCTTGAACTTTAATGGAAGTTGAGTCCTTGAAGTTATACACTATTAGTAGTGACATATTTTTCAAGTCTTGAATTCATGCATGCTTGCTCAAAATGTCTTATTACAACTTGTAAACTTCCAAGGGTTTCTCCAAAATTTTACATTGCTAAGTATAGGGAGAGAGTGAAGAGTATAATAGAAAGAAGTTTAAATCCAATAGGAAGCAGGTGGTCCTCTTATAGAGGGAGAGGAACCCTAGTAATAGCCCCTAGTAGTAGCCATTCCCTACCTTTTGCTTATCCTATATCGCATAGACCAAGGTTTCAAAATCTTGTAGGATGGGGCTATACTGATTTTTTCATGGAACAAGGCATGCCGCCATCCCACCTCACCTTGTCCCGACCCTTGGGATAGGGGTTGTCTCAAGATGCACCAATTGGAATGTTGGGATGATGGCAGGACAGTTTCGCCCTAACACTTAGGTCGACAACCTTTTCCAGTATCCCATTATATGTCTTATTAGAACCTAAAATCGTGACATAGGCTGGTACACTAATAATTTTAGAATCCTTTTAGCATCAAAGAACTTCTTATGGAGCTGTGTCCAAGTGTCATACTAATTTTTGTCATCAAGTGTTGGGGTACTTTAGAGTTTAGACTAAATCGAAGGGTCAAGGGTAATATAGTGGCCTTACTTGCATTGCCAGCTATGCCCTTCTTATTAGGGCTAAGGGTAAATGAACTTATTTTATAATTAGTCCCAACACATACCATGCTATTGCTAACCTTGCATCTTAGAAAATGATGCTATAACCAACTCCTTAGGCTGTGTTTGGTACACAGGACGGGACAAGATAAAATGGAGCATAGGATAAGAAAGAGGATATGACAGGATAAAAATTATACTATCTCATGTTGGGTATAACATAGAATAATAAGTTGGATAGGATAAAAATTATCCTATCCTATGTTTGGTGTTAGATAGGATTATAGATATATTTTATAGTTTGACAATTATACCCTTACATAAAATTGAATATATTGACCATACAAATTAGCCTAGTATGTAAATAAATTTTATTTGAATTAGAAATAAAGCTTAAAAATATTTAAACTCAACTCAACTCATCTAAGCCTTTTCCCAACTACATCGGGTTGGCTACATGAATCTGCTTCCTCCACTCTGCTCTATTTAGGACTAAATCGACATTCAAATTACAAATAGTTATATCTTTTTTTAATTATTTCTATTCATGACCACTTTATATTTTTTTTAATAAATTGCATATATTTTTCATTTCTATTTAATGTTAAAATTATTGTTACATTTTTATTTGTTTGATCAGTTTATTTTTATTTCATTAAATAGCTTAAAAATATTTAATGACATAAAAATAAACTGATCAACAAATAAAAATGCAACAATAATTTTAACATTAAATAGAAATAAAAAATATATGCAATTTATTAAAAAATATATAAAGTGATCATCTACTATAAGACATAAATATGTAAACGTAATTGTATTCATGTCCACATAATAGTACCAATCACAACGAACAAGTTCATAAGTTGCTCATAGATAAAGGCATAATCACAGTCCTACATATATTGCAAAATTTGCCATCATATAACATAATATATTCTATCAAGTTTGACCATTAATTTTACTTAAAGTCACTCCAACTTAAACCTAGAGGGCATGAGCATAAGTGTATTCTTGTCCACATAATAGTAGTAATCACGGACAAGTTCATAAGTTGTTCATAGATAAAGACATAATTATAGTGCTACATATATTGCAAAACTCATCATCACATAACATAATATATACTAAGTTTGACCATTAATTTTACTTAAAGTCACTCCAACGTAAACCTAGAGGATGTGATCATAATCCTTATCATAATCTGACTTATTTATCTTGAAGCAAGCGTCTCATAAATGGCAACCTAGCCTCCCCTTTGAAGTTCCAAAAAAGGTGTACATTTTGGGGTTTATCCATAATCTTCATACTAGCATCAATCATCTTAGAAATGCTTAACTCCATCCTCTTTAATTCTTCGGCAACATTCCTTTGGTCATTAAATAATTCTCTAGAATGGCCAATCTTCTCAGCTACATGCTCTATACATTCATTAGAGCTTTCAATGGAAGAGCTAAATGCACGAGCAGCCTCCACCAAACCACGAGCTATGGCATCTCCAGTTTTTTGCCACTTCCTGTAGGGGCTTGAGAAGCATTATTGGACCCCTTATGAGCTTGGGTCCTAGCATCTTGGTTTGCAGATGGCATTTGCATTCCATCAAGTTCCTCTTCATCATGCCCTTCTTCACGATTTAACTCTTCCACTACATCAATAGGAGCTTCTGCGTGCTTTCCAATAGCATGATCTTTCCCAAAGATAAATCAAAGCTTCTCATAGTTAGCAAAAGGGTTTGTTGATCCATTTTCTTGCTTTAGGATGAACCTAAAATACACAATATATATCTAGTACTACCTATAAATGCATCAAGTAGTCAATTCAAGGCAAAAGTACTAATGATTTGTTTAGTATTCAAACCTGTAAATAAGCTAGGGCAACTTGCCTCTTATCATCATTAGTAATTTCCACACATCTCATATCCTAATTCCATCCAAACCCACTTTGATGAAGCAAGTCAGTAACTGCTCCATAATCCTTTTTCAATGCTTTGAGCTTTGATTCAATATGTGGATTTACTTTTAATCCACACTCAAGACACTTTAATTCCAAAGCATTTTGAATGTTTTTCAAGACTCCAAATTTAAATGTTCTATTGTCACATCTATTTCCTCTTGCAACAACCGTAAGAATGTCAAGAAATGCACTCTCTTCTCCTTCACTCTTTGTGCGTCTTTTAACCTTGGTATTTTCGCTACAACCTCCATCTTTAGTAGCAGTTATGACATCAAATTGTTATATATCTACTAAAAGAAATCCACACACAACATAGGATTTATAGATATGAAAGTATAATATAACATGTCTTAAATAATCTTCACAATACAAGCCACAGTGGAACAAGATAGCAAAATATCTCAAATAGTATATTAAACCTACCACCCACTATGCAACAATATATAACATAGAAGCATTTTTTTTGAATATTAAACGATATACATCACTACTCTATTCCCTATTAGCTCTCTGTTCATTGTACATTTGCATGGCCAAGTCATCCCTCCAATTAGCCCATTCATTTGATCCGCCTAATGTAGTGATAAATTCATCAGGAACAATAATTGGGACTTCATCACCTCCCTCTTGTTGTCCCGATTCTTTTACTAAATGCTTAGTGAATCCATAAATGCTTCTCTTCTGATAAGGTTATGAAGAAGATGACATCCCATTACTATTCGTGGCTATGTTTTGATAGGATAAAAGCAAGGACTTCTAAGAATAGCCCAATGCGTCTTAAGTAGCCCAAATATCCTCTCTATTACATTCCTAGCTTTGGAACGTTTCATATTAAAGTAGTCTTCATGGTTGATTGGGTTGTTGCCATCTCCCATTGTTTTAAATTATAACAAATACCACTATATGGTGCAAGGTAGCCCTCACTATTTGCATAGTCAGCATCAACAAGGTAATAATAACCTAGTATAACAAAAAGAAAAATTGTAATTAACATTATAAATTTTCAAAAAGAATACTACATGTCATTATTTCTTTAAGCTTACTAGTTGGGACTTTAATCCATTTTGTCTGCTAATAGCATTTCTAAGTACCCTAGAATCTGAAGCTGAACATTCCCACCCAGATAATACATAGATAAACTTCAAGTCTTGTGAACATAGTCCTAAAACATTGGTTGCTATCTCACCCTTTCTCATCCGGTATCTTGGTTTATCGGCCTTAGGTACATGTACTCTAATATATGTTCCATCCATTGCTCCTAAACAATTCTATTGATATATATATATATATATATATATGTATGTATATTTAAATTATAACCATGCTAGAGATATATGTTCATAGAATGAACATCTATGATGTAGAAACACACAACAAAAAGAAAAAAAAACCTTAAACCATTTCCATCTCTCATCTAGTAATTCTTTGGAACAAGATCTGGTGCCCTAAGACCTTGTACCATAGTACATCATTTAAGATGCTATTGAAATATCTACTAATTGTCTTAACCAACCTTTTAAATTGTCTTATGATCTATTTTTTATAAAATGCGCTAATATATGCAAAAACATCCCAACTTGTTCATCTGTGCTCATAATGCCATCTGCCTTTATCCTACCAACTGCATGCAATAATTGACACAAGACACAAAATGCGTACTTGTTCATGTGAAGTTTGTTCACATAAGTGCTGTTACTTCTGTGGATAAGGCCATCTAAATTTTGCAATCATGTTGAATGGTTAATAGAAGTCTGATTTTTCAAGGCATATTTTTGTTAATGCCATTGAGCAACAACTCAACTCAACTCATCTAAGCCTTTTTTAACTACATGGGGTCGGCTATAGGAATCTGCTTCCTCCACTCTACTCTATTCAGGACTAAGTCGACACTCAAATTACAAGTAGTTATATCTCTCTTAATTATTTCTATCCATGTTAGTTTAGGTCTACCTCTACTTCTATCATTATCATGGACTGCTAAAACATCACTCTTTCTAACTGAAGCATCTAAAGGTCTTTGTTGTATATGTCCAAACCATCGTAATTGATTTTTTCTCATTTTATCTTCAATTGGGGCTACTCCTATCATTTCTTGTATATGTTTATTTCTAATTCTATCTTTTAAAGTTTTACTACATATCCATCTTAATATGCGCATTTTTGTTGCACTTAATTTATTCACATGTCATTGAGCAACAACGTACAATAATATAAAGAAAAATATATACATAACCATTATTGGTTATTGTATCTCCTCCAACAAGTATAGCATGTACTCATCCTCTTCACTGAAATCCATATCTAGAACAATTTAGTTAAGAGAAATGGATTAAGATCAACGTTATATACAGATCTACGTGCAAACTAAAATGGAAGGGTATAAAAGAAGATACGGTTATAAAGCATTTCACCTAAGATTATTGCAAAAGCATACCCTCTTCAATAAGTCTATACATGGAATTTGTTTACTACAATCTTTGTGAATGTCAGTGTAGAGATTTCAAACATAGACTAATAGGCTGTAAACTAGCTCTAGAAGTTTGACTTCTTGGTGCTCAGAAGTCTAAAATATCCATGATAGAGTTTTGCTATGGAAGACCACTAACATGTATGTTGTGATGAGGACCATTATTTGCTATGTAGGATGGATGTCATGGAATCAGAGGAATAAAGGTTCTCCATGATGTAATGAATGCTAGCAGGGTCTTTGATATGACATGGAGAAACCACAGGAGAGTTCACAGTTATTTTTCTAGTTTTGTTAATTAACAGAGTTGAGGGTTGCTTAGGAAGGACTAATGGTTACTATTTATACACTCCAGTTGCATCACATCTGGCTAGGAGATTCCTTTATCATCATTATCTAGATTACTTATATTAATGGCATGCTCATAAGTCAAGTAAACCAAGACTAATATTCTTTAAGAAATTTTTACAAACACATGGCGTAGAATCTCAAAATCAACAAACATAACATAAGAAAAAAAAACCAGAAAAATTCCAAGGTCGTATAAGCTAAAAGAATCTTTCTACCATTCTACAACCGGGAACATCAAACCATCATAAATATTAAAAAAAAGGAAAGAAAATCAAACTGGGACTAAAACTAAATAGAACATTCATTCTTTTAAGATGAAAGAAAGAACAAAGAAAAGGATCATACGTTGTCTCTAGATCTGGAACAAGTAACAGATGGAATAGGTTTGAGAGAGAGAGGAGACGAGGTGGGTTTGAGCAAGGGAGACAAAGCGTCCAACAAAACTCGTAACATGTGTTGCTATGAATGGGGGCAAAAGAGGAAATAAAACAGTAGCAAGACATGATTTAAATAAAAATGACTCTTTTGATGGGATAAAATATCCCTTTCTCGATGGGATTCTCAATCCTTTGGGACAAAATATTATCTTATTCTTGTGGACAACAAACATTGGAAAGAATTAAACAATTTCTATCCTATCTGTAATCCGATGAACCAATCGCGTTGTTAGATATTATAATAAGTCCCTCCATGATGAATAGCTCAGTTTTGTTTTTGCAATAATGTAATACTGTCTATTTGAAAACAAAATTGCCTAATTGCCATGTGACTTTAGAATTTGACAAGAAATTGGAAATTTGTTTTCTCTAAGAAGAAACCTCAAAACTTGTAAATATAATTTTTATTTATTTATTTCAAAATAAATTTATTTTAGCTACTGAGTGTCCTATACCTTATAATATCCTATGTATTTTGATGATATTACCATATTAGACATCTTAATCTAACATAAATGTAACCCAATATGTATTGAAAGGTAAGAACATCGCGTTGTTAATGCCTCATAAATTATCTCATAGGAAAGCAGGGCTTTGTTATGACAAGTATTGGTAAGTGTCAGTCAAATTTAAGAGGGCAAGGTACTGTAGTTATATGTCATGCGCATATAACAAAATGGCACAGCTTAGATAAATGTGTGTTTGAATTATACAACAAACTCTATAAAACATTAAGCACATTTACTTATTAACTGAAGGAAAGGAAAAAGAAATAACTGTTTCAGTCTGTTTTAGCTGAAACTGCCAAAACTTATCAATTCTGGTTGTCTTTGCCGAAACCGATCCAGTACAGCCAAAATTTGAAACCTTGGTGGGAGGGTACTGTTATCACCATCTCACTCATTTTGAATGTTTAAACAGATGAGCATTGGAAATCAATGCATGTGCAAATCAGTTTAGTGTATGATAGTTGCTAATTTGTAACTAAGTCAAACAATTTGAGCCAACTCAAATGGGTTTCTGAGTTGACTCATCAAGTTAACAAATTAATTTTAATCGAATTCCATGCTGCCAATATTGGCTGCTGGATTGACTTATAATTCAGCTTAGTTTGGTTGATTCCATAACTTCTTAAAAAGTGATGTATGGCAGCTTAATGTTTTATATTTAATGTTTTAATTTTTAATGTTTTGTATTAGTAATGTATGATTAACTCAAAAGGATCATATGATAAGGAAACTTGGTGATGAAATGAGAAAGTTTAATTTGTAGTTAAAGTTAAAAGAGAACGGTATAAAAAATTATCTAAATGTAAGAATGGAAAAGCATATGAAAACTATAAGTGGTTAAGAAAGAAGTTAAAAGAATAGCACGGGAGGCTAGATGTAAAGTATATGACAAATTATATCACAAGCTAAAAACTAAAGATGGAGCAAACGATATATATAGGATTGCAAGAATAAGAGACAAAAACTAGATATATGTTTTAGGTTAAATGCATTAAAGATAATGATAAAAAAGTTTTGATTAAGAAAAAAGAGATCAAAGAAAGATTGAGAAGCTATTTTAATAAATTATTAAATAAAAATCATGTAAATAATTTAGGATGCCTTACTAACTATATTGAAGTGTATACTTGTAGAAGTAGGATATCTGAAGTAAAAGAGGCTATAAAAAAGATAAAAACAGGAAAAGTTGTGGGACTTAATAAGATTTTTGTATATGTTTGAAATGTTTAGGTGATGCTGTAGTAACTTGGGTAATAAATTTATTTAACAAGATTTTAGAAACTAAAAAATGCCTAATGAATGAAGAAAGAGCATTATAATATTAATTTATAAGAATAAATGAGATATTTAAAATTGCTCTAATTATTGTGGTATCATATCATGAGTCATTATGAAAGTTTGGAAGAAAGTAATGGAATATAGGTTGAGATGTACTATAAAAATTTTATTTTATATTAGAAAGGCTGACTATAAAAGCTATTTTCTTTCTTAGGAGGTTAATGGAGAAGTATAGAGAAAATAAACAGGATCTTCATATAGTTTTTACTAATTTAGAGAAAGCATATGATGGGGTCCATAGAAAAATCTTATGATGGGTACTAAAAAAGAAAGAAATATCATTAGGTATATTAGCATAATAAAAGATATGTATGATGTAATAGTTAATAATGTAAGAACTATGGTGTTAATATTAGCAAATTTTCTATTACAGTAGGTTTATATTAGGGATTTACTTTTAGTCTTTATTTTTTTTGCTTTAGTTATAAATGAGTTTACTAGACATATTTAGGATAATATTTCATGGTGCATGCTATTTGTAAATAATATAGTATTAGTAGATGAAACTAAAGCTAAAGTTAACCGTAAGCTAGAATTATGGTGAAATGTATTAGAATCTAAGAAGTTTAACTGAAGCAGATAAAGGCAATACATGGAATGCAATTTTGGTATAATTAAAAATGGAGATGAATATAGAATAAAAATTGGGAATTATGAAGTTACTAAAAATTATTATTTTTGGTATTTAGGATCAATTATTCATAAGAAAAATGGAATTAAGTATGATGTTGTCCATAGAATTAAAACAGGTTGGATAAAATGGAGAAGTGTGATTGGAATATTATGTTATGTAGAGTACTTGCCAATTTGAAAAAAAATTTTATAGGACAGCATGCTTTATGGCATAGGATTTTGGGTAATTAGAAAAAATACATACATAAGATGAATGTGGCGAAAATGAGAATGTTGTGATGAATGCATGGTAAAATAAGAAAAGATAGGATAAGAAATGAAACCATTAGTAAAAAGGTAGAGGTAGCTTGAATCGAGGATAAATTAAGTGAAGAATGACGTAAATGGTTTGAATATGTGCAGTATAGAACTATAGATGCACATGTGCGAATGAGTAGCTTGATATATGTAAAAGAAAAAAAGGTAGAAGTAAATTAAAAATTATATGTAAGTGATAAAGAAAGACTTGGAATCTTTGCATTTTAAAAAAAATATAACTCAAAATAGAGCTGAATGGAGAAAAAGGATTTATGTAGTTGACCCCAACTAGTTTAGAATTAGGGTTTTGTTGTTGTTGTTGTTGAGTTAACATTCATGCTTTATATTTATGAATTCTAAACAGTTGTTTATGGTAGCTTTTGTGGTCTGTATTTTATGTCCATACAATTAATATGGCATTTACAAAAGATGTGCGGACTGCATTTTCTTTGTAAGTATTGATCAAGACAATAAGAGGAAAGTTTGCATCTTGGTAGGATTTCTGTGATAGAACCATGCGTGGCCCTTTGTGACCTGTTCTAGGAACAGAAGGCCATTATAATGTTGTGGAGCTAGCTAAATTTTAGCTAGGAAAGTGGAGAACTGGAGATCAATGATGGGGATTTCTGAAGCTATGTGCCACATTTTATTGTTTCTATTTTTAATAAATCGGTTTGATTTATTCTCTAGATATAATGTATCTATGCCATCAATTCTCTGTTGCTGGATGGTTGAAATGCTCAACTATCGTTCAAATTTACTGTCCATTTTCCATATAACTGTTGCCATTTTGAATGAGGTAACTGAAACTTTGGTGCAGATTGAGAATATGGATGCTCTCTTTGAAGCACAGTTCTCACCTTTAGCGGGCTCAGGGCGTCTACTGAGCAAATGTGGAAAATGTACTCGGTACATGAAATACATTTCTACTCAGCCAACACGGCTATATTGTGCGACTTGTGAGGAGGTCTATTACCTCCCTCAGAATGGCACCATAAAGGTAAGTCATTGCAAATATAGTTATCCTACATCTATTGTCCACCAGAAAGCCATCTCGAATAGTCTATATTATTATTCTCTCCCTTGGTTATTCTTTACTTTAGTGAAACTAAAAGCCTGATACCAGATGTCAATGTTTTTAACCAGTTTGCACCCTCTCCTGGGAGGCATACTGTGGATAATATCATTTAATCATTTTAGCCCAGGAATTTATTCATTCTCTATGGTAGACCCAAGGAGAAGTTGTCTGATTGCTTTGAAGATTGATTTTGATTAGACATACACAATAATATAGCTTGTCCTATTCCATGGACTCAGGTATGTGTGTCGGGTGAGGCAGCATGAGAGTGTTAGATCCTTCCAATATCTAAAAATTTCTTTGTACAGAAATGAGTCTGAGTGTCATTTCATTCTCCATATTTTTTGATGCACATTAGGGTCCCAGAGATGTAGAACTTTTCAAGTCCCATTAAACCTTACAGGGCAAATAAAGCTCGACCCCAGGTGGTGTTAGTAGATGAAAGAGCCAATATTGGACCTCTTAGGTTTCTAGCTGCTAGCTGGTTGGGCTGGTCCATGGGATCCATGCCAAGATGAAGAATCAGTTGAAATACAATTTCTGTAATGCATTATCCGTTGCTGTCATTTACAAGAACATTGTAAATATTTTTTTCTCGACCTTGAAAGGTTTGTGAGATGAATTTGGTGCATTTTAGTGCTCCTCTTTGTGTGTTTGTGGAATGTTCACAGGCTTCTGCCTTATGATCTAAATGCCAACCCTATCTCTAGGCTTCTCATCTTAATTTGCTGCTGATAATGAATATTTTTTCTCAGCTTTACAAGGAACTTGCATGCCCTTTAGATGGCTTCGAGTTGCTGCTCTTCTCCATGACTGGCCCTGATGGGAAGACTTTCCCACTCTGCCCTTACTGCTATAATAGCCCCCCATTTGAAGGAATTGACAAATTGTTTGGTGCTCTCAAGCTCGGAAGTTCTGGAAAGATCGGAAAGGGGGCTGGTATGCCATGCTTTCTCTGCCCTCATCCAACGTGTCGACACTCACTCATAGCCCAAGGAGTTTGTGCTTGCCCTGAGTGCAGTGGGACACTTGTTCTCGATCCAGTTAGTGCACCCAAATGGAGGCTCTACTGCAACATGTGCAACTGCCTTGTCTCCCTCCCACAGGGTGCTCATCGAATTTCAACTACAGGCAAGAGATGCCCTGAATGCGACTCAACAATCATTGAAGTGGACTTTAATAAGAGGACAACACCACTGAGTGATGGAGCAACTTTGCATGTTGGTTGCATCTTGTGTGATGAGTTACTGCATTCGCTCGTGGAGATGAAGCATGGCAAGTCATTTTTCAGGCGTGGAAGAGGGAGAGGTAGAGGTCGAGGGAGAGCAAGCAGCCGAGGTAGGGGTAGGGGTCGCTCAAAGTACGAGGATCCGAAGATGAGTTTCCGAGACTTCTAAGCAAGGCATGCTGTTTCAATTGTTTTGGCTTGATATCTCCTGTTCTTGATAAGTCATCTCAATATTTTCTTCTTTCCCATTTGTAGATTGATTATTATACGTTTCTTACTGCTTATGCAACTATAAACTGTAGAAGGAAAGTTATCTATGAATGTTTATTGTTCTCTTTCACAGCCTGGAAACTAATCCTCTGTCACACAATCTGAAAATTAATGGAGCAAGGATAATTTTGAGGAGATTCTGATAGCTCTGCACATGTCTGGCAAAAGTTTGTTACCATAATAAGACAAAACATGATACATACTCTTACAGTTTTCTACACAAACTTTACAAGTGTGCAGCTGTCATTTGCTTGCCTGCAAATTTTTCTAAACATGTAGTAGATTCTGCTGCATTTCTTGTTTGTTACAGAAATAGGAAAGATGTTTTTATCGATGCAGAACGTTTGATGCAATGGAATCCTAGGCAGAATGGCTAGATTTGCTGCTGGAATCTTCACTCCGTTAGGGCGATCGGCATGATGCTAGAATATTAAAAGATGCTTCCATGTAAAATTAAAACATGTTGCTGATACTAGCTGCGTGTCGATGAACTCCAGCAACCAGCCCACCTCAATGATGTTCAGAGACCATCTCATCATTCTCATTGCAATTTTATGTTCTGTACGGCTTTATAACACAGCCATTATTGTATATTTTTCAGAAAATAATATCAATTGTGCTTCGTCCAGAAATTTACACAAAAAGATCGACATTTGCATCCTTCTCCGGAAGGACGTGGAAGAAAAACCGGTAAGGTAGTGGCTTCACTGATCTGTTTATGTTGCATCTCTATGTATTTCAGTGTTGAGTTCTTAATAACTAGCTAGCCATTGTCCTCCAGGTGGAAAAATGTCGGCAGCCTTCCTCCTGGTTCTCTCTTATCCCTAATTTCTGATAAGCTTTTTCTTAGTAAGCCTAGCCTAAAACGCCATTATCGCAATGAATTGAATGAAATGTACTTATGTCAAGACACAGTAAGAAGGATTTTCTCATTATTTAGGCAAATCTTAAATCATATATATCTTTGTTGATCCTTTTAACGATAGTTTAGCCAAAAATGCGCTACCTTGAACAGCACTGTTTCCCTGCGGGAACGACTTTGTGCTCCGCTTTGTGTGGGTGCACCGGCAAGGTCTAATAGGCTGTGGCATACTTTGCCCGTGCGTCCGCACGAGTGCTTGGCCAATGAGCATATTTAATGCATACTTTCTGCATCGAAGGCAGTGCAGAAAGGTTTTTTTCAAAAGTAAAAACTAAAGCTTAGTTTGATTCCTAAATACTATTTTTAAAAATATAAATTATATTTAAAAATATAAATTATATTTTATTAACTTTTAGTATTTAACAATATGTTTGTTTGGTATTTTTAATTTTTTTAAACTTAAAAATATTAAAAACTAAAATTCACAAAGTTTTGAACGTTTAAAAAAAATTAAATAATATCTAAAATAAATTTAAAAAATATCGCTCCAATGTTTTTTTAGATTCATTTAGATTTTTAGGATCGTTTCAAAAAAATATTTTAAAAATAATCCGATCAAACATATTTTTATGCTAGGGTTAAATCTTTTATTTTTGAAAAATAAAAAAAGTTCAATCCAAATCAGTTAAGAAACGGGCTCTACTTTTGTTATTCTAGAAAGCCAGCTTGGATGCTCAAAGATCGCTTTTGGAATTTAGTTGTTGAGAGATAACATGTTTCATGGTTGGTTTGTAGCTGACCATGGTGGTTTTACCTTGCTTCAGATGAAGCGCTTTATATTATTTTGCAAGGTTAATATTTGGATGGGATTTCGTGTAAACTCCCACTTGCACTACTGAACAATTGCGCTTGATGGAAAATGTAACGGCTGTCACTACTAGCATGATACATCTTAATTATCCAGTAATGATCACTAAGTGTTCAAATGAACCGTGTGGAGGCAGACACATGCTTCTCCACGGCCGATGTGGTTGAATTTTGATCATCATGTGATGGACCTGGGCAAAAAAAAGATGTAACGCCGAAGTGAAGTCAGACTAGGCCTGCAAAAATTTGAAAAAACAACCCGTCCCAATTTGAGAATTTATATTTATATCTGATAGAGATAGTCACAGGATAGAGTGTGCGTCAGTCTGTTAGGTTAGAGAAGAGTCCCACCGAGCAAAGCTTGAAATTTTTCTAGCTTGGGCAATGGAAAATACTGATTGAATCCTAAATGAGAGGGATAAAAAGTCAAGAATTGAGTTTGATGGCTTGAAGGCTTAGGACACTTTCAAATTGTACTAAAAAAATATATGGTATGGTGTTTAGACCTCATCAGGCTTGGATACGAGCATCCAACTTAATTAGCTATTAGTATGTAATTCAGCTAAAGTTTAGCCCAGCCTCTGTCATTTGAGCAGGTCAGCTCAACGCATCCAAGTCTTTTTTCAACTACATGGGGTCGGTCATATGAATCTGTTAACTACATGGGGTCGGTCATATGAATCTCTCTTTGCTTCAATGTTATATCAACTTTTCGACATGCTCCTTATAATAAGAGATCATTTGACTATTTAAATTACAATATAGTTATATTTTTTAATTATTTGATTATCTAATCAGATTAGTTTAGGTTTGAATCTATATCTATGTTTGCTTATCTAAAGTTGTTTCAAAAGATCTTGACGATTGACTTTACTAATATTAAAGCATCTAAAGGTCATGCGTTGTATATGTCCAAACCATCATAATCAATTTTCTCTTATTTTATCTTTAATTGGGACTACTCTTATCATTTCTCTTGTATGTTTATTTCTAATTGTATCTTTTAAAGTTTTAACACATATCTATCTTAACATACACATTTCTGTTACACTTAATTTATTCACATATTATTAGTCAATATTATCGAAATGAACAGGCGACCATGCTTCTCCACGTTCATCATGTGATGGACCTGGGCATGTGAACATCTTTTTGATCCCAATTTGAGAGTTGATCGTAGGTTATAGCAAAGCTTGACTAGCTTGGGCAATGGAAAATACTGATTGAATCCTAAATGCAAGGCTTAGGACTTTCAAATTGTACTAAAAAAATATAGGTATGCCTCAGGCTTGGATACGAGCATCCAACTTAATTAGCCTCTTTCATTTGAAAGCTCAACCATATTGAGCTACAGTGCATCTCTATATTCTGGTTTCATATGAATTATACGTTGTATATGTTTAGGGACTATTTATCATATGTTTATTTCTAATTGTATCCACATATCTATCTTAACATACACATTTCTGTTACACTTAGAACATCTGCATTGAAGGGACTAACATTGATTGACAATTGCCTAAAATATTGAGCTACAGTGCATGGTTTATATGAATTATACTGTTTTTTAGCATTCATAATTTCCCCTCAAGTGTTATATATCAGAGTGCTGATTTTCCACAACTCTGATCAGGTTGAGCTTGGCGTTCTGAAACTATATATAGCTTGGACTTGAGTCGCATCATTATCAATTGGAGGCCAAAAGAGATCGTCTCTGTGAGCCAATTCTAGGGTTGGTTCAGACATGGGTCTAGCTTGACGACCCAGGTCCCATGGGTTCAAAAATTTAGAATCTATTTTCAACTCGTCACTTGGTTTGGATTACTTTTAGCCTTTTAAGGACAACCTAATTTGCTCTAGCTAGTCCCATGATATCCAGCTCTGAGTCTATATAATTCATCATGAACTTGATGCATAGCAGCCAAAGTACCAGAATTGCACCACCATTACGCTAATTTGTATATGAATTATGTGAACCATAGTGAATTGAAAGCAAACCAACACTTCTTGATCCAATCAAGAGTGATTGACATTTAAGTAAATTTTGTATTCTTGATATATCTAGACCGACTCACATTAGAATAGTGTAATTATCTTTATGTACCAAAAATAAAAAATCAAGACCAACTGACATGCCCTAAACAAATTTGCTATGAAAATTTCCATCGCCATGCATGAACCGACGTCATCCACTCAAAGGATACCGGCCATGCCATGAGTGATGTGGCCACGGGCCATTGCATGCTTTGGCAACCACTAGAGGTGGGCACTGGGCCGTGCCGCCCATGGCACGGCACGGCCCAGGCCCTGATGGGCCGTGTCTGGCACGGCCCGGCACTGCTACAGTATCGGGCCATGCCGGGCTCAGAAAATTTTTTCTATTGGCCTAGCACGGCACAACCCATGACGGGCCTGGGCCGGCACGGTCCAGGTGGGCCTGAGCCATGCCGGCCCAGGTGGGCCGTGCCAGGCACGGCCCACTTGGGGCCTAGCCCGTGCACAGCTCAAATAAAAAAATTATTTGATAAATTAAAAAATTATTAGATAAATTAAAAAATTATTAGGAATAAAATTTTTTTATTAATATAAAGCCATCATAATTGTGGGGGTTTGGCATAGACCCCTACCAGTTTATTAATTTAAAATTAAAATGGTACAGAAGGGAGGAGGGCTAGGCCTGACCTCTAGAACATAATACAATAAGTAAGAAGAAAAAAATAAAAAGATCGCAACCATCGGATCATCGCCGATTGGATGGATCGCAATCGTCGGATCGATCATCGTCGATCGGGATCATAGCTTGGATCGATCGCAACCGTCGGATCGTCTCCGATGGGATAGATCGCAATCGTCGGATCAATCATCCCCGATCGAGATCATGGCTTGGATCGATCGCAACCGTCGGATCGTCTCCGATCGGATCGATCACAATGGTTCGATCGATCATCACCAATCGGGATCATGGCTTGGATCGATCACAACCGTCGAATCGATCATCGCCGATCGGATTGATCGAAGACGTCGGATCGTCTCTGATCGGATTGATCGCAATGGTCCGATCGATCATCGCCGATCGGTATCATAGCTTGGATCGATCGCAATTGTTGGATCATCTCCGATTGGATGGATCGCAATCATTGGATCGATAATCGCCGATCAGGATCATGGCATGGATCGATCGCAACCGTCGGATCATCTCCGATTGGATCGATCATCGCCGATCGGGATCATGGCTTGGATCGATCACAACCGTCGGATCGTCATCGATCGAATGGATCGCAACCATGGATCGATCATCCCCGATTGGGATCATGGCTTGGATCGATCGCAACCGTCAGATCATCTCCAATCGGATTGATCACAACGATCTGATTGATCATCGTCGATCGGGATCATGGCTTGGATCGATCGCAACCATCAGATCGTCTCTGATCAGATCGATCGCAACCGTCGGATCGATTATCGTCGAATGGATCATGGCTTGGATCGATCGCAACCGTCGGATCGTCTCCGATCGGATTGATCGCAACGGTCCGATCAATCATCGCCGATTGGGATCATAGCTTGGATCGATCGTAACCGTCGGATCATCGCCGATGGGATAGATCGCAACCGTCAGATCGATCATCCTCGATTGGGATCATGGCTTGGATCGATCGCAACCGTCAGATCATCTCCGATCGGATTGATCGCAATGATCTGATCGATTATTGTCGATCGGGATCATGGCTTGGATCGATCACAACCGTCGGATCATCTCCGATCGATCATCGCCGATCGAGATCATAGCTTGGATCGATCGCAACCATCGGATCATCGCCGATGGGATAGATCGCAACCATCGGATCGATCATCCCCGATCGGGATCATGGCTTGGATCGATCGCAACCGTCGGATCGCTCCGATCGGATTGATCACAACGATCCAATCGATCATCGTCGATCGGGATCATGGCTTGGATCGATCGCAACCGTTGGATCATCACCGATCGGATGGATCGCAACTGTCGGATCAACCATCCCTGATCGGAATCATGGCTTGGATCGATCGCAACCGTCGGATCGTCTCCGATCGAATTGATCGCAACGGTCCGATCGATCATCGCTGATCGGGATCATGACTTGGATCGATCGCAACCATCGGGTCATCACCGATCGGATGGATCGCAACCGTCGGATCGATCATCACCGATCAGGATCATGGCATGGATCGATCGCAACCGTCAGATCATCTCCGATCAGATCGATCGCAATCGTCGGATCCATCATTGCTGATCAGGATCATGGCTTGGATCAGCTGGCTGGTGCCTAGGTGCACAGTGTGCTCCTGGCACCAGCCGTGCCATGGCATGGCCCACAAAATGGCCCAGCAGGGCCCAGAAGGGCCGTTTTGGTACGGCCCTGCTGGGCCGTGCCAGGCATGGCCAATGGCCCATTTCTTGATGGGTCACGGGCCGTGCTGAATTTGAATTTTTTTAGTGGGCCATGTCTAGCACGGTCCATTTGTTAATGGACCGTGTCAGGTACGGTACGATAATTTTTTTTAGCACGATGGGCCTGAGCACAGCACGGCTCAGTGCCCATGCCCAGCAACCACGTCCAAATTTAGTCTTTTTCAAGACCCAATCACGTAGAACCTTTTTTTATCAGACGTACTCTAAACTCAAACAAATCATAGAAGAATGAATGAAGTTATGAGCAAGGCTTAGGTCATGCTCAGACCATACAAAATGAGATATATATTTTAGCAATAAATTATTTTTTTTAATTGGTAAAAAAAAGAGGAAGAAAAGCTTTGCCGATCCGTAGCTATAAACTGTTCAAACCTAACTGGATGGTTAGATAAGCTACAAGCCGAGAAATCCATTCAATTCATCACATCATAAACTATTAATGATTCTGACATCTTGAACCTCTTCCCATGTCAGAATGTGAAAATCTCTTCAAAATCTATCTGTTAGCCGTCTCCTCAATCAAAAATATATAAAGGTAAAATTTGATGACTTAATTCATTTTGATGCATCCGAAGCCGAACCTGAACCACTTATTAAAGATCATTATGGATAAATATATATATATATATATATATATAGGGTACGAATGGACCGTCACACACTTTTGGTGTAAGAACAACCCAATAAATCATAGGAATTAGATACATCAAAACAAAAGATGAGATATTATCTTCTTGAAACCAACTCCACTTAGTGGAGTAGTAAACAAAAAGGAGGAAATCCAGTCAGCCACATAGTTTGCCTTCCGGTAAACATGACAGGCTGCGATAACCACCGAGTCCTACAGGAGTTACCAGATATCACGAAAGAGCGGGTGCATAACTTCAAAGTCCATCCTGTCCTGAATCCAGCCAACGACAGTAAAAGAATCCCCTTCATTGAAGATCCACTGGGCCCGCATCTATTGGGCCGCTCTACTGATGCCAGCCCAAGCTGCTCTGATCTCAGCTTCTGAAATAGAAGAGGCCTGAAAGAATATCCCACCGGCCGCCAGGAGTCTTACATCGTCAGATCGAATGACATACCCTGCATCACCGTCAGTGCCGCTGATGCTGCCATCAAAGTTTACCTTAACAAACCCTAGAAGTGGGGGCTCCCAGAAGATAGGTATCACCCTATGGGCTGCTGCCGAAGTAGCATGGGAGATCCAGGAACTTGGGGTAGTCAGGGGAGTGACAACATCAAACCGAAGATACTCCGATGCCAAACATCTGGCTCTTAGGATAATTCGACTGCCCAGAATGTCCTCTACCTCAAATGTTAGCGCATTCCTGGCCAGCCAGATCTGATAGGCAATATAGGCAGCAAGGCAAGCCTTATGTGTCGAACTCTGATGGAGGAATCGGAGGAAGGACGGATGATCTCTATCATTAATAGCCCAAGGCCAACTCCCTGAAAACCACCATATTTGCCTCACCCTAGAGCAACTCAAAATGGCATGCTCGGTTGACTCATCATAAGCCCCACATACCGGGTAAGACCCCGCAAAATCCATGCCTCTCCGACTGAGAAGAGCCTTCGTAGGAAGGCGATCTCATGCCACCTTTCAAAGAAAGATCTTCACACGTGGATGGATGGGGAGTTTCCAGATCCACGCCGTCGTAAATGAAGTGTCAGGTGATTCCCTACACAGGTTATAGAGGAAACTCGATGGAGCCTTGGGGAGGCAGGACAAATCCTAGACCCTAATGTCAGGCCCCTGGTGATATGGAATCGGGATGGTTAAGATCCTAGAAAGCAGCTGGGGCCCAAACATCGTAGATAGATCCTGGGTTCTCCGGGTCTTGTCATCCTCCGTCAGTAGATCACTGACCCGAAGGTTTTTAGTAACATCCACTCTTACAAAAGTTGGCCACCGAGACAATGGGATCGGAGAGATCCATGCATCCTGACTAACATCAATAGTGGTCTTGTCTCCCACCAAGCATCTGACATGAGCCATAGCGATAGAGGCACGAGCATAAATCTCCTTCCAGATGAAAGAGCAGCCTCTAGGTAGCTGAATAGGAGCTCCCTGCCTCCAAATACTATAGCAAGCTCTCATCACTCTACTCCATAGGCAACTGAGCTGGAGTAAATATCTCACAGCATGTCTGACAATTAAAGCTTCCCTCCTAGCAATAAGGGACTGGATCACGAGGCCTCCATCTCTGGTAGATCGACATACGGTGTCCTAGTCAAGTAAATTAACACCATGGTCGTCCTGTCTGGACCTCCATAGGAAATTTTGGAATGTATGTTCCAGCTCCCTCAAACAAAATCTAGGTATCATAGTGTTAGCCATAAAGTAGATAGGGATGGAGCTAAGCACGGACCGAATAAGAGTAACTCTGCCCATCATGGAGAGAGTAGCAACCTGAAAACACTCAAGACGATTCTGAACCCATTGTACGATAGGCCTAACGTCCAGTTTCTACAAACATCCACCGATTATAGGGACACCAAGGTAGGTCAGAATTCCCTACTGCTCCATGATCCCCAGACTGCTCAGGCTTGCCAGCTTTGTGCAGGGATTCATTTTGGGACTAAGTATGACAGAGGATTTAAGCAAATTATCAAACTGACCAGACTCTCGATAGTAAGATTCCACAACATGCACAAAGCATCTTGCATTCTAGGTGGAGGCCCGGCCAATGAGCAGACAATCATCAGCAAAGAGGAGGTGAGAGAGATGCTGGGCTCCAGGAGTAGTCCAGTAGGGCTCCAGACATGATTGCTAGATCGCAACTCCCAGAGCCTTGGAAAGAGCATCAATACATAATATGAACATGTATGGAGACAAAGGGCACCCTTGACGTAGACCGATCGATGAAGGAAAGTAGTCTGTCGCAGTGCTATTCACCAGGATGGCAAATAAAGGTCCCTCCACATAGTCCATGGTCCACCTACTCCAAGTATATGGAAAGCTAAAGTCATGAAGGGTCTATCGGATAAAGTGCCACCTCATCCGATCATAAGCACGCTCCATGTCAAGCTTAATAGCCATGAGACTCCTTCGAGATGGGGCTCGCCTGAGGTCATGCATAAATTCTTGAGCAAGGAGGACATTATCAGTAATACCACGGCCACAAACAAAAGCTCCTTATTCAGGACTAATAAGGCAAGGTATTGTCTTCTGAAGCCGTCCAACCAAAATCTTTGCACAGGCTTTGTAGATGGTGTTGCAGAGGCTGATAGGCCTAAAATGGCTAGGAGACGATGCATTAGACCTTTTGGGGATGAGGATGGTCAGGGTTTTCTTTCAATCCTCGAGGATACCAGAATAGAATGCTTCCAGAACAGCCGCAGTAACCTTGCCCCCAACAATCACCCAATACTGCCTAAAGAAAAGTAAAGGAAAACCATCCGGGCCAAGAGCTTTATCCTCCCCCAATAACCAAAGAGCATCTCGCACCTCGCAGTCAAAGACGGGCTATATAAGGATCGAGTTCTCCTATTCAATAACTTTGTCCTTAGGACATGGACCCTGAGAGGCTACGCCATCTCCTGGTGTCAGGTTCCACCTGGATCTGAAGTACTGGAAGAGATGATCAATAATCGCCTCACTTTTAGTCAGAGTGGTACCATCATCCTCCCTCAATTGCCGAATCCGATTGGCTAACCTCTTGACCATGATGGCTTGATGAAAGAATTTTGTGTTTCGGTCCCTTTCCTTAATCCACTGAACACGAGACTTCTCTCTCCAAAGGGTCTCCTGCTGTCTCAGAAGAGAATGGTGGGAAGAGAGGCAATGGTGAAGTCTTCCAATATTAGATTCCTGAAGGCCACTCTCCTGGACCTCCAGCCTTTGGAGCTTAGCTATATTAGCCTCCATATCGGTGATCCGCCTGAAGATATCACCCACCTCGGTTCTATTCCACTAGCGGAGTCTGTGCTTCACCGGCTCCAAATGTCGAGACATGCGATATCTCGCATCACAACGGATAGGCAGACTCCAAACAACACTAATCAGCTCCCAGGATCTAGGGTATAAAGTCCATAATTTCTCAAAGCGAAAGGGGGTCTTAGGAAACTCAAGCTATCAGTGGTGATAAGGAGTGGGCAGTGATCAGATGCAATCGTTGGTAGGTGCTGAACTTGATATCCAGGGAAGCGCTGTAACTAAGCTACCGATCCAAGGGCCCGATTGATCCTCTTCCAAACTCGAGTTGTACCAGCCCAATTGTTACACCAGGTGAAGCGGGAGCCCGTGAAGCCCAGGTCAATTAGACCATTATCGGCTATAAATTCCCTGAACTCTCTAGAGTCAATGTTAAAATCACCCATAATAAGAGAAGGAAGGCCCTGGGTGACTAACCTGGAAGCTCCTTCCAGAGATGCCGCCCGATTCTATGCTCTGTGCTCGCATACACACCAGCTAGGAGCCATGGGGGACCCGTCTGATCCAAAATCACCAAAACTACTTGCTACTCGCATTGGTGAAAAGCATCAGCCCTCACTGAACCTCGTCTCCACATAACCAAGATACCTTCTGATAATCCCCTGGACTTGACGACATAAGTGCTCCACAGAGAGTGAAGATGACGTCTCGTCCGCTCTAGACTCCTCCTTGACAAACAGGTTTCCAGTAGAATACAAATGTCTGGGAAATACTGATTGAACAGCCTACCAAAGGTTGACCGGAATGCAAGTTTTTCTGTACCCCAAACATTTCAGATCAGGAGCCTGGTCATAACTTCGAGGAGGAAGGGCCGCTCCTCTGTCCCCTTCCATCAAATGCATAGTCCCTCATCAGGTGGATCCTCTACCTTCATATTCTCGTCACCCATGTCTTGGATAGTCTGCCATAGTCTGCCTACAGCTTCCTCGTGAGTCAACTCCTGCAATGCCAGCTTAATTGCCAACTCTGGTATCGAGGAGATAGTAACCTCTTGTGGAACTGGGGCATCCATGTTCAACTTATTAGCACTGGATCCCGAATCTCCTTAGGCCCTTGCCAAGAAAACAAAAGGTCCTTGGACATAACCAAATATACTGTCAATGCCGGTCCTTAATTTAATACCATTTTTCTGTCTCCCAATAGTGGCCGTGCCAGTTTTAGAACTGGGCTTAGGCATCGGCACGCTGTTGCTTCCCTTTTGAAGCAGCGAACGAGCTGAGGATCGGGCCCTCTTGGAGTGAGACCGCTCTTTCCCCTTGAGACAGTTCATCAAGCACCCTATGGGTTCCATGGCCACCGGAGGTAGAGATGATAATCCTCCATCGCCCTCCTCCTCTAGCAGCGAGAATCCCTGGATCGCACCTCGCAACCCCAACTGGGAGGTAAATGGATGGGGAGGGGAACTCCAGCGGGCAACCTTCGCTGGTTTGGACCACCCATCGATCGTGAGAGGTGGACCCTTCGGCATTTCTGATGGCGGTTGTTTGGCATGATCCAGCGGAACACCCTTCTTCCTCCCATCCGGTGCTGGCGGCAGCCACTTCCTGACAGCCAGGAGCCAAGGGCCAAGACTGCCACCCCCTTGAAAAGCTTCCTTCCCATGCTCCATGGAGTTGTTGAAGTTGTCCCACTGAAGCTTCGCCGGAGTGCCAACACCAGCGGCCATACAGGTGCAGGTGGGGTGGTGGAAGAGCCCACAATCGAGGCAAATACCGGTTAGTTTTTGTAGATGAATCGCTGCCACCGATTGCCCTCCGGTCCGACCACCAGAACACTCGGTCGCAGGGGGTGAGTCAGACGAATGCAAACTGCCGCTCGGGCAAATCCAAGACGCTGACGATGTAAGGTGCAATCATCCAATGCAACAAGATCCCCCGCCCAAGCTAATATCCGTTGCAAAGAAACGTTTTCCCATAGCTCCACTGGTAGCAGCGGGAGGCACAGCCACATGACAGCCGTCTGGATCGCAACTGGTGCCGGAACAAATCGTGGTCGCCATGGTACGATGGCTATGGCCTGTGATGGGGGATGAAGTGGAAGGATGCAATTTAAAAAGAGATAGTAATAACTAAATAAAAAAGAAGTAAAGCTAGGCTACATTTTTATGTAAAAGAGTAAAAATTTTTATGAAGGGATTTGCATGTTAAACTAGACTTGAAGGAGAATCCTTCAAAATAATAAAGAGAAAGGATCTTTGTGGTTAAGAAACCATACAGGTTAGGGCTTAGTTACTCTAATATTTTAGATCGAAAATATTGAAAGAGGGGTACCCGGCCATTAATATATCAGAGATCAGAAGGTTTACACTCAAGGATAAAGTTCTTGGATCACAAGAAGATTCTTCTAGTTGCAGGACTTCTTGTATCTGTTTCGCGTCACAGAAGACCTTCTTCTTTGGAACCTGAAATTTTCGAGATTCTACACAAATCAAATTAGAGTTAAGAACATAAAAATTTGGTGAAGTATGAAATGAAGGAAGAGGAAGGGTAGGTTGAAGTTAAGATGAAGCTTGGCAGATTTGAGGTAGCTTGGTCGGCCTTCTTTATGGAATCTTCTTGCACCTTGGAAGATGGGATGGAATGGTAGAATGGAATGGAGAATGGCAAACGGATCTTGGCGTAGAGACTTTCTTAAAGTAGCTAAGGGCCTCTCACCCACTTCCTCTCGAAGGACATTTGCTAACACAAATGGAAGAAAATAAATAGTAGCTAAGGGCCTCTCACCCACTCCCTCTCGAAGGACATTTGCCAACACAAATGGAAGAAAATAAACTCAACTTTCATTCATCATAAAATTATTTTTACAATAGAGCTTGGAGTAGTATTTATAAGCCTCCAAGGGACTTTTGAAAATTCAAATTACATGGAGCTTTTCATGGGAAGTTGCAACCTAAGCTAGCTATAAGGGTGGGAGGTTGAAACAACTTATAACTAAGCTTAAAAAGAGGAAAGAAAAGTGGGTAGCTCCTTTGAATTTGAATTCTCCTTGGTGATATGGTATGTGGTAATGTGGCTTGATGAGGTGTACACCAAGAGGTTGATTTGGCATCTAACAATGTTAGCTGAAGTGGCGTCCACCTTGGATTGATTTGTTGGAGTGGTTGAAAGCATTCAATCTTCAAGCTCACTTGCTTACTTTGAACTCAATTCCATACCTCTCTTGGACCCAACTACTAAACTCACTAAATACAAACAATTTAACCCTACTTGGACTCAAGAATCAAATTAAAATAAATCAACTTTAATTACTGGACTCAAGAACTCAAATTAAAATAAATCAACTTTAATTACATGACTCAAATTCAAAGAAATAAAATTATTACTCTATTTACAAATACACGAAAAATTAAAGTCATATTGAATTAGATCAAGCCTTTTTTTTTACTTTGGCATCCGCACCAGCCTGCCCAGTGACAGTCCATGGCCTCTATAACCGCAAGTCCCGATCATTTGCATCCGCAAACCGGAGGAGGAAGAATCCGTCCTTCAGATCGAAGCCCGACACTTCATTCTTAAGCCCTTCACGTCGCCAAACATTCTGGAGGAAAGCCTCTGCTGAGATTCTCCGCTCAAGAGACCGAGCAATGAGGCCCATTGCCAGCCATGCATTCGTCTCCTCACTGATTTTATCATCTGGGAGATCAATGACTTTAGGGAACCGTCTGAACAATTTCTCCACTGTGACCGAATTTGGTTCTGGTGTTACCCACATAGGCTGCAGGGAGCTTCGATCCTCTCCCCGCAGCCATCTTTTATAACTTTAACTTTTCCTCTTTCAACTACTTCAGTGCCTTGTGCAGGATTGCTAGATGCCAAGTGTAATTTGAGAGTAGGCCATAGACGGTTAGATTGTGAGCATTTGCACTTGAGGGATGTATGCTACCTTATATCATATGTTGCATATTCCTGAGTAACGCTAAATTATCGGCCTTGAGCGTCCGATCGCCTTCTCCAGCGAGCTCCTCGTGCCTGCAAGCAAGTCCCGGAGGCCGGAGATTCCGACGGGGACCCTTCGACGCTCAAGTCAGTGCTCTGGGCAACGACCGTGAGCTTGAGGAAGCTCGAAAGAGAGAGAGACTCATAGAGGAGCTCTCTCTGTGAGTGTTTAGGAGTGTTATGAGTGTGTTACCTGGTCGAGGTCCCTCTTACCTCTTTATAGGTGCTTAGAGTTTGTCTGGCTTGACTAGTTGAGGCCTTGTAATGATGACCTTGATGGGTGAAGTGTCAGAGCTGATGTCTGTGAGGCATGAGGTTCTACCACTTGTCAGAGCATTTAAGGTGATGGCAGCAATGGCAGAGCTTGCTTCCTTCTTTGATATGTTAGGACTGCAGGTCAAGTCCCATCAAAGTGGGTGGCTGCAGTTGGTTGGTGGGTCCTGTCCCATCGGAGAGGGGAAAGTCGGGGCCGAGAAGGGCCGGCCAGGATGGCCGGGGATGACTCGGTGGGCCTGAAGACACCGGGGCCGAGAGGGGCCGGCCAAGGATGGCCGGGGCCGACTCGGCGGGCACGGAGATGCCGGGGCTGGTCGGGAAGTGCCGGGGCCGCCTAGCTTGGACACGCCGGGGGTTGGCTAGGAAAGTGCTGGGGCCAGCTAGAAAAGTGCCGGGGCCGGCTGGGAGGTGCCGGGCTGCTTGGACAGGTGCCGTAGCTTGGATACGTCGGGGGCTGGCTAGGAAAGTGCCGGGGCCGGCTGGGAGGTGCCAGGGCCGCTTGGACAGGTGCCGGGGCCGCCTAGCTTGGACACGCCGGGGGCAGGCTAGGAAAGTGCCGGGGCCGGCTAGGAAAGTGCCGGGCCGCTTGGCTTAGACACGCTGGGGGCCGGCTAGCTTGGACACGCCGGGGGGCCGGCTAGGAAAGTGCCGGGTCATTTGGCTTGGACACACTGGGGGCTGGCTAGGAAAATGCCAGGGCCGGCTGGGAAGTGCTGGGCCGCTTGGCTTGGACACGCCGGGGGCCGGCTAGCTTGGACACGCCGGGGGGGCCGGCTAGGAAAGTGCCGGGGCCGCCTGGGAGGTGCCGGGTGTTGGCCTTGGAGGCGTCGGCCATGGAGCTACCGTCCATGGAGCTACCGGACATGGAGCTATCGGCCTTGGAGCCGTCGGCCTTGGAGCTGTCGGCCATGGAGCTGTCGGCCATGGAGCCGTCGGCCATGGAGCCGCCGGCCATGGAGCCGTCGGCCTTGGAGCCATCGGCCATGGAGCCGTCGGCCATGGAGCCGCCGGCCATAGAGCTGTCGGCCATGGAGCTGTCGGCCTTGGAGCTGTCGGCCTTGAAGGTGTCGGCCATCGGGGTTCGGCCTTAGAGCAATTGGGTATGCGTGGCTTTATGAGGCCATAAACGTTACCGTGGCCGAAGGGCCCTTTGGAGGCCAAAGGGGGGCTCCGTCGGTTTCCTTCCTCCACGATTCTCTGATGGCGTTGGATCAGCCACATCAGATGCCCCCTCGCCCTGAGACGAAGCAGGCCCACCCCAGCAAGGCGAAAGGGGCGTCACCTCCAAGTGGCTGATCCTCACCTGACTTTGGGGTCTTTATCCTTTGACATGAAGTTTGGATGTGGGTGCCCGTCAACTGTGAGCTGAGGAGTTGGCCTCTCCCAGCTGTGAGCTGTCTTGGGGCCTCTTGATAGCTGAAAGTAACCAGTGACATGTTGTAAGTGTACAATTTAAACAAAAGGTATTACCCGATTGGCTGTTGGCCACTAATGCAGGGCTGAAGCCGCTGAGGCTGAAATGAAGCCGTTGAGGCTGTGATGAAGCTGCTGAGGCAAAGTTGAGGACATTGAGAGCCTTTTGAACCCCGGAGGGTGACCTGAGAGTTGAGAGTCGTCAGGTGCCTTTTGTAACAAGCTGGCCTCGAGCTTTTTTGCTGAGCTGGGGTCGAGCTTAGAGTACCGGCGCTTGGGGTCGACCGAGGTCTTCCCTGCTGGACCCGGGCTTTTTGTGCCGACCGGGGTCGGGCTTTAGCCGCCGACGGGTGTCGGGCTCATGCCTAGCAGGTGCAGGGCTTCAGGTGCCGACGGGTATCGGGCTTCATGCCTGGCTGGCCTAGGACTTTTTGTGCCGACCGAGGTCGGGCTTCATGCCTGGCTGGCCCAGGGCTTTTTGTACGCCAAAGCGAGGTTGGCTTTGGATGTTGATGCAAGGTAGATCTTCCCTGCATAACATTTTTAAGTCTTAATGAAGAAAACTGTCTTAAGTGGAATATACTTAGCTCTTGTAACACCCATGTTTTTCCTTTTGCGGGTTTGAGCACTTTCGTCCGCTGGTGACCTGCCCCCCAAGGAGTCATGTTAGTTGGATTGGAAGTGTCGTTGCCTCTACTTGGGCCTTCCCTCGCATTGGAGGCCAGGACGAGATGCCTGTGGCCGGGAAGAAGCTGGAAACTGGGACAAAGTTGGAGTCCGTTGAGGAAAGTCTTGACAGTTGGTAGTTGTTGAAGATGAATGGCAGGGAGAGTCCATCGAGGGCGTTGCTGAGAGTAAAAAGGTCGGAGGAGTTGCTGGGAGGGCTCTTTGCCTAGCTTTTTCTTTGAAGAGATTGATTGCCCTCGGTGCTGAAGCTTAAGATCAGCAGTCAAAGCCTTTTGTCCTCATCTTCTTCCTTGCATTAATTGCAACAACACCTCTCGGCTTGCTCTGGCCGATTGTTGACCCTTTGAGTGAGCCCTTCCAGCCGCCGGTGTTGTTCATCCAGATGCTTCCTCATCTTATGATTAAGGTCCTCCCCAGATGACTCGAAAGACTATCAGAAGGCAGGAGATCGGTGGTGCTCAGGTAAAGCTTGATGGTGATAAGCTTCTCTGTGAGGAGATTTTCCGCGAGCGGATCACTAGCCACTGGTGCAGCTATCATGAGCGATGTGAGAGACTTGGGGTGCTGCTGAGTGGCCCCCGAGCATTGCTTCTGCAGTTCATGAACTGCTACTTTCAAAGCTTGATCTTGCCGATTGAGGATGGCCAGCTGGTTAATCAGAGCAGCTGAAGTTGGTGGTGAAGGAGGGGCAGGGAGAGAGAGACTGGTTTTTTGTCGCCCAGTGCGATGTGGATGCCCCCCAGCACGACTGGTAAGAACCTCTGGCATGCGCATCACCACCATAGCTATCTTAGAGGGGACGGAGACTTATAGCTCAAGGAGACAGAGCTTTCTTTCCTTCAGCGCGTCCCTCCTTCCTGGTGCACCAATCTGTTAACGCCAATCACCGGCCTCGAGTATTCGGTCGCCTCCTCCAGCGAGCTCCTCACGCCTGCAAGCAAGTCCCGGGGGCCGGAGATTCCGGCGGGGACCCTCTGACGCTCAAGTCAGTGCTCTGGGCAACTGCCGTGAGTTTGAGGAAGCTCGAAAGAGAGAGAGAGAGAGAGAGAGAGACTCATAGAGGAGCTCTCTCTGTGAGTGTTTAGGAGTGTTATGAGTGTGTTACCTGGTCGAGGTCCCTCTTACCCTCTTTATAGGTGCTTAGAGTTTGTCTGGCTTGACTAGTTGAGGCCTTGTAATGATGACCTTAATGGGTGAAGTGTCAGAGCTAATGTCTGTGAGGCATGGGTTCTACCACTTGTCAGAGCATTTAAGGTGATGGCAGCAATGGCAGAGCTTGCTTCCTTCTTTGATATATCAGGACTGCAGGTCTAGTCCCATCAAAGTGGGTGGCTGCAGTTGGTTGGTGGGTTATGTCCCATCGGAGAGGGGAAAGCCGGGGCCGAGAGGGCCGGCCATGATGGCCAGGGATGACTCGGCGGGCCTGAAGACGCCGGGGCCGAGAGGGGCCGGCCAAGGATGGCCGGGGCCGACTCGGCGGGCACGAAGATGCCGGGGCCGGCCGGGAAGTGCCGGGGCCGCTTGGACAGGTACCAGGGCCGCCTAGCTTGGACACGCCGGGGGCCGGCTAGGAAAGTGCCAGGGCCGGCTGAAAGTGTCGGGACCGGCTGGGAAGTGCCGGGCCGCTTGGCTTGGACACGCCGGGAGCCGGCTAGCTTGGACACGCCGGGGCCGGCTAGGAAAGTGCCGGGCCGCTTGGCTTGGACACGTCGGGGGGGCCGGCTAGGAAGTGCCGGGGCCGGCTGAAAGTGCCGGGCCGCTTGGCTTGGACACGCCGGGCTAGCTTGAACTAGGAAAGTGCCGAGGCCGCCTGGGAGGTGCCGGGTGTTGGCCTTGGAGGCGTCGGCCATGGAGCTGCCGGCCATGGAGCTACCGGACATGGAGCCGTCGGCCTTGGAGCTGTTGACCTTGGAGCTGTCGGCCATGGAGCTGCCGGCCTTGGAGCTGTCGGCCATGGAGCCGGCGGCTCAAGCCATGGAGCCACCGGCCATGGAGCTGTCGGCCTTCGAGCTGTCGGCCTTGGAGGTGTTGGCCATCGGGGTTCGGCCTTAGAGCAATTGGGTATGCATGGCTTTATGAGGCCATAAACGTTACCGTAGCCAAAGGGCCCTTTGGAGGCCAAAGGGGAGCTCCGTCGGTTTCCTTTCTCCATGATTCTCTGATGGCGTTGGATCAGCCACATCACTAAGTATCCACATATTTATATAGGGACAAATTAGGTATAAGAGCATTGATTATCGTAAGAGAATTTTTTTGTACATTACCTTCCATGCAAGATGATTTACATCGAATGTAGTGATTCATCTGCATATTAATTCACGTGTTTGCAACGTAAGACTCCGAGCGGATTGTTTGATATGGACTCATATGCATGAATTACTATATTATGATGCAGGTTATTCTGCGATGTATTAAGGCTTTTTAACCCCTAAGCATAGGGTTTTCCTCCTAGCCTTCTGCAGAAGCCGTGGGATACCTCTTATATTGTTAAAAGGAAAAAAAGAAAGAAAGGAAAAAAAAAAAGCAATGGAAAGCAAAGTAGCTTCAGCTTTAGACGTACCGACAAAACTCGTGGATAACACTCAGGCATCTCAGATTACTTGACAGAAGAGCCATACTTCTCTCTGGATTCTAATTGATTTCAATATATATATCTAAAGAAGTCCTTATCTGCCAACCTACTCTTTCTCCCAAAGAGGCCTTGTCCCCCTTGTCATAACAACATGGGCTCCACGCTGCCCCTATGACAAAGCGAAGAGTTGCCATGACCCTTGTGCTTAAGGAGAAACTCCATGAATTAAAGATCCTTGCCGTAGTCTTGTCATAGAACAAGAAATAGAGACCATCAAGCAAGTTCCCTGAAAAGTTTTTTTTGGGATATGCTGGTGCCCTTTGGCTCTCTCTGCCACTCCGAAAGGGCACGCCTTTTCTTTCGCCAAGGGCTGTCAACCTTGTGGAGACAGAAGAATCAGCTGAAGGGAATAGTCATGATGCTTACTTCTCTAGTTTAATATAAAAGGCCCTACAATCTAAAAAGCTAGCTCTGAGAGCCTTACATAATATGTTATTAACTTCACATCACAATCAAGAGGCATGCATGACCTATGATGAATCGAATATTTAGGAAGCACCATAACAAAACCAAAGTGACCTCAAGCAAACGCATGGAAGAGGTACCTATCGGTTGAGCCAAGGGACAGCCTATGTTACGTTTAATATCGCCACTGGGGTATGTGAAGTATCATGCTTTTCAGTACTTAGAGAGCTAGTGTTCTCAAAAAGCACTTAAAATATATCAATAGATTTAACGTCCAGTTTTTTCTTCTAATTTATCCCCTTGTCAACAAAAGCATAATTTAAGATATTAATCTTCATTTGAGGTCACTACTTTTATTCGGCATCTTTATAAGGTACGTGGCAAGGCTAATAATCTACTTATTTATTTATTTCCAATTTTCTTCTGAACACCACTAAAAGGATTAATTTCTTGTTTAAAAAAATTTATTCAGCGTCCGGTGCTTCTAGATGGGCCAAGTATGTGTTACAGAGAATCAAAACGATCGTATATGGTGTTAGGAGTGACAAAAACATTGTCTACCAAACCTAAGACTACTTCGCAATCAGTGTTGAGAAAATTAGAAAACTAAGTATATTGGGTCTCCTACAAATACTAGTCTAAACTGATTCCACACAACCGTAGTGAAGGTGCTAAACTTTTAGTCCAACCCTAATAAGAAAAGAAAAATGAGAGTATACTTTTGACTCTAAAAACTTTCACTCATAATTTATCCGATTCCTTAAACTTTTAATTATTATAATTTATTTTTTATATTTAAAGCATATTACATTATTGATGTTCTACTATATAGAATAATTAAAATTAACAAAATAACAAATATATTATTTTACTAAAAAATTCATATACTCATGTCGAGATATACGTTAATTAGTACATCAATTTGAATTAGCAATATGCAATGGGTATTAAAAATATAATATTTTTAAAATATGAATATTTACACTATAATAACTAAAACTTTAATAATTAAAATAAATTTTGACTAAAAATTTAAAGATCAAAAGTATAATTTAATAGAAAAAATGCATTAATTTATGGTTTATGAATTGCATACAACCTCTCATCACATGTATGAATCAGTCTGTAATGAAATTTAAAAGGATGAATGAACTTCTATTATATAGTGTAATGAATTCTTTAGGCACCACATACTGTGAGTAGTTCTCCCTGCATCGAGCGTTCAAGTTGCTCCTATTGGAACTTAAATTAATAGAAGTTTAATTGCATCCCAACGACATCTTCCAGGCCTTGTACCGTAGCCATCACCACCAAAACCAGTGAGTCGACTACGTAAGTACGTAAATGGTAACCTTGAGACGCATGCATGCAGTGGGCGACAGACGCTCCGTCCCTAACATCCGGGGGTGCCTCCCATGCATGCACTTTGGAGCGTCCCCCTTGCCGCCGCATGAGCCTGGAATCTGGCGCTCTCTCTCTCTCTCTCTCTCTCTCTCTCTCTCTCTCTCCTGAGGTACAGTATTAGTGATGAGCACTGGATCATACCGTATCATGTATGGCCCAAGTTCATCGTGCCTTAAGAATTACCGCGTCGTGCTTGGCACGGTCCATTAACAAATGGATCGTGCCAGGCACGTCACATTTAAAAAAATTTCAAATTTGGCACCTGCCCAGGCACCACCGCACCACGGTGCCCAGGCACCAAGGTGCCGCCCAGGCACTGGTGCCTAGGCCGTGCCTAGGCACCTGTTGGAGCCTAGTGCCCAGCACCAGCAAGCCGTTTTTAACGGCTATATTCGTTTTTAACGGCTATATAGCCGTTAAAGATTGTTGGAAGGGGTTTAGACCATTTTACCCCTCCCAACAGTCATATAACGGCTATATCAAAGGATAGTTTTGAAAAAAAAAATTTAAAAATTTTATAAATAGATGAACTCTCCCTCATTCTTACCACACCAAATCAACTCCTCTATTACTACTATTTCTCTCTTCCAGCAAGTGCTCTAGTAGATTAGCAATTTAATTTTAATTTGCAAGTGTTCTTAAAAGTGGCAAGTGCTCAAGTAAGTAGTCAAGTGCTACAAGGTCAATTCTTGTTGAGAGGCGAGAGCGCAAGAGGAAGCTCACAAATCTCGGCTCCATGCCTCCACCTCTGATCTTTTCTCAATTCCTTTTTATGGGTTAGTTTTTATTTTTTTGTAATTATTAATTAAAAATTTTAGATATGACATCTTTTAACGAAAGTAATTTTAACATGCACGCTTTTTCTGAGGGTGAGGAAACTAATCCCCAAGGACCCCAACCCCAATCCCAACTCCAAGTTCCATCTAGAGCTAGTGTCAGTGAGTGTTAAACCTCTTCTCGTAAGAGGACTAGTAATGTTTGGATTGATTTTGATAGAATTATGGTTGATGGAGTCTATAAAGCAAAATGTAAAAAATGTGCAAAACTTTACGGTTGTTCTAATACTGAGGGAACATGGCATCTAAGAAGACATCAAGAGAGTCATAGGATGCATGATTCCAGTCAGCAAGGACTCCTTAATATGCAAGAGGGATTACTTGTAGGCAATTTTGCATATAACCATGAAAATCAAAGAAAATTACTGGTAAGATAGATAGTTCAAGATGAATTACCTTTTAGTTTATCTGAATCTTATAATTTTGAAAGATATTTCAATTAGGCCTACAACCTGCTTATAAAAGAACTAGTAGGCGTGCGTACCTTTAGAAGAGTGGCTATGACAAACTTTTTAGCAATGAAACAAGTTTAATGGAAAGCTTCTCAAATTTAAATGCTAGAATTATTTGACTTCTCATATTTGGTCGGCATCTGTAGGTAGTAATTGTTTTGTTTATATTGATAATGATTGGTAATTAAATAAACAAATTATTGCTTTTCGTGCTTTTGATTTTCTGCATTCAGGACAATAAATTTCAAACATTATTTATCAAACCGCATGCTCATTTTATATTAATAATAAAATAATGTCAATTACTTTTGATAATGTATTTAATAATAATTCTGTTGTTGCATTATTAAACGACTCTTTGCATCCCATTTTAGATGGACAATTATTTCATATTAGATGTGCATGTCATATATTAAATCTTTCTGCTCAATCTAGCATGAACATAATTCAAGAGGTTATTTCAAAAAATTAGAAATGCAGTTTCTTTTATTCATGCTTCAAGGTCAAGACTTCAAGAATTTAAACAATTATGTGTAGATCATGGTAAACGTTTTAAAAAATTTAAACTTGATGTAATAACTCGTTGGAATAGTACCTATGCCATGATACATGATGCATATCCATATAAGAACTTATTAAGTGCTAATATTAATGAGCATGGATTAAGATTTACATTGACTGAAGCTGATTGGAATCAAGGTAAAATTTTAGAAGATTTTTTGGTTACTTTTTATGATGCTACAAATGTTCTTTCAAGTATTTATTATCCAACTTCTTGTTCATTTTTACAAAAAGCATATGTAATTAGTAAAAAATTTAAAGAATATAGATATCATGAAGTTTTAATGCCTATTATACATAATATGGAAACTAAATGGAATGAATATTAGAATAGGATATGTCCATTGCATAACTTAGCTGCTGTTTTTATCCTAGAGTTAAATTAAATAGTGTAATTTTTTTAATTGATCAATATTGTGAAAACATGAATCAAAATCCTGAACCTACTAAAAATGAGGTAACATGACTTCTTAATGATATTTATTATTTATATAATGATAAAATTTGTGGATCTAGAATACATTCTCAAAGCTCTGCTTCTTCTTCTAGATCTCGTTCGTCATCTATTTTTTCATTCATTAGAAGACACGCACATGCTTCATCATTTTCTTCATCTTCTTCATCTTTAAGTAATGAATTGGAATTTTATTTACGAAACGATCTTCATTCTGCATATGATGAAGATCAAATAGAAAGTCTAGATGTATTAGCTTGGTGAAAGAGTGTTAAAAATCAATATCCTATTATGTTTGCCATTGCACGAGATGTTTTAGCTGTGCCGATGTCCACAGTAGCATCGGAATCCGCTTTCAGTGTAGGTCAACGTATTTTAGACAAAAAGAGAAGTAGGATGACTGGCGAGACAGTTGAGATGCTTATCTGCTTCAAAAATTGGTTGGATGCTGAGGCGAGGCTTTAAGATAAAGGTGGACATGACTTAACCAGCGAAGATGACGATGACATAAATACTATGATGACTGATGAGTGAGTCATTTCTACTTTTATAATTGTATATTTTTATTTTTTAAATTATTAAAAACTTAAAGTAAGTCATCTTTATCTTTTTTTCTTTCTATTTTTTCTCCTTGCTTATTGTATTATGTTCTGGATGTCAGGCCTAGCCCCTCTCCCTTCTGTACCATTTTAATTTTAAATTAATAAACTGGTAGGGGTCTATGCCAAACCCCCCACCTGTAAGGTGGCTTTATATTAATAAAATTTCTTTATTCCTAATAATTTTTTAATTTATTAAAAAAATATTTTTTTATAATATTTTTTATTTGAGCTATGCCCCAGGTGGGTCGTGCCTGGCACGGCACGGCGGGTCGGCCCAGGCCCGTCATGGGCCATGCCGTGCTGGGCCAACAGAAAAATTTTTTCGCGTCCGACACGACATGGTTCACTGAGCCGTATCGGCACGGCCCGGTACTGTAGCAGTACGGGGCCGTGCCTAGCACGGCCCATGTGGGCCTAGGCCGTGCCGTGCCATGGGCGGCACGGCTCAGTGCCCACCTCTATACAGTATATAGTTTTTTGCATAGTTATCAGAATAGGATTGAATTAGTCGGTTGAATCAGTTGAACTGAAATTCGAAGGTCAAATCGATCCGATTCTAACATAAAACCGAATGTGTAAGTGATCCGAAATAATTTGATCAATCTATCTGGTTCATCTATGAACTGATCAACCCAATCCAAACCGAATAGAGTCGCAAATTTTATTATCATGTTAATTTTAATTTTTTTATTAAAATTAATTTTTATTAATATAAATATATTTCATAGATTTAACCAATGACCTAACAATTGAACAAATAATTCAAGGCTAAGTCAATGTCTAGACCAAATCTCACAACTATAATTTTTCGTAGCTATCTCAGATGACCACCGCCTAGGATATGGAAAGGGGGTTGTCTCCCAACCGTGGTCAATATTTATGAAGGGTGGAATAAATTAACCAAAGTAAGCGCTGAAACCAGGAAGCTAGCCTACGAGTCCCGTTGCATGAAAACAACGTACGTACGTACCTGGCAAACTTAATTACTAGGGTCTGTCCAAAATCCAGCAAAACATAGAGAAAACAGCAGCCGAGAACCAGCTACGTACAAATGGATCGCATTTTGATCGTAGTTATTATTGTAAAATTTAGAGAGAAAACCACTCCGATCGATACGCTCTATATATGGCCTCAACGTGAATGTATATATATTTATAAGATGAATTTTAGTTAATAGAGTGCATTCATATTATATTTTTATTGTTTTTTTGTTTTTTAAGAAGTATTTAATTAATTTTCGATCCTTTCATATATATATATATATATAGATGCCAAATTAATGTACACACTTATCCGTACACTCTACCCATCTACCATACACATTTGTATAGCAATCGATTGTTGAAGCTTGAAATTAAGCTGGTCTCCTGTGTTGTTTCTCAACTAGAATACATGTTTGAAAGCCTATACCCTAAAGGAAAGGATGTTAAAAGAAAAGGGATAAAACTGATACGGACTCTCAACAAAAGGAATGCAACTAGGGGGATCCGATCATCAATCTTCTTTCTCTTGTCCGAATGAAGAATCTAGACTTGGCCAGACAATCCACGTACCCATCGAGGGAATTTTACAAATATCTTAGATTGTAAGAGCACCCAGAGAGAGAGAGAGAGAGAGAGAGAGAGAGAGAGAAATGTTCGATCCACAGCATCCCTCAGTTACGGTTGATCTCAGTGCACACACTAATTCTTTGTTCATTTTGCATACTTATTTTATCAATGTGCACACTTTTCTATCTATTATATACACGTACTTAATTATTCGCTTACTTTATACGCTTATCAAAGATTGCTTGAAAGGAAAAATAGTGCAGAGATTCTTCGTTAAAGAGTGGTCCAGAGAGGGATCACTCGCCAGGCCGCCCTTCTCTTTGTATAGATGCTTTCCAATGTACAGATACCGCATCAAAAGAAAAGTATGCGATGGCCTAATTTCCAACGGATCCGTGGGAAAAAAAAAAAGTGGCTTTACGTAGCATCGATCTTCTTAATTACACTCTCTGTTGATTGAAATTTTTGGCCACCCAACGATTCCTTAGTCAAATATATTTACTGGTAATTGAGACAACTCACCACGCTTAAGCATTAGGCTCAGTTAACCCAAAGAGTACGTCCTCTCGAAACGTCCTTCGCTTGCTAGGACCGGTACATTTCAAATATTCTCATAGAGGATGTTGTATAGCTGATTTTGGATGCTTTCCAGAATGTATAATTCATCAATGACTTACGTATTTATGATTCACAGGATACTTCTTGATCAATTCATCATTTTTTTTAAAGAAATATAATTGGATGCCACCACCAAGGTCCTCTTCCAGATTGATGGTAATCAGTTGAGCTAACCCTGCTTAACTTTATTAAGTTCTTCCAATAATTTTGGTCATATTTCTTCCATGCTAAGCTCTAAATTTATTTTAATGTCCTATAACACATCAAAAACATTCTCCTTCACTCTTGTCTGATGAAATTTATTTATTTATTTTCTAATCAGCATATATACATGTCCAATATCATATCTGATAATATGCTTACCGTTAGTAACTCATATTGCCAGAATCCATGCATGAAATAAATTTGGCCATGTTTGTACGTATTATGGTGTTATACATGGGAATCTTTGGTTGTTTTTATTATTGTTAATTATTATTATTATCATGCTATGATATGACATGATAACATGCTATTATGACTGATGTGATTTCCGATTAATTGGTTTCTATCCTAATTTGTGGTCAGAAAAGCATATCAAAGTTTATTATTGTTGCGTAAATAAATTAGCAGATGTCATTTTCATCACAAGCCCAAAAAATAAATTATCTAAAATATATGATGATTTCTTCATCACACTTATCTTGCAGACGTGATCAGGTTGAGTGGTGGAATTGGCTAATGAACTTGCAGGACAAAGTCAAATATCTTTATCTAAGTATAAGAACGAGGTTCAAAGGTACATCAAAGATCATAGTCCGTGTTAATTATTTATTTCTTATCCAAATCAAATAATTTTCCATATATTGTTCTTCAAATTTTATACACCTAGCATCTATCATTGTTCAATCATATCTTTCCCGAATCCATGATGACAACTTAATCTCGAGCATTATTCTCCTCTCAATGTTAATCAGTCTTTTTTTTTTTTTCATATATATATAGTGACAACTTGTTTGGCATACTCTTAAAGTTCTTTAGCTCCAATTAATCAATTTACATGGCCATCATCTCTGCGCCTGATGAAAACGCCATTATGTTCAGAAGATCATTTACAGACTAATTCATCCACTGAGTATATGATAGATTTTTATAGTTTAAAAACTTTTGGACCGAGTTCTCTTCTATTCGAAACCAACCAACCCTGTGAAATGGTTGAGGCCTGAATTTTTTTCTAATTTTTTAGGTGCAACGTGTCCGCCGCAAGAGCTTGCTAGTCACATGATATACATAACGACGTTGTTAATTCTAGACGAACTTGATTGCACTCAGATTACATTGGTGATGCAATCCAAAAAGAAAAAAATAGAAAAGAAAAATCAAAATGGAAAATTTTAATATATCGATCAATCTCTCTTTAGAACTCATATTTTAGTTATCATTGAATAAGTTTATTAATTAGTATTCTAGTGGTACTTTGTTTGGAGTCTGATTTAGTTTGGACCAGCATAACTCTATAATAGACCTGTAACGATCTGGGCCTACGGGCCCGTTTCGTTACAAGAAAGCAAGACGGACAAGGTTCACACCAACTTGGGCCACCACAGCCCAAAAAGGGATCCAATTGATGCCTTATCCTTCTTACTTAATCGGTTATAAACCACTCAACCAATTCCTAATTTCTCAATGTGGGACTATTGGGAGGGGCATCACAATCTACCCCCTTACAGATGCGACGTCCTCGTCGCCAGAGGCAATTGATCACAACCATCAGACAGGTAGGATTCTAGAGGTGGCCCCCACAGGTTCAAGAGGTGGCTCCCATCCCCATGGATGTAGCACTTTGCCCTGCGTGGCACTTAGCTCCTGCACTTCCGACTGGTGCATGGCTCTGATACCATATTGTAACGACCCGGGCCCACGGGCCCATTTCGTTACAAGAAAGCAAGACGGACAAGGTCAACATCAACTTGGGCCACCACAGCCCAAAAGGGATCCAATTGGTGCCTTGTCCTTCTTGCTTACCCGGTTATAAACCACTCAACCAATTCCTAATTTCTCAATGTTGAACTATTGGGAGAGGCATTACAAGACCCTTGATGTACCTCATTGAATCAATCAATTTAACAATAAAATTAAGTTTTTTTCTTTTTTGATAAGGATAATTCTATGATCTTCTCCAAAAAGGTTAGAAATGCTTAATTAAAGATTTTGAAGGAGTCGGTATGACACCAATTATTATCCTCTTCATCAATCCTACTTGCATCAATTAACTTGCAATGAACTACTCTAAAATCTTGTCGACTAATTTGTGTATGATTGCACTAGCTCTATGCCTTCCAAACTTGATGGCATGAACCTTGATCCCTTTAGGTAGTACTAACCAAACGCATGCTGGTGTGCTATAATCAATCACCTTTGAGTAGGGTTTCAAGGCTGTTATGCTAATAGCATGAAGGCTAGGACTGTAAGTTCAAGCTCCTAAATTTTTTATTTCAAAGATTTTAAATCTTATGAGATAGGATCGTTCCGTCCTCATACTTGTGATGCTATCCTTCGGGACGTCTTGCTGAAATACCTATCAAGCAGTTTATATATTTTATTTTGCAGAATAATCTTTTGTCCAGTGGCCAGCAATTGATGCAATGGTGAAGTATTTAGATGTTGGTAGGTAGACTTGAGTCCTATCTCCATACCAATTTTGGTCATGTTAGAAGGGTGAATCATGATAAGAAAGAGAAAAGAAAGATGTTAGATCCATTACATTAGAATAGATGGCACATAATGTTGGAAACGTAGTAACGTAGAAAGGCAAGAGACGTTAGATAGTCTCAAATTAGTAGGCATTGAATCATCCACCCATCAACTTAATCTTTTGGACAGGATTCCTGTCATGCCATCAAACCAAGCTATCCGAGTGTTTATTATTAAACACTCAACAGTAATCCATACATGATGAGGTTAAGGTATGCTAATTATTATTATTATTATTATATAGGCAAAAATGACAGATCCAAATTATTCACTTCTTTAACCCAAGTTTTTTAACATAGATAAAGCAAAGGCATCTTTAATTGTCATGATGGCATAAAATATTGTTCTATTTTATATGCAATAATATTGCATATATAATTTACAATCATCCTGATAGGAATTATAGCATAAAATAACAGCTTTGCTAGGCAACAACCAGTGACATATACACAATAATTAATAATGGTCAAACTTAGATATACAAGGCAGTCGCTATTTATGGCCAATATATATGGAAGAATAATCATTATAAATTAAATGGCAGAGGTATTCTTCACTTGTTTAATCTATTACTCAACAGCATAGATCTTCAAGGCATTCTCCAACTCATGAGAGCAACCAACCACAAGACGTGAAACACGCTCGTTAAACAAGATGGCGACGTTCATAGTTGAACAATATCATATTTCTAAGGTTCCAATATTGTTTGGCCCTTGCAAGATATATCAGTGTCATTGTGACTTATAATGTGATAGGCCACATGATGGAAAAATAATGGCTGGGTCCCAACGTGGTGGAACGGCTACTTTTTCTAAAGGTGGACGTGAGATTCGTGAAGGGAACACCCAAATCTATCTATCTATGTTCTTCTTCTTCTTCTTCTTCTTCTTTTTTCAAGAACACGACATTCAAATTAAGAGCATATAATGCAGGTGCATGATCCATGTGTGGATGGATGGCAAAGGACGACAGTAAGAGGGACCCACATCAACCCTACAATGGTACGAGAGATTTGGTGGCTGGTAGCATGAAAAAAAAAAAAAACTAATTTTCTCATGTTAAATGGCACGCCAGCAAAGCAGATGAGTATTTTCTTAATGGAGATTGACTTTTAGCAGCGTCTTATCTGGCATGGTGACCTCTGGGTAGCCTGTGAAAACGAAAAGCTGAAACAATGTTTGAATACCATTATTTTTTATAACCATTATTTGCTATTATAATTAATGTATGAAAACCATGTCTATAATAGAGGATAGTCTAATCAATCCAGTCAGCCTATGCAGCCATCTTATCATAATTAGCAATCATACCAACCTCCTCAACAGCCGATGATAGGTTTAATCAATTTTAACAATTAATCATGACTCAACTGCCAAGCCAACCGATAGCAAATCCCAGGAACAACTCATCCTCATCTAACCTTCACTCAAATGTTTCCCCTAAGAATCTCCAATTTGAGAATGCCAAAGCAATATCTGAGCTTAGAAGTGGTAGGATTCTTATAGACCCATTCCTAGACCCGTGGGAGAGGCTAGTACTGATGCTAGCGAAAAGCTGAACTTAGAAGAAGATACTCATACTGAGACTAACCTCATGAAAGAACCTAAACCCGAAATAGATATCGATGTCGGTTCAAATTTGAATGAAAATGACAAAGGGAAAAAGAGAGCAGATGAGTTGTTTGATACATATAACCTAGAGTTCTATTCCCTTCAACCCTAGAAGCCGACTCTTCAAGCAAAAAGCAGGGAGCAAGTAACGAGAAACTGATGGAATTGTTTAAGCAAGTACATATAAATTTACTCACTTCTTAATATAATTCAGCATGTTCTGGCTTATGCTAAATTTCTTAAAAAACTTTGTACTAAAAAATGCAAGCCACGTAGTACAAAAAAAAAATGTTATCTAAGGATATAAGTACGGTCTGGTTAAACCAATTATCTTAAAAAATGAAAGATCCTGATGCTCCTTTGATTTTCTGTGTTATAGGAGACATTACTTTTGACTGAGCCTTATTGGATTTAGGAGCCAGTGTGAACCTTCTCCTAATCTCAGTTTATGAAAAATTTGGGATAAAAGAACTAAAACCTACATCAGTCATTTTACAATTAGCAAACAGATCTGTTAAGACTCCATGTAATTTGATTGAAGACGTTCTAGTTAGAGTAAACCAGTATTATTTCATGGTAGACTTCCTCATACTTAACATGAAATCATCCCAGAGTTAAATCAGAATCCTATAATTTTAGGTCGTCCATTTCTAGCTACTGCGAATGCTAATATTAATTGTAAAACGATAGCCTTTGATCGCTGTCGTTGGCGGTCAAAAATAAAACCTACTCGCTACTATAGCTAGTGGTGAATCGGGATCGTATCCTCGAGGATCAAGAGCAATTATTTCACGAAAGAGAAAAATAAAATTTATCTATAAAAGATTATATTAAGAATAGCGGTTATTAGAAGATAATAACTAATTAATTAACGAAATTCAAATAGCAGGAGAAGCAACCCAGGAATCTGAATCCACATGCAAACATGTTTTATCTTCTTTTTTTAATGTTGCAATAGTAATACTTTTTGTAAATTTAAAATTAGAATAATTTATCTCTTGTCAGGCATGGACCGTATCAGAAGATCACAGCACGTCCGCTTAGAGTATAAACTATCTAATAATTGCAAGGTTAAGGGTCTAATCTATCATACTACGATCTGTCTCTCTTAGGCACGTACCATATCCTGAGATCACGATATGTCGATAGAGGGTACAGGCCGTGTATGCCAGATCAAAACCTCAATCAGAAAAATAATTCAAAAGATATAAAAAGAAGAGCATAATTTTTATTGCATAGAAATTAAGAACAAAAAGAAAGATAAAACCTGATTACAAGCTTCATCATCATCCCAAGTTGAAGGAATCTAGCCACGCATTGCTGCTGCCAGCATCCCCTCCATAAATTTTCTCTCCCAGGCCTAAATACAATAATCTAAATAAAAGAAGAATAAAAAGAGCTTTGTAGAAACTCCTCCCTCAACTACTGCCTGAGGTCCTCTTTTTATAGAGCTTGTCTAGGGCTTCCTTCTAGTCAAAGTTGGAGTCAATCGGGCGCTCAAGATCATTCAGATATCATGTGAAAATTTTTCAGCCATCCGTTCAGCATCACCTGCCTTAATTTGCATCGAAAATCATGCGAAATCATCTCTTTCTTCCTTTTTGGGTAAACCGATTCCTGATTTGAGTGCCATCTGCATCGTTGGACTCCAAACATTGAACTCTTTCCATCTATAGGCTCCTTTTCTGCAAACATCTATAAAAAGTATTAATTTTTAATAAATTTAAAGTAATTAATATTTATTTTAATAGTTAAATTTGGATAATAAATAGACTTATCACACCCCCAACTTAATCATTGCTAGTTCCTTAGTAATGTAATTAAAATAAAACCATGAGTCACTAAAATTCTCTTTTACAAAATTAAATCTAGGCTTAATATTGAAAAAAGCTAGCCAGTATCACTAAGTATTGAGTTTTGAAGTAAATTTTGCAGTCAGAACTATTAGAAACTTTCTTAGGTTCATCTATAGATCTACAGCACTTATGTTTGTGATGGCTAACTTAACATTTCGGTACTAGCTTGTAAGAAACAATGGTATCTTCGCTTATCACTTACTTTAATCAATTTTTTATACACCCTTAAATTAAGCACATGACCTGAGGTAGCTTTCACACCGCCTGATATATATATTATTTATTTATTTATTTTTAATTTTTTTAGCGATATCTTTATATTGCCCATTTTTTAACGCGAACAACAACACTTACTTAGGCAAGATGCCCGGTTCTCAATGAGAAACCAATGTTTAGACTTATTTTTTTTATTTTTTATCAGGCAGGTAGCTCTTTCCTTCAATTTAAGTTTCTCTCATTAGGGTGTATATCAATTATCAATTTTAGTAATAATTGAATCTCCAATTGACCTTACAACTAATACCTAATTTACCTCGTTAGTGTGCATGTGCAATGGAAGTGCTAATAGCCTTTAGATGACCTAAGTAGGTTACTAAAAGTTTGACCAGCTAGTCTACTCCTTGGCTCTCTATAGTAATTAGCCAATACTTTCTAACTCTATTACTTTTTTCTAGTTAATTTGCTCAAGAATTTCTTTCATAGCACATGATTTATAAAATTTTTAAAATTTTCAAAAAAATGCCAAGGATTTTCAAAATATTTTTCAAAAAGGTTTCTCTTAACCCCCAACTTAATTCTTATTGTCCTCAATGAGTAAGAAAGAATAAAATAAGAAGAAACACCACCTGGACGAGATATGCCTCGTGTAATGTGAGGAGTGACCGTGCAGAGTAATCTCTTATTCCTAAAAATAAGAATCATAAAAATAAAGGTTAGAACATAAAAATTTTGGGTTGCCTCCCAAAAAGCGCTAAGTTTAACATCTTCAGCCAGACGTCATAGCTTACTTTGATTACCATTATCAAGGAGTTTGATGATCTCTTCCCTTACTACTTCCTGGTTGGTTTAAGTTTTCTTTGGGGGTCTCTATAGGATTGGTTTTCTCCTTAAGTGAATCTATGTTGAACGATCGAGGCTAATTCCTTTTATGTTAGCCATGGTCCATCCTAATGCTTCTTTATTCTTATTCAATAGTTCCCCTTCTTATGAGGAGTCTAGGTCGGTTGAAATAATCATAGGCATGGTTTCTGATTGACCTAGATATGCATAGTTGAGATGCTTGGGAAGTGGTTTCAGTTTTAATTTGGGTGCTTCCTTTATTGATGGCTTGGGTAGTGGTTCAGGTACTTTCTCTAGTGGTTCAGTTGGAAGTTTCCATCTTAATTTTTCATCAATTATAGCAACCTCATTAATTTGCTCCTCATCTTGGTTTATGTAGGTTTTTAGGTTAAGCTTTTCATCACTAAGGTCAATTGGATCATAATAGTATCATGATCATAATTTGAGTCGCTCGTTTGATGTATATTGGTACGATTAAAAATATTAAGATCAATTGACATATTTCCAAAGGAGAGTTTCATTAATCCATTTAGATAATTAATTAGGGCATTAGATGTTGCCAAAAATGGTCTACCTAAAATCATTGGGATGTGGCTTTTTGGGTTTGTCACCGATTCAGTTTCTAAAATCACAAAGTCCTTGTCACCGATTCAGTTTCTAAATCACAAAGTCCAATGGATAGATAAAGGTACCAACTTTGATCAATACATCCTCTACTATTCCCTTGGGTACTTTCAAAGAGTGATCAGCTAGTTGTAGGATCATTTTCGTAGGCTTTAGTTCTCCTAACCCTAGTTGCTCATATACAGAGTATGGCAATATATTAACACTTGCTCCTAAGTCTAATAGAGCCCTATTTATGAGGGTATTCCCCATAATGCATGAAATAGTGGGTGATCCTAGATCTTTATATTTTACTGGCATATGGTTTGATAGATAAGAGCTCACACTGGCTGCCAAAAAGGCTTTCTTGGGCATATTGATGGTCTTCTTTTTGGTACATAGATCCTTAAGGAATTTGGCATAGGCTGAGACCTGTTGGATCATGTCCAGTAAGGGGATGTTCACTTTAACTTGTTTAAAGACCTCTAAAATCTTATCGAATTGGGTTAAATTTTTATTGGACTTAAGTCTATTTGGGAATGATGCTACAACCCTAATTTTTCGTTTATCTTCTTTGATATGGGCTCAACTGGTGGGTTGGGCATTACATTAGACTCTGATACCTCAGGGGTTTCAGGCTGATCCAGCTCAATAAGTTGTTCAAGTGGTGGGACTTCTAATTCTTCTTTATATATACCCACCTGGTTATCTATTTGTTTTTCAGATCTTAATGTATGAATAACACTTAGTTGGTTAATCTGGGCTTCTTGTTTGGATCCTTGGATGTTTAGGTCCATAGGATTACCTTCGGACTGACTCGATAGCTTACCCCAATCTCTTTTACTGAATGTTGTGGCTAGTTGACCTATCTGGATTTCTAATTTTGCAATGGATTGTGTGTGTGAGTGAAGAATATGAGTATTCATTTCTAGCCCTTTCAATGCTTGTAACACCTTCTCTTCGAAAGTAGGATTATAATTATTTGGTGGAGGTTGAGGAGCACTTGGATATTGGGAATACGATATGCTTCTAAATTGGGTCTCCTGATGGTTAGGTCTAATTGATGTTGGATTGATTATAGGTTGGGGTTTCCATAAAAAATTGAGTGATTTTGCCAGCTAGGATTGTAAGTATTTGAATATGGATCATTTCCTAGTTTAGGAGCCATTCGGGTTTGGGCTGGATAGGCTTGCTCCTGACAAGCTCAGGAAATTGGTATGCGGCTGGACATTCCCCTATAGAATGAGTCGGACTTGAACAGATTATACAAACATGTTGGCCCAGATGGCAACCCAAGAGGGGGGGGGGGGGGGTGAATTGGGTCCTTTAAAAAATTTGACCTTTTAAAAAAACTATTGCTTTAAGAAAATGAAATTAATTGCAATGCAAATATAAAGCACAAACAAGGAGATAAAGATAGAGATAATGAATGCACGACAAACACAAGGATTTTATAGTGGTTCGGTGTATCCAACACCTACGTCCACTCCCAAGATTCACTTGGGTCCACACTATAACCAACTAGATTACAGCCGAGTTGTTTTACAAGAGCACAACTCACAACTTGTTGTTTTTCCTCCGGGATCACAACGAACCCAGCCGGTTTTCCGGGCTCACCAGCACAAAACCCTAAACTCAAGCTAATCTAGCTTGACCCGAGGTTAACAACCTCCACTAGTTCAATCCCCTTGATAGAACTAGCACAAACAAATATAAGAATGTTTTACAATGATTCACAGCTCCTTAGTTGAGCAAATATTCAAAATAAAGTAAACAAGTTTAGAAAAGCCTGTTTGGAGATGATTGAATTTGAGCTTTTCTTCTTTTCTTTTCCTCTTCTCCTTTGGAATGATGAATCAAGCCTCAGCTTTAATCCCTCACAGTCGTTGCAGTTGAGAAGATTGGAAATGGAAGAAACGAGCTTTTTCTTCAATTTGGGAAATCCACCGATTTTTTGATTTGGGCGCCTTGGATTCCTCTTTGAGCTTTTTGGAGTGGAAGGATTTGAGTTTGAATGCTTTTCTCTTGAGATTCAGGCTCAGGCTTTCTCGGATTTTTGATTTGAAATTTTTCTATTTTTCGTCTTCTTCTTTTCAAACGGGTGTTTTCCCTTTTTATAGATTTCTTTAATCCATTTTGGGAAGGAAACTAGCCGTTGGAGTGTACCTGGAAACAAAATATATCCGTTAGAAATTAGGTAAAAAGGAAATATTACCGTTAGAGCTGATCTGGCAATTTAAATTTTCGTCCAGTCAGGTTGGAGTCGGCTCCAACTTTTCAGGTGTCGGCTCCAGATCGTTTTTCCAAAAATAGAAATTTCGAGTTCGTTGAGGAGTCGGCTCCGAAAAAGTAAGTGTCGGCTC
>UESW01004387.1:684489-769664 GCA_900491605.1 Calamus simplicifolius
AGATAAGCCTGATTTGCAGTTGGTTGGCTTTGAGCTTTTCTTCTTTTCTTCAACTCCTTTGAAGTGTAGAACCAGGCCTCAGCTTGGATTCTTCACGGAATGTGTGTTGGAGTTGATTTGGGCTTTTCCTCTTTTGAGTGTTGAAAATCACTTGAAATGCTCTTGAATAGCTCTTGGATTTTCTTCTGAAGCTTCCTTGGATTTGAGCTTGAACACAGAAGGAACTTCCTTTGATTTCACACTCTTTCTTTCACTCTATTTTGAATCACGGATTTTTTCAACTGAAGCTCTGTTTTTCCGATTTTTCTCTTCTTTTTCTTTGAAATAAATATCTCTCTATTCGTCTCTCTTTGATTTGAAAACGGCTTCTCTATTTATAGATTCTGCAAAATATAGCCGTTAGAGACAAAGAAAAATAGCCGTTAATCAAAAATCTTACCGTTGACGCTGAGTTGGCATCCGGAAAAATTCGCCCAGATTTGCTGGAGTCGACTCATGCTTTTCCCGAGTCGGCTCGAGGTCGTGATACTAAAAATAGAAATGTTTAGAAAGTCAAAGGGTCGACTCACCAAAAGTAAAGTGTCGACTCCTGAAAGTCGGGGGTCGACTCATGAAAAGTTGGGGTCGACTCGCGAAGTGCTCAGAAAAATACACCTCTGGTGTCTGAGCGGAGTCGACTCGCACAGTCATGGAGTCGGCTCGACAGAATCGGGGGTCGACTCGTGAAATTACGTGGGTCGACTCGAGACAGATAGACATTTCTGTTCTCTGAGGGGAGTCGACTCTGAAACTCAAGAGTCGGCTCCGGAACGTATCAAAAATCAGAAAGTTTTCTGATTGACTTTAAAATCGTTCCAGATTCATTTTAAATCATTGTTTTGACTTGAATTCAATAAAATTGACATTAAGAATTAATTCAAGAAGTATTCCAAAAACTCATTGATTAATCTATGAATTATAAAATTTCTTTTGAAAGCTTAAACATTGAGCTTAAGTTACTTTCAAAATGATTAATGTCAAACTTTAACATTCTCATTGATTGTTCAAAATAAATTCATTGCACATGTAAATAAACTCATATCACATCTTTTACAGTACTCATGGCTTTTGGTAATCATCAAAATCAAAAGGATTGGGGCATATAATTTTTTAATAATTTTCCAACAAAGAGCATAATTTTTATTGCATATAAATTAAGAACAAAAAGAAAGATAAAACCTGATTACAGGCTTCATCATTATCCCAAGTTGAAGGAATCTAGCCACGCATTGCTGCTGCCAGCATCCCCTTCATAATTTTCCTCTCCCAGGCCTAAATACAATAATCTAAATAAAAGAAGAATAAAAAGAGCTTTGTAAAAACTTCTCTCTCAACTACTGCCTGAGGTCCTCCTTTTATAGAGCTTGTTTAGGGCTTCCTTCTAGTCAAAGTTGGAGTCAATCGGGTGCTCAAGATCATTCAAATATCATGTGAAATTTTCTCAGCCATCCGTTCAGCATCACATACCTTAATTTGCATTGAAATCATGCGAAATCATCTCTTTCTTCCTTTTTGGGTAAACCGAGTCCTGATTTGAGTGCCATATGCATCGTTGGACTCCAAAAATTGAACTCTTTCCATCTATAGGCTCCTTTTCTGCAAACATTCATAAAAAGTATCAATTCTTAATAAATTTAAAGTAATTAATATTTATTTTAATGATTAAATTGGGATAATAAATAACTTATCAAGGATCAAAAGGTGAAAATTAATATTTTTAATGCCTCAAAATTTATTCAAGAGGAGAAAAGTTGTTCTATGAATGAGTTAATAGATGAACCAGTCAAATCTTATTCTTTCTCCAATTCAATGGATAATAATGAGCTTATTGAAGAAACTAAGATCCAAGAAGTAAAGCCTTGCTTGATGCACCTCATCCACAGTCTTTTTCTATTTTTTAATATTTGGCTGAAGATGTTAAACTTAATACTTGTTAGAAGGGAACCCAATATGAGTTGTTCATCTTAATTTTTTTAAATAAATAAATAAATAAAAAGGGCATAGCCTTTATCTTAATTATGAGCTCATCTTTTTGGATAACTTATATCCCTACATCTTTATATTTGTCCCTATAGTTTGAATTTATTTCTTTAACTTCTTTATACCATTAGGGACAATGATATTCGAGTCGGGGATAGGAAAAACTTTTTAAAATATTGGCTCAAGGACCTTCTAAGAAAATAATAATAATAATTTTAATAAAAAATAATAATCTTACAAATCATATATATATATATATAAGTAAAATTAAATAAAAATGACATAATATATACAATAAAATAATATTTATAGATATAATAAATAAATAAGTATAATAACAAAAATAATAAGAATAATATTTTAAAGTTTATTTTTTTAAAAAAAAGGTAAAATCATTTAAATTTTAAAATAAAAAAACTAGATAATTATGTGTCAAGAAAGAAATTTTGAGCAGGATAGATTAGAAAAAAGTGATAAGAGTTAAAGAATATTGCTAATAAGTATAGCGAGTCAATGAGTAACTAGTTGGCTAGATTTTTAGTAGCTTACTTAGGTTATCTAAAGGCTATTAGCACTTCCAATTATACATGCATACTGACAAGGCAAAGTATGTGTTGATTGTAAAGCCAACTGTGAATTCAATTATTACCGAAAATTAGTAATTATTATACACCCCAATCAAAGAATTTGAACTTGAAAAAAGAGCTATTTGCATAAAATAAAAATATAAAACATAGAGTATATGTGGATTGCCTTAAGCTTAGTAATTGGGCCTCGTTGCCTTAGGAAGTGATGTGGCTCGTGTCAAATGATGAAGGAAAAGCCAGCACGATTGCCCTAAGCTTAGTAACCGAGCCCCGTTGCCTCAGGAAGCGATGTGGTTCACCTCAAACAGTGAGGAAAAAGCTAGTATGCTTAATTATATATATATATATATATAACAGTACGAAAGCTACCTTAATTCATGAAATTAATTTGGGTGTGTATAAAAAATTAATCAAATGAGGTGATAAGAGAAGACACATTTGTCCTTTACAAGCTAACATCCAAATATTAAGTTAATTATCATCAACATAAGTGCTATAGATCTTTAGTAAAATTTTAAGAAAGTTATTGAAAACAATGACCATGAAATTTGCTCCTAAAACTCAATACTTAGTTAGCAATGCTCTCTGAATCTTTTAATTTTCAATCCTAGTTCTACTTTTGTAAAAAAGATCTTATTGATACATAGTGATGAATCAAAATTAACATTGCTAAGGGACTAGCAATAAGTTAGAGAGTGTGATAAATCACATAATTATTTATTTAATTTAAGTATTTTAAAGAGTTAATGATGATATGATCCTTTAAAATAATTAAATCAAAATTTTTATAAATTATAATATATAATTATTATTATTATTATACTTTTATTTATAATACTTACAATCTTCATAATATTTATAACCTTATATTTAAGAATTTTTTTAACTAAATATTTTTAAATAAAGTATATAGTTTCAAAGAAGGAATGCGGCAGCTGAGATTTGAGATAAAGAAGAAAGAGTTAGTGAACAATAAGGAATACGAGGGAATCAGAATAAAGACAGCATGCAAGTCATACCAAGATACAATCGCAATCAAATCAGGAGAAGAATAAGTCTGAAAAGGTAGCAACATAATCTAGCAGAATAAGTCTAGAGATGGTATAGGATAGAGGACACACTTGGGTTATGGGTTAGCTTCTAAGAGTGAGGTATTTTAGAGGAAGAGTATTGTCCTTATGTCATCTTCAAGCCGACTTCACTTTCAAAATCAAAGATACAAAGAAGAAGAAGCAGAGAAGCACAGTTTGCTTTAAGGAGTATGAAGGAAGAAGGGAAGTTCATCAACCATCTTCTCGATGAGGCTGTGTCAATCCATCTCTTATCTTTGTTATATTGTTAATTATTTTACTTTATTCAATTGCATTTTGTAGTAGGATTCTAGTTTCAATTAATATAAAGTTTATTTTTTGCATCTTTAATTCATGTCGTTCATTTTTATTGCAAGTAGATGCTAGGATCTAAATAATAGATCCTAGTACTATGTATTTTCTTTTGTTTTGCACTTGTAATTTTTGTTTATCCAATTTCTTAATTTTCTTAAATCAAGAATTTCAAAACATTCAGTATACTGCCTTCTATGTGGATTCAATCTGACTCATCTTTTTTATGAATTTTTAATTTTTTTAAAGAGTCAATTAATTAAACTGATAGCCACGATGTCTTAACGACAACATCGCGAGCCTATCAATACCACTTCAAGCGCACTGCATATTAGTTCTGAAAATAATATTATCCTAATTAACAAAGTCAGAGCTCTCAAGTGAAGCTATTTTAGTTATGTCCAGGATCGAGTTACAACTTCTTGATGCAATTAGAATCACCTCAATTATAGCAAAGGCTGCATATCTCTTGGATTTGGAAGCTTCCCATTTACCATAGAGTGCGGCTATTCATTTGGAAGCTGGCTTGGGACTGCCTTCCCACTTGCTCTCTACTCTCGGATAGGGGCATGTTGATCCAACCTACGTGCCCTTTATGCGGGCTGGAGGAGAAGACTGTGGATTATGCTATTTAACTTGTGGCAGAGTCAGAAGGGTCTGACAGATAGCTGGCTATCAGTCCTGGGTGATAGCAGTGGCCCTGGTCGCACTTCTTTTATGCGGGTGATTTGGCAGGTTGAGCGGAGGGGCAACCGTCGGCTGTGCTCTATGGCTGCTTATATCTCATGAGGTCTGGCTTTCTCAGAATAGGCATATTTTTTCGGATGTGAGGAACCCTCCCCATAAGATTCTTAGGACAGCTCTGTCCCTCTCTGATGAGTATATGCTCCACCAGTCAGGCATTGATAATGATAGACCTAGTATCTGGGATTTCCCTGCTGCCTCGGCAGCGCACCAGTGTACGGTCTTTATGTCCTGGGAACTCTCCCCACTAGGGTCTGTCAAAATCAACTTTGACGGCAGTGTTCAAAGCTGTTTGGCTGGTTCGGGTTTTGTGATTCATGGATCGAATGGGGTGATAATTGCGGCTGGTGATTTTAGTTCTCTTGACCTGTCAGTGCCGCTAGTCGAGTTATATGCGGCGTGGGCTAGCATATCTTATGCTATCCGTACTCTGGGCATTCGCCATCTTATCATCGAGAGGGACTCTATTATCGTAGTGCGCTGGCTCCAGCAGGATTCCAGCGATCCTATGCCTACTAACCCTTTGTTATGCGACATCAGGACGATGTTCCAGCAAGCCTATAGTGTCCAGGTTCGCCATATTTACCGCAAAGCCAATTCAGCGGCTGACTGGGTTACTTCCCGGGTTGCCCATCACTCTGGTTCATGGCTCTGGAGGCCAGGTGTCTTATGTCCTACTGTTCTTCTCAGATTTTGTACTCTGATATGTCGGGCTTGACTCACGCGAGACTGGTGTGATCGTCCGTTTGTAACCAAATAAAAAATAAAAAATAAAAAACTTGAAATGATGGTCAAATGTATGTAGTCAGCACCAACTGACGGCCATTTAGTTCACGCCAAGTTCACCATTAGTATACAGTACACCAACATATAGCAATGGTGCTCATGGTCAGTTCATCACTGTTTCACAGCCAGTAGCAACTGAAAGTGGACTAGCACATGATTTTTTTCAGCATTAGTCCATAGTCATACTAGCTGCAAGCTATCTTATAGTTCATAGTTTATACAGATTTTGTCCAAGACTAACCCAAACTAGGTATGGATGTGTTGCTGCCAAATCACTTGCGATGAGCGTCGGGTGAGCTGAGATCTCCACAGGCCTTCGAGAATGCAGAGAGGTCACCGTCTTCCTTCTAGAGCCTGTAAAAAGTCTCGGATCGGTGGTTCCGGTGGGGACCCTCCGACGCCCAAATCAGTGGGTTGTAGAACAGGAATGTTGTATATGAGTAGAACTTGAGAGAGAGAGAGAGAGAGAGATCCCCTTGCATTGAGCTCGGGTCCTCCTCTTATACCTGTCTGGGGGTCCCGTTTACCTCGTTCCGTTGGAACCGTCAAATCTTCCTCGTTGGGATAAGTTTCTCCGAACGGCAAGTGGTTAAGCCGTTGCTGGATGAGGGCCGCTTGTAACGGTAACTGCTGAGCATGCTAGCACTTGCCCGTGATTTCAGTGAGGGAGGTACCGGCAATAGACCTCGAATCACGGGATTTGTTGCATGAGACGGGTCATTGTGCATGCAAAAAGGCAAGTTAGGACCGAAGCCGTTGTTGGAAGCCGAGCCAGAGGCCGTCGCTGGAGGCCGCTGGAGGCCGGAGCCAAGGCCGTCGTTGGAGGCTAGAGCCAAAGGCCAGCACTGGAGGCCGGCACTGGAGGCTGGAGCCAAAGCCAGCGCTGGAGGCCTGCGTGGAGGCCGTTGCTGGAGGCCGTCGCTGGAGGCCAGAGCCAAAGGCCAGTGCTAGAGGCCGTTGTTGGAGGCTGGCGCTGGAGTTCTATTTATGGGTTTTGCTGTCACATCATTATTTCCGAAATCATGCAAAAGATAATACCACCCGGAGGAAACGGCCAGCCGTATCAGATGCCCCCCGCCCCTGAGATGGGTAAGCGTACAATCACCCGCGAAAGGGGTGTTAATATCCTCTGGGTGGCCGATTTTCGCGCATCATTTCGCCTGTCCGGGCTATTGGGATTGGAGAGGATTTCCCTCGAGCAGTGAGCCACAAAGGCGAGCGTCATCATTGTGGTAAGGCCAATGCCCTCTCTCTATTGGTGGAGCTTTTCGTGTTTTTCGCACTGGTAGGCCGCCAAAGCGCCTTCCATTCGAAGGTGGACACGTGGCCAGAACGGACGGTCGTGGGATGATTTGAAATGGGGCTATAAGAGGAAAAAATCGTCCTTATCCTCCCATCCTTCCTTCTCTTACGCTACCGCTTCCTCTCGAGTCCGCAAGCGTCCGTTCGTCTCCCGTGTTTGTTCTCTCTCGTGCTCCTTCGATCCTAGCTCAAGTTTTCCAGGTTAGTCTCCATGGCTTCCTCGCCTTCTTGTTCCATTTCGATTCTGGGGGGTGTTCCCCCACCCTTCTCAAACTTCCGCTTCCTTACCAAGCCAGTGGTCTACCCCCTCCTCTAATCACTCCTTGCCGGAACGGCAGTCGGTCAGACCCCCCGTAGCCGGAGTCATCTGACCGACTAGCGGATCTCCGCCCGAAGTTGTCCGACGGCTGCTGGTCCTTCCAGCGCCGTCAAGGAGTCCCCGAAGGGACTGCTTCCACTATGTCTACTCAAGACATAGTAAATCTGAAAGCCAAGTATAGGATTCCGCCAAACCTTCGTTTGTTCTACCCTGCTCCTAATGACAGGGTGACCTCTTCCCGTCCCGGGAGAGTTGCCTTGTACGGAGCCTTCTTTAAGGTTGGACTTCGACTACCTATCCATCCTTTCATTCTCAATCTTCTGGACCGATATTCTCTAACACCTTCCCAGCTAGTTCCTAACTCGATCCGAACCATCGCTAGCTTTCTGGTTCTCTGTCACCTGCAAGGCATAGAGGCCAGCATCTCCTTATTCCGTAGCTTTTATACCCTCCGCAAGCAATCAGGTTGGTGGTCCTTCACCCCTAGGTCCAATAGGATCCTTAAGTTGTACCTTCCTACCTCCGTTAAAGGGTGGAAGGATAAGTTCTTTTTTGCTGATATCGATGGGGTGCGCGGAAGCTGGGGACACCCAACATTGATGCCAATAGGGATTCCTCCATCCTTCCAAGGATCGAATGTCATTCGAGCAGCTTCTGACTGCCGATGTCCCTCGGTGCAATAAGCTTCTAGCCGATGAAAACCTTCGTCTCGCCGGCTTAATTCCTTCGAGTGGTGAGCACTTGATTACTCACCTTCTTTTTTTTTTTTTCCTCCCTTTTTTTTTTTATTCATCTTCCGCCTTTATAGGGATGACGCCATCGCTTTGCAACTCAGGCAGGCGGCCACTAAGAAGAGGAAGGCAACGGGAATGAGTCCCTTGTTGAGAGGATGGTCGTTGCCAAAATCCGAGGAGGGCCGACGGGGGAGGGCCGACGCTGGAGGGGCTAGAGTCGTGAAGCACCTGCGCCAAGGTTTTGAAGAAGGCCGACGCTAGAAGGGCCGATGCTGGTGAGGCCGACACTAAAAGGACCAAAGTTGCGGATCCCCCGCACGTGTGCGAGGCAGCCAGAGCCCAAGCCGACGAGCCCGCCAAGGAAGACACGGTAAGGGCCGAGGCCGGCGAGGAAATCGGGCGGAGCCAAGAGAAAGATCACCTTCGGTTCCAGCTCCTCCTGTCATCCTGCTCGATCCTTCTCTAGAGCAGGTTGCAAAAGCGCCGTCACCCCCCCCGAAGCCATGGAGATGGAGCGGGTCCCTGCAACAATAGGGCTAACTCCCACAGCTATCCTGCCCCCGTAGAGGCAACAACCGAAGCGCCTCCACCAGCCAAGGGGCCGGAGGCAGTAGAGTCAGAGGCAGAATCTTCCTCCGCGGCCCCCCAAGGGAAAGGAGGGGTCGACCCTTCCTTCCAATCACTGTTGGCGAACCACAGCCGCTGGGCCGAACGAGCCTTAGATGAAGCATCTGTGGTAGAGGTGCAGGAATTTCTCCGGCATCAAGGGAGAGCCACCTTCTTCCGCGAGGCGTCTGTGGCACATCTTTGGGTGAGCCTTTGCCCATTATCATTTTCCTCTTTGTTTTCTTGCTTATTTTGCTTTTTAATATTGACATTCCCTTTAGGCACTGAACTCTCTGATCGCCATGAGGGAACTTTGGACCCTGAGTGATGCTGCTCTCGACCAGTCGCGGGAGGAGATGTTATCACTCCAAGCCAGGGCAGAAAAGGCAGAAATGGCTTTGGAGGATACCCGGGCCACCCTAAAGGGCGAAGTCGAAACCATCCGGCTGAGAGCCGAGAAGGCCGAGTATGCGCTGGAAGTTGCCCAGCGTCGTGCAGCCAATGAGCTGGATAACGCTCAGGCGGCCGAGGAAAAGCAAAGGATGGCCGAGGAGAGGCTGAAGGTGGTGGAATCAGAAATGTGCATCTTGAAGACTCGATTGGATTCCGCCTCCATTGAAATAGACGCAGCCAAAGAGGCCGCCCGCCAGTCCGACGCCAAGATTGTCGACTTGGAGGCGGCGGTGACTGAGGCCAAGAGGGAGGCCGTCGAGTCCGAGCAGAGAGCCCTCGAGGCGGAGAAAAGAGCTGCAGAGGCCGTAGAGGATTTCAGAAAGTCTAAGCCTTTGATAAGGAGCTAGCCGAATCGGCGGCGTTTGCTTATAATGCCGGCTTCCAAGACTGCAAGGAAAAAATCCAAGAACTCTACGACCTGGAGGATATTGAAGGGCTGAAGCCAGATGACGTCCCTGAAGATGATGACCCGGCCCGAAATGACCCTTAGTAGTTTTTTTTTTTGTATTGCTCTAAGCCCGACTCAGGTCGGCAATTTTGTAACCTTTTAGCCATCAATGAATGTTTTAACCCTCATTGCGTGCCTTTGGTTATAATCAGCTTTAGTTGTGTAAGCTGTCGTGAATCACCAACCAATGGTGCTCGTCAGATAGGTCGCGCAAAATGTGATTGTTCACGAAACATTGTCCCGAATTACCGACGCAAGGAGCCAGTCTTTAGTGCCGACGCGGGGAGCCGGTTTTAGGTCCGACGGGAGCCGGTCGTTAGTTGCCGAGCGGAGCCTCTTTGGTGCCGACGCGGAGCGGTCTTTGGTGCCGACGGAGCCGGTCTTTCATGCCGACGTGGAGCCGTCTTTAGTGCCGACGTGGAGCCGGTCTTTAGTGCCGACGTAGCCGGTCTTTTGCCGATGCGAGCCGGTCTTTAATTGCCGTGCGGAACCGGTCTTGGTGCCGACGCGGAGCCGGTCTTTAGCCGGGAGCCGGTGCCGAAGCCGGTCTTTAGTGAGCCGGTCTTTTATGCCGGAGCCGGTCTTTAATTGCCGTGCGGAACCGGTCTTTGTGCCGTGAGCCGGTCTTTAGTGCCGACGTGGAGCCGGTCTTTAGTGCCGATGCGGAGCCGGTCTTTCATGCCGATGCGGAGCCGGTCTTTAGGGTCTTTAGTGCCGACGCGGAGCCGGTTTTTGCCGATGCGGAGCCGGTCTTTAATTGCGGTGCAGAACCGGTCTTTGATGCCGACGCGGAGCCGGTCTTTAGTTGCCGAGCCGGTCTTTGGTGCCGCACGGTCTTTAGTGCCGACGCGGAGCCGGTCTTTGATGCCGACGCGGAGCCGGTCTTTAGTGCCAACGCGGAGCCGGTCTTTGCCGAGCATACTCATTCAAAAATAATGCGAACATTTCGAACACCAATAGATTCAAATTAATGAAGATAGCACCTTACTGATAATACCGGCATAAATTGTCGGCGTTCCAGGTGCGAGGAAGCGGTTTCCCGTCTAGCTCTTCAACTTTGTACGCCCCGTGGTGAAGTACCTCCTTGACACGGTATGGTCCTTCCCATTTCGGTGCCAGCTTGCCCCCCTCTGTTGGCTTTGATACTTCAGCTCTTCGCAGAACGAGATCTCCGGAACGGAACATCTTGGATCGCACTCGAGCATTGTAGTACTTGGCCGCTCGCTGACGGAATGCTGCCATGCGAAGCTGTGCTTGGTCTCGCAATTCTTCCACCAAATCTAGATCGGCTCGCAGCTGGTTTGAGTTGCTTTCTTCATGGTATAATTCTGTCCGGGGACTGGGAACTCCTATCTCCACCGGAATGACCGCTTCGGTCCCAAAGACCAGGCTGAAAGGAGTTTCCCCAGTAGGGGCTCGGCGTCGTGTGGTAGGCCCACAGTACACTGGGGAGTTCCTCCACCCAGCGCCCTTTGCAGCTATCTAGCCGAGCCCTGAGTCCTTGGAGGATGATGCGATTGGTCACCTCGGCTGCACCGTTGGTTTGGGGGTGCCCCACGGAGGTGAATCGATGATGGATGCCTAGGCCATCGCAGAATTCCCGGAAGGCCGTGTTGTCAAACTGTCGGCCGTTGTCAGTAACGAGGGTGTGCGGTAGCCCGAACCGGCACACCACAGACTTCCAGAAGAAAGTCCTTATTTTGACCTCCGTGATCTTAGCGAGAGCCTCCGCCTCGATCCACTTGGTGAAATGGTCGATGGCCACCACTAGGAACTTGCGTTGTCCGGAGGCTGGAGGGAACGGTCCCAGGATGTCCATGCCCCACTGTGCGAAGGGCCAGGGTGCAGCCAGGGGGGTCAGCTGGGACGCTGGTTGATGTTGAATGTTGGCATGGCGCTGGCAGCTGTCGCACCTCTTGAAAGTTCGGATGCATCCTCCTTCATTGTCAGCCAGTAATACCCCTGCCGTAGGGCTTTGTATGCAAGAGCTCTGCCCCCCAGATGGCTTCCACATATACCTTCATGTATCTCTCGCAGAATATAATTAGCTTCGGTGGGACCGACACACCTGAGAACTGGGTATGAGAACGACCTCCGATAGAGCTTTCCCTCCATTATAAAAACTTTGGGGCCCGTCTTTTAAGTTTCCTGGCTTCGGCAGGGTCTTCTGGGAGGGTACCCTCGGTAAAGTACGGACATAGGCGTCCATCCAGGAAGGCTCCTGCTCAACTGGTAGAGTTTCTCTTGATACGTCAATACTCGGGCTTCTAAGTGCTCCACATAAGCTCTTCCCAGCATCCCATCAGCTGAGGTGGCAAGATGGGATAAGGCGTCGGCTCTAGCATTCTCCTGTCGAGGGATGTAGCTGACGCTAAGTAAGCCAAGGGAGAGCTAGCGATTGCACCATACTTAAGTAGCGGGACATGATGGGATCCCTTGCTTCATATTCCCTTGCGATTTGGCCAGCGACCAGTTGGGAGTCGGTGAACGCCCTAAGGCGTTTCACCCCAAGCTCTTGAGCTAATCTCATCCCGGACAGCAAAGCTTCATATTCTGCCTGATTATTAGTGGCTGGAAAGAGGAAGCGAGTGCACACTCGGTTACAACTCCATCCGAGTTGGCCAAGATGAGGCCTGCTCCGCTCCCTTGAGAATTCGACCCCGTCTACATGAAGGACCCATTCATCATCACTGGTTCCGGGGGCTGAGTGTCTGTAGAAGGTTCTTCAGGTTGCTCCTCCCCAAGTGCATTCGACCAAAAAATCCGCCAAGACTTGAGACTTCATGGCCGACCGGGGGCGAAAAGACATCGAATTCCCCCAACTTAAGGGCCCACCTTGCCAGCCGACCGGAAGTATCCGGGCGAGCGAGAACTGTCTTCAGAGGTTGGTCTGTGATCACCGCGATCGGGTGGGCTTGGAAGTATGGCCGCAGCTGGGCAGACACGATCAACGAAGATAATCTTCTCCATCTTTGAGTACCTGGTCTCTGCATCGTGGAGCACCTTGCTTGTGTAGTATACTGGCTTTTGCATGCCATTGGTGTCCACGCGGACCAGCACAGAACTAACGGCTTCAGGAGAGGCCGCGAGGTATAGAAGGAGTTCTTCTCCACCTGTTGGCTTGGCTAGCAGCGGCGGGGTAGATAAGAATTCCTTTAACCCCTCGAATGCCTCCTGGCATTCTTTCGTCCATTCAAATTCATTGACTTTGCGGAGCGCCTTGAAGAAAGGTAGGCACCTTTCAGCGGACTTGGACAGGAAGCGACTTAAGGCGGCCACCCTTCCCGTCAGGCGCTGTATTTCCTTCTTGTTGGCGGGAGGCCTCATGTCCAAGATGGCTTGGACTTTGTCTGGGTTTGCCTCGATCCCCCGCCGGGTTACCATGAAACCCAAGAACTTTCCGGCTGTCACCCCAAATGCACACTTGCGTGGGTTCAGCTTCATCTGGTACCGATGAAGGTTGTCAAAAGTCTCCGTTAGGTCCGCGATATGGTCAGTGGCGTGACTTTTTGTCAACATGTCATCCACGTACACTTCCATGTTGCGTCCTATCTGGCCTTCGAAGACTTTGTTCATCAGCCTTTGGTAGGTGGCTCCCACGTTCTTTAGCCGAAAGGCATTACCCTGTAGCAGTATAACCCCTTCTCAGTTATGAAGGAGGTAGCTTCTTCATCCGCCGGATTCATCCGATCTGGTTGTATCCAGAGAAAGCATCCATGAAGCTAAGGACCTCATGACCGGATGTGGCGTCCACCAGTTGATCGATCCGGGGCAGGGGAAAGCTGTCCTTAGGGCATGCCTTGTTGAGATCGGTGAAATCCACGCACATTCTCCAGCTCCCGTTGGTCTTACGGACTAGCACCACGTTGGCCAACCATTCGGGTAATGGACCTCCCGAATATGGCCTGCAGCCGTTAACTTGCGAACTTCCTCGTCGATAGCTTTCTGTCTATCTGGAGCGAAGTTTCTTTTTTTCTGTCGGACCGGCCGACACTCTGGCCTGAGGTTAAGCCGATGGGTGATCACTTCCTCGGGGACGCCCGGCATGTCTGAGGACGACCATGCAAAGACATCGGTGTTGGCCAGGAAAGCGAGAAGTCGATCACGTGCCTCCTCTGGAAGCAACGCCCCCACTTGACAGTCCTTGCCGGGTCATCCCCCAAGGGGAGGGTCAGGAGGTGTTCGGCTGGCTCTCCCCTCCTTCCCAGCTCCCGGGGATCGAGCGGCTTAGAGGTTATTGCCGACGCCACTTCCAGTGGGCTGGGAGACAAATGATAGCAGAGCGGTGGCGGGCTTTGCTCCCCTTTCATCTCTCCGACTCCTTCGTCGGTGGGGAACCTTACCAATAACCTCTTAGTGGAGATTACGGCATCTAGCAGATTCAACCCTGGTCTCCCCAAGATAGCGTTATAAGCCAGTGGGACCCGGACCACCAAGAAATTTATAACCACGGTGCTCTGACATGGAGGGGTTCCAGCCGTGACTGGGAGGGCAATCTCCCCTCAACGCTCACCGAGTCTCCAGTGAAGCCCATTAGAGGCGCGGCAACGGGTCGGAGGGAAGACTTCGACAAATTCATCCGAACAAAAGCCTCATAGCTCAAAACATCCACCGAACTCCCACTATCAACTAAAATTCTTTTTACAGGATGTTTGGCTATAGTCATGGATACGACATGCTGTCGTCATGCTTATTAACTACCCCATCTAAATCCTTTCCAAAGAAAGGAATTACAGAATCTATTCCCTCTCGCTGCCTCTTTGAACCGCCACCTGCCCCCCAGGAAATCATAGCTATGGTCTTCTCCGTTGGAGCATTGTCCACGCCGGCCGGAAGTATCGGAGGCACCGATGGACCCGAAGTGGGAAGGTTTCCCCTTCGAACGAATTTGCCCAGGTGACCCTGTTGAACCAGCTCCTCAATGGCTTTCTTCAGATGGCGGCAGTCCTCGGTGTCGTGACCATAGTCCCGATGGTACCGGCAGTAAAACTCCTTGTTGCAGGGGGTCCCAGATTTCAAAGGAGCCGACGCTTGAAATAAGGTTCCTCCTCGATCTCCAGCAGGATGTGAGATATAGGAGCCATGAGGGGAGTGAATTGCTCCTTAGGAACAAGCGTCTGTGGTCGGCGATCTGAGCGGTGAGGAGGCTCAGGCTTCCGAGGTCGTGCACCGGCATGATCAGTAGGCGGTGGTTTCTTACTGGTGTTCTTGTCAACTTCCTCCTGGAAGAATCCGCCTCGTCGCATGGATGTACTTCTGTGCTCGGCTCAGAAGCTCGGCATAAGAACTCGGAGGCTTCTTGTCCAGGGAATAGGCAAACCTGGATGGACGAAGTCCTCGTTTTAATGCCAAAGTGGCTACGGAGTCTTCCAGGTTGTATACCTCCAACGCTGCTTCCTTAAATCGAGCGTCAAAGTCCTTCAAGGTCTCGCCACTCCTCTGCTGGACAGCAAATAGGCTATCAGCCTCGTGGGATATTTGACAGGCATCAAAGTGGGCCAGGAAAGATCGCTCGAGTTGCCGAAACGAATTGATGCTGCATGGAGGCAGGCGGGAGTACCACGCGCGTGCCGCCTTGCGAAGGGTGGCCGGAAAGGCGACGCATAAAAGGGAGTCGTCGCTCCCTGGACCTGCATGAGGACCTTGTAGCTTTCCAGGTGGTCCAGGGGGTCCGTCGTGCCATCGTACGGATCCAGTTGGGGGAGACGGAACCGGGGCGGGACCGGTTCCTCCATGATACGCCGGGAAAGTGGGGGGCGACGCTCATAGTCCATCCCGTGAGGATTAGCGATCCGGCGGCTAAGCTCCTCCAACCGTCGATGATACTCATCGAGCCGTTGCTCGGCCCGACGGTAGTTTTCCTGAGGGTGCCATCTCGAGATGAATCGGAAGAAGAAACCGAAGAAGATCGCCGGCGTAAGGAACGCACCCGTCTGGACTCTCTCTCCTCCGGCCGTGGTGGGAACGACCGGAGTGGCGAGAGGGGGACCGCCATCGCTTCGAGGCCCCTCGGCGATGAGGTTCAGGGGGTGAGTGGCGGGAGACCTCAGGTGGGGTCCCGCCTTGGTGAGACTGGACTGTCCCCCGCACCCCTTCATCGGGCGCAGGGGGTTGAGGTGCAGCAGCCAAACAATGCTCTTGCAGTCCCCGTACCATTGTCATCAGGTCCTGGACCTGGTGAGCCAGAACCTCGAGCCGGTCAGGCCGGCTTATCTGTGCAGGGGGCGGAACATGGAGGTTGGCCTCCGATTGATCAGCCCGTGGAATGCGCTCCGCGGCTTGACTGGAGGAAGCCTCCTGTGCTCGTGTAGTCACCATCGTCTCCCTCGCAGAATTGGTGGGGTCACAGGGAGAACTTTCGTCTTCCTCCGTGCGAACTGGCCCCCCTACCTGGCGCGCCAATCTGTTGCTGCCAAATCACTTGCGATGAGCGTCGGGTGAGCTGAGATCTCCGCAGGCCTTCGAGAATGCAGAGAGGTCACCGTCTTCCTTCTAGAGCCTGCAAAAAGTCCCGGACCGGTGGTTCCGGTGGGGACCCTCCGACGCCCAAGTCAGTAGGTTATAGAACAGGAATGTTGTATATGAGTAGAACTTGAGAGAGAGAGAGATCCCCTTGCATTGAGCTCGGGTCCTCCTCTTATACCTGTCTGGGGGTCCCGTTTACCTCGTTCCGTTGGAACCGTCGAATCTTCCTCGTTGGGATAAGTTTCTCCGAACGGCAAGTGGTTAAGCCGTTGCTGGATGAGGGCCGCTTGTAGCGATAACTGCTGAGCGTGCTAGCACTTGCCGTGATTTCAGTGAGGGAGGTACCGGCAATAGACCTCGAATCACGGGATCTGTTGCATGAGACGGGTCATTGTGCATGCGAAAAAGGCAAGTTAGGACCGAAGCCGTTGTTGGAAGCCGGAGCTGGAGGCCGGAGCCAAGGCCGTCGCTGGAGGCCGGAGCCAAAGCCAGCGCTGGAGGCCGGAGCCAAAGGCTGGAGGCCGGCGCTGGAGGCCGAGCCAAAGGCCAGCGCTGGAGGCCGCGCTGGAGGCCGGAGCCAAGGCCAGCGCTGGAGGCCGTCGCTGGAGTTCTATTTCTGAGTTTTGCTGTCACATCATTATTTTTGAAAATCATGCAAAAGATAATACCACCGAAGAAACGGCCAGCCATATCCGGATGTTCCACTGAAGCCCTAACCATCATCCATATATACTATTCTGATGGTAAATAGCTCACCATTAGTTCATTTTTTCCCCTAGAAATAGCCCTAAGGAAAGATTTTTTGTTCTAGTTATCTTATAATTTGATTTATTGTGCTTTAATTGAAGTTCTAGAGGACTCTTAACGAGTTCTCTTCATTGGAAAGGCCCTAGAATACTATACATAGGACCTCCTTATACTTTCTTTTGATCATTGAAGCTAATAAAATTATTTCTTTGAGATTCTCTCAAGACCCATGTTGAGACACTTCAATTTAAAAAGAAAAGGTTGGTGAAAGGTCAACAAAAAGAAGAGGTGTGGCGCTTTCTAGTCACCTCTTGTTGTTCTAAATTATTTTCTAATTTTATATAATTATGCTTAATTTAGATTTAATTTCTCACCTTTTCTTTTAGTTTTTGTTTTTAATCTTATTGCTTTCCTTCTAGCTAGTTGGCATAAAGAATAAAACTTAAAAGAAAAAAATTATGCTGTTTAGATAGGCGGGCTTGTTCTTCCTTATCCTATATCTCTTCCTCTCTAATTTTTTTTAGGAAACTCTTTGTACATCATCTCTGGAGCAAGATAACCTGCATCGGGTATATGATTCTTTCATGTATGGGCTCATGCGTCTATGGTGCAGGATCTATGAGCGAGCCCTTCGACATGGGCCTATGTACGAATAAATTATCATACCTCATGCAGATCATCACGCATCAAAGGCGATGTACAAAAAAATTTTATTTCCCTTTATTTAAAAGAGGATGGTGTCATAAAGGCCATTAGACGATTTGCTATTAGTGTACCATAAGTCATGCCATTGGTCATGCACATGAAAAAAAATTACAAGGAAAAGTCTTGACTGTGGTGGTGCAGAACCGTCCGCACCGTTTGCATTGATTGATGCGCATACATGCAAGCTACGTGTATGATGCACGAAAAAATAAATTATTTTTGATACGCATTGTCAGATGTGCACGGTGCATGTGACTTGCATGATGCACAAATTAAGTCCTTTCCAAATTACAATTGCATGCTGTGCAAAAGGATCAAATGTAAAAATTTACATCCCCAAGAATTTGGATGGATGCATGATTAATGAGGAATGCTTCATTAGATCATGATCATCAGATCCAAAAAAACCAGTCCATTTTAATTTTTGAAACGAAAGTTTATGTACCGTAAGTCTGCAAGCAATGATTTATTGTATGCACATGCATTGCACATGTCAAGAATAATTTTGCTTTTTTGTCCGCATGGGTGCACTTGGCAGGAGGACTTTTACCTTAATTTCATCTTTAGATGGACCCATGGTAGTTCCTCACCCATCCAGCTGTACTCGCACGTGTAACGCGCGTGCCAGATGCAATCTCTGACGGGCGACGGGGAGCTCCCCCGGCCATCGGAGGGGCGGCCTTCCGCGACCTACCTCTCCCCGAAGCGTCATCCCAAAACCCTCTGCTCCTCGCACGTGCCTTTTCCCCAAACCAGCGCCACATGTGTCAATCCACCCACGCACCCTAACGCCCATCCACGTGACCTCTGGAATAAAGCCGGGTGCGACGGCATATCCCGTCACACGTCCTCCCGCTCGGCTCCTCCCCTGGAATATCCTCTCCCACCATAAACCCGATAAATCTTTTTTTATCTTCTTTTTTTAAAAAAAATTAATTAACAAAAATTATAGCTGCAGCCTTCCAGAGGGGAGCGAGGAGGAATATTCCACGGTAAAAATTCCAAAATATTATTTTTTTTTCCAGGAGGAATTAAGAATTGTACCCGGCATTTCTCCCCTTCTTCGCCGTGCACGGTGGCCCCACCATCCCTCCTCCAGCTATAAAGACCGCAACCATGATCTTCTCTTCTATGGTCTTCCCTTCCCTTCTCTCCTCCGCCGCTCTCTCGGAAGCTGTGATCGATCTCTGCCCGGCGGATGGCGGTATTCATGCGATCGAAGAGCGTGACCGCCCCCCTGGACGACAGGGTGAAGGCCCGCCTCCGCGGAGATGACTCCCACCAGATGACCGGCTGCGCCAGTGGCAGCAGCGGCAGCGAGCACGGCGCCGACGCCTGCTTCTCCGGCCTCGTCCACGACTTCCTCCTCGAGAGCGCCGCCGACGTCCCCTCCGCCGCCGGTGACGCCTCCGACCACGGCGACACCGACGATGACGATCACGCCGGCGGGCGCGCCCCCGCCGCCGCCGTGGAGACTGTTTGGGATTTACTCCACACGCCGGCGGAGAAGGACCCCTTCCGGGCTCGGCTGGTCACCGATGTCCTCGCTGCGGCGGAGGCCTTCGCCGGCTTCAGAACGAACGGATCTGCGTTCCGTAGGGCGGTGATGGCGACGCTGAGGAAGGCTGGGTACAATGCCGGAATCTGCAAGTCGAGGTGGGAGACGTCCGGCGGGGTTGCCGCCGGGAGCTACGAGTACATAGACGTGGTGGCTGCGGCAGGGAAGGCGGGGGAGGTGATGAGGTACATCGTGGACTTGGAATTCGCGGCGGAGTTCCAGGTGGCGCGCGCAACGGAGGAGTACGGGCGGCTGCTGGCGGCACTGCCGCAGGTGGCCGTGGCGACGCCAGAGGCGGTGCGACAGGTGGTGCGGGTGGTGGCGGACGCGGCGCGGCGGTCACTACGGAGCCGGCGCCTGCACGTGCCGCCGTGGCGGAAGAGCTGGTACATGCGCGCCAAGTGGCTTGGGCCGTACCGCCGGACGGTGAACCCGGTGTCTGCCTCCGCCGGCGCCCCCGTGGAGTTGGCGGGGCGGATGTGAAGTGCCGGGCGGTGGGATTCCCGGCGGCGGCCGCGGCGGAGAAGCTCGTCCCTCCGGCAGCCCGTACTAGGTAGAAAAAGAAGACGACGGCGAGGGGGAGCGCAAGAGATTTATGTTTAAAATTTTAGTTAAAAGGAAAGTTTTTTATTTTAAAAAAATGTAATTAAAATTTTGAAATAGTTAACGAGAATGGAGGAATTGGATGAAGTGTCACAACGGGCGTCGTGACAATAAGCATGCCAGCGGCGGAAGGCAGAGAGATAGCGTGATGACGTGGCATTGCTGACATGGACATATATTTGACGTGGTTGGTTAGTGGAAGGGTGAGTGGTGGGGTGAGGGTGTTTCGTAGGTGAGGTATTCACAATTTTTTTTTTCTTGGATTAGATGAATTCAATAATAAAGAATATTTTCAATTTATATATAAATTTTTTATTTTTTATTTTTAAATTTATATGAATGTCAAAACCATTTTTTTTTTTTTATTTAAAAACCATGTGAAGGAAGGATTCAGCCATGCCTTGTATCTTTCGATTATACATGTATCAAAGTAAATTTAAAGACGGGAAGGCTTTCAAAAATAATTTAATAGCATTCAAATAGAGTTAAATTTATTATATATATATACATATATATATATATATATATATATATATATATATACATATATATATACATATATATACATATATATACATATATACATATATATATATATATATATACATATATACATACATATATATATATATATATATATATATATATATATATATATATACATATATATATATATATATATATATAATAAGCCACCCAAGAATTCATATTTAAATCATTGAAAAATAAGCGTTCTTGTTTCTTAAATTTCTGTTAGAAGAAAATGATACTATCCGGGATCATTTCATGATGAAATCAAATAGAAACTCTAATAAACAATATTTGGTCGATCAATCGTTGCAAGAATGAAATATTATTGCATTTCCATTTTATGTGCGATGATGGATGGAAAACCCAAAAAAAAAAAAAAAAAGGTTAAGGATCGGTCCAATCTAATCGTGAGTCACGACTATTTTAACTTATAACTTGTGTGTGAATTATTAGAAGAGGAAGATGGTGCTTCATGTCGCATCGGAGTTATCCGAATTATTAGGGGTCCATCGTCCCAGGGTCGTTTTCACTGTCAATTCTCGATCTGATGGCTAATAATTGACCATCCGTATGACACGTGGAAATGACTATTATTGGGCAGGTGCCTTCTCGGTTCTTTGTATGATGGCACTTCTATTAGCATAGCTCATGGCATTTGTTTTTTTTCTTTTAAGAAAAGAAAAGAATTAAAAAAAAAAAAAAAGAAGAATCCTAAAGTTAACTTGATGTTTAAGCTTCTAAAGCACCTGTTTACCTCGAAGAATGGTGCAAACTTGGGATCGAATTATGTAAATCAATTAATGTGGCAGCATCTCGCCATAGATAATATATAATAATAGTGTAGATTAAGACATGCATTAGGTAAAGCATCATCCATGATAGAGCTTGTACCATAAGAGCATATTCCAAGCATTGCACCCTTTGGATGAGTTCAAATTTCACACCTACCCACAAAAAAACATTCTTTTTCCAGTGGTGCAAAGACATGGAAAGTCCCCATGGCTGACTACTAGGGGACTGGTTAAGAGATCTTTTTGTTTGGAGTTGAAACTGATAAGGTGTAGAAAGCTTTGAAAAATAAATAAATGTATAAGGTTTTGATGCTGGTGATGGCCATCCAGTATAATATGGTTTCTGGCTAAAAAAACTAGCATATTTTGGCATGACTGTAGGTTTGATTTGATAATTCTCTGATTGACTTCCAATTAAACTCTAGTGAATAATAAATAAGTTCCTCAAAAATGTTTGCATCACACTAAGTTCATATATGTTTAATCTTATCTAATGAGAGATTTAGGCACAATTGTATGCACACCAAATCTACCAAACCTCGGTCAATCACATTACTAACCAAGATTGGATGTAATGTAAGGCATTAAAAAGCTTAGCCTATCTGATGCAAATATAAGCGGCCTTAGATTTTATTGACTGCTAGCTTTAGCAAGCTTACAATATCTTTTCCTTTGAACAAACAAGCTTGACATTTCTAATGGGATTCATAGCAGGCCACTATATTCTTTGCCTAACAACAAACGAATGATACCTTCTAAGGAAAAGATTTGCTGCACTATCCTCTGATGTAACAAGTGCGCACCGGTCGTATGGATTGACTACTTGCACGTGCGATGCATGATAAGATCCATTGGACCATCGCACGCATGCTGGCATGCACGAGCGATCAATCCACGCGGTCGATGCATGTTTGCTGCACTGAAAAGCGATGCAGTAAGACTTTTCCTATCTTCCAATACGTGTTGAACAATATGCAAGCCCTTGATTGTACCCATGTTTGCCCATAAGTGTTCTTATGATAATAATTCATAAAAGATGTTAACATTTGGTCCTTTGGTTAATGGATGTATTAAACCATTTATAAAGATTATGTTGAATTCTTAGGTAGTGTTTGATAGGAAAAATGTTATCCATGGATAAGTGTACGGGATAGAATTTATTCCCTGGCTATCCCTAGGGATATCCCTTGGCTATCCCATTGATCATATCAAATGCAAAAAGGTAAATCCATGGGATAACCTTTTTTTACTCTTATTTGGAGGGATAACCAGCTATTCCTACATTCTCTAGGAAATAAATTGAGGGATATCCCATGGTTAACCATGGTTAACCATGGATTATCCCTTTGGTTAACTTTATTCCCTGCTATCCCTTAGTTATGGCTTTTGGGAATAAGAGGGGATATCCAGAGGATATCCCCTCTTATCCCCTATTTCAAACACTACCTTAGTGTAAGGAAGGACCAAAGAATTAGGAAAAGTCCTGCACCGTGCACTATGCAGAAGCATATGCACCGCTCGCGTGTGATTGCACGTGCGATACGCGAAAGAATAAAAATGTCCTTGAGCATGCGCAGCCACACGTGCACCCGTCCAATCACTGCAAGCAGTGTGCATGTCCTGCACCGTGCAGTGCACAAAGGCCTTTTCAAGAATTAGTTGAACCATCCAGCAACTTTCAAAAACTTGACTCGTTTCTTCTATATTGAAAACAACTGGCTTTTCTTGATGACAACGGTTACTGACTGTAAAACCAATTGTATTTCCATGTTCTACAAGAGCACAGAAAATGTTAACTAATCAACTTTGAAGATCACTAAGTTTGGAGAAAATTGGGAGAATCTTTATGATCTGCCTCATAAAATATCAGGGCAGAAACCATACTATAAAACTTAAGAAGTCCCCTGCAGGTTGGTCAGAAGGATCTAATGCATGATCTTGTAAGGTATGAAATTATTAAGTATTTCTTATCACCATCATGCAAACTTTTCTGGGGCAAGGCTCAAGACAGAGATGGGTGACAGACTCCAGAAGCATTGGCGAGATTTAAGGGAAAAATTCTGTAAAAGATGGTGGAGCCATGAGCTATTCATCAAGGAAATGAAACAGTGAAATCAAGCAAGGGGAGGGAAAGAGAAGAGATGGAGAAAGTCCTGAGGGCATCACTACTATAAACACTCTTAGCATGATATTTCAGGTTATATATCGAACTATCTGGTGATAAGAACTATGTAAACCTCAAGAAAGTTAACCTCATTGGTTCCAAAATTCTCAGAAAGTTTGCTCATGTGTTCGCTTTAGAATATTAACAATGAAAGTTTGAGAAAGAAAATCCTCGTAGCAATATCACAATGCCTTTCTACAGATGAAAAAAGTGAATACAAATACTTATCATCTCATTGGTGCGGAATTTTAAAATGAGTCTGTTGATGTCCTCTTTGCATTGCTGATCGATGTAGAAAGTTCAACAAAACTGTTACATTTATTTGAAGATATTACAGATACCGTTGACAAGCATAGTGTTAAAAATGTCGAGTTAATTAGCCATTAGACCAACAGTTCATTTATGAGAGAGCTACCTAAATATAATTTTTTTAAAAAAAGAAATTACATGCTACGTTTCATACAAAATTTAAATCTATGAACTAATAATAACAAAAATAAGAATAGATAAAAAAAGATAGAAAGAAAAACTAGTTTACCTCATTTATCATCTTGTTTAAGACAAATAGTCAAAAGATCTGCAGAATTCATGAAAATAAAATCTTGTCGAAAAGGAATATAATTGACAGAAGGAACTAACATAGAATCCATCTAATAAGTGCTTGATATGATGCGCAAATATCCAACTCGTAAATATTGGTATATACATATAAATAAATACATAAATTCATACATATATACATATATATGTGTGTACATATGTACATATATGCTGACCCATGTAGTTGGAAAAAGGCTTAGATGAGTTGAGTTGAGATACATATATATACATATATATATGCATGAGTGAAATGTGTATTGCAACTGGATGCATATTGCTTAAAATTTTTTCATCAAGTAGCTTGCCACTTTTCCAGGACTAGTTTTCTGGCAGCAAGCCAATTTTTTCCAGATATTTGTGGCGTTCATATTCATTTGAATGAGCAGGAAGAAAGTGGTAGCATTCATCTTCATGCTATGACTGCTCTGTGAAATTAAAATTCATGAAGTTTTGGTAGTGCAGTTTGGCTTTGGAAGTTGTTGTTTATAGTTCTTGACTCAGGATTAGGATGGATCTCATCAAGTAGTATAATAGCAGAATTTATCCGAACCACTCTTCTTGACTTTTTGAGGGATATAAGGATGGTACTTCTTAATTTACTGATGCCTATGACTTAAGCAATCGTATCTTGGCAGTGTTTAGGCTTCTGGATACTGGCAATGACACATTTACTGTATTTGGTAGATGATATATGATGTGGCTGGTATAGCCACAAGGGCAATTTCGGCAAAACTAAAACATTAGTGCGTCTCGGTGTCTCCAAGCCCGCCGAATCGGCCCCGACCATTCCTGATCGGCCCTGCTCGGCCCCGACATCTTCAGGTCCTCCGAGTCGGCTCCGACCATTCCTGGTCAGCCCCGCTCGGCCCCGATATCTTCAGGTTCGCCGAGTCGGCCCCGATCATTCCTGGTCGGCCCCGCTCAGCCCCGATGTCTCCAGGCCCGCCGAGTCGGCCCCGACCATTCCTGGTCAGCCCGCTCGGCCCCAGCATCTCCAAGCCCGCCAAGTCGACTCCGCTCGGCCCCAGCAGCTCCAAGCCCGCCGAGTCGGCCCAGACCATTCCTGGTCAGCCCCGCTCGGCCCCGGCATCTCCAGGCCTGCCGAGTCAGCCCCGACCAATCCTGATCGGCCTCGCTCGGCTCCGGTAGCTCCAAGCCCGCCGAGTCGACCCCGACCATTCCTGGTCAGCCCCGCTCGGCCCCGGCGTCTCCAGGCCCACCGAGTCGGCCCCGACCATTCCTGGTCGGCCCCGCTCGGCCCCGGCAGCTCCAAGCCCATCGAGTCGGCCCCGACCATTCCTGGTCAGCCCCGCTCGGCCCCGGCATCTCCAGGCTCGTCGAGTCGGCCCCGACCATTCCTGGTCGGCCCCGCTCGACCCCAGCAGCTCCAAGCCCGTAGAGTCAGCCCCGACCATTCCTGATCGGCCCCGCTCGGCTCCGGCAGCTCCAAGCCCGCCGAGTCAGCCCCGACCATTCCTGGTCAGCCTCGCTCGACTTCGGCGTCTCCAGGCCCGCCGAGTCGATCCCGACCATTCCTGGTTAGCCCCGCTCAGCCCCGGCACCTCCAAGCCTGCCGAGTCGGCCACGACCATTCATGGTCGGCCTCGCTCGGCTCCAGCAGCTCCAAGCCCGCCGAGTCAGCCCCGGCGTCTCCAGGCCCGCCGAGTCGGCCCCGCTTGGCTCCGGCAGCTCCAAGCCCATCGAGTCGCCCCGACTATCCCTGGTCGGCCCCGCTCGGCCCCGGCGTCTTCAGCCCGCCAAGTTGGCCCCGACCATTCCTGGTCGGCCCCGCTCGGCCTCGGCATCTCCAGTCCGCCAAGCCGGCCCCGACCATTCCTGGTCGGCCACGTCCCGGCACTTCTTGGTCGGCGAGGTTGGCCCTGGTCATCCCTGGTCGACCCAGCTCAGCCTCGGCTCTCGAGAGAGAGTTGAGACGCCCCCATTTCCTCCAAATCAGCCCCAGCACGGCCCTGGTGGTTCAGGACGCCACTTTCCTGAGCCACGCCGCCTAACAACGCCAGATCCAACTATCCACTGGCCATGCCGCTGATGTGACTGGACCCAACTACCCAATAGCCCCGCTGGCTGATGGGACATAGCCCACCAACCGCCGTTTTTCTCCCTCTCCGATGGGACAGGACCCACCCACCGGCCCAGATTCACGCAACTCCCAAGAACTCCGCGGACATTCCTTTTTCACAGAATCCTACATGATCATGCAAGTGTTAACCCCTATAAAAAGGTGAATCTACTCAATAATCAGGTACGAGCAAAAAACTCAAGGAATCGTTATCTTAACACTCGGAGAGGAATCCCTCCTCCCTGGGAACACCTTTCAACTAAAAGGAGCTCACTCGAGCTCTTCCTCAGCTGTGGCCTCGATTGCTAACTTAAGCGTCGAAGGGTCCCACCGGAGAATTCCTCCGATCCTGAGACTTTTTGCAGGAAACTCGGTGGAGCGAAGATCCGCTAATCAGTCCACTTCCTTCTCCCGACGTTCAGGACCAGTGATCGGGCGTCATTAGTATATAAAACAGTTGACTGCACAATTGCCTCTCTAAATTCTAAACTGGATCAGTATTTGGAAGAACTGGTATTTCTTAAGAGGAACAGTTTTGACATTTTGAATTGGTGGAAGATCAACACTGCAAAACATCTTATGTTTGGAAAGTTGGCTTATGATATTTTTTGATTGTTCCAGTGATTTCCAGTGCATCCATGGCCGCATTAAGCACAATAGGCGGAGTTACTAACTGCTTCTTGATATTTAGAGGGTTTTGTTTCCATGGATGATTGGACTGAAACTTCGAAAAATAAATAACATATTAACCAAATGGTTTTTGTTGCCGCCGGGATCCGTCCTCCGACTCGGGCGCGGTCGGTCCTCAGAGAATGGGGCGCGGCGAACCTGCAAAACAGGAAGCCCTGCACGCGGAAGGACGCCGGGGGTGGTCCTCCGCGGAAGGCCCTCCGACGCTCAAGTCAGTGGGGAAGGGAGTCGGCGATCAACCAGACAAATGAGGAGGTGGATCTCTCCGGGAGACCTCTCCAGGGGGGCGATCAATCGGAGGCTCCGGTAAGAACAGAGCACCGACGAGCTGCCGGAAGAGAGAGAGAGATAACCCTGGAGCTTTTTTGGTGTGTCAAGGGTTGCGTACCTGAAGTGATCTGTCGAACTCGAGTTTATAGACTGTCACCTGGGAACTTGAGCGTCTTCTGGAAGGTACTGAGGTTGTTAAGATTCGAGGGTAGACAGAATCAGGCCGTTGTGGGGCCGTTAGAATCCACGCCTTGTCCGTTAAGGGATCGACGGCTGGGAGAGCTCCTTGATGTCTTGGGATCTGGGTGAGTAGACCTGGGGCGGTTATAGTAGGTCTTAGGCCACGTCTCAATATGATCCCCTGCTCAGGGTGCTGCTCGGGTAGACTTGAACTCTCCTGCGCCAGGTTCCGCGGAGGTGGACGTCGGGGCGTGGATTGCAAGGTAGCAGCGGGCTACGGAAGCCCAGGGGAGGCCGAGCTACGGAAGCCCGGAAGAGGCCGAGCTACGGAGGCCCGAAAGAGGCCGAGCTAGGGAAGCCCAGAAGAGGCCGAGCTAGGGAAGCCCAGAAGAGGCCGAGCTAGGGAAGCCCGGAAGAGGCCGAGCTACGGAAGCCCGGAAGAGGCCGAGCTAGGGAAGCCCAGAAGAGGCCGAGCTAGGGAAGCCCGGAAGAGGCCGAGCTACGGAAGCCCGGAAGAGGCCGAGCTACGGAAGCCCGGAAGAGGCCGAGCTACGGAAGCCCGGAAGAGGCCGAGCTACGGAGGCCCGGAAGAGGCCGAGCTAGGGAAGCCCGGAAGAGGCCGAGCTACGGAAGCCCGGAAGAGGCCGAGCTACGGAAGCCCGGAAGAGGCCGAGCTACGGAGGCCCGGAAGAGACCGAGCTAGGGAAGCCCGGAAGGGGCCGAGCCACGGAGGCCCGGAAGAGACCGAGCTAGGGAAGCCCGGAAGGGGCCGAGCCACGGAGGCCCGGAAGAGGCCGAGCCATGGGGGCCCGGAAGGGGCCGAGCCACGGAGGCCCGGAAGAGGCCGAGCCACGGAGGCCCGGAAGAGGCCGAGCCACGGAGGCCCGGAAGAGACCGAGCTAGGGAAGCCCGGAAGGGGCCGAGTCACGGAGGCCCGGAAGAGGCCGAGCCATGGGGGCCCGGAAGGGGCCGAGCCACGGAGGCCCGGAAGAGGCCGAGCCACGGAGGCCCGGAAGAAACCGAAAGGAGGGGGTCAGCCTTAGCCGTCTTGCACGGATATCAATGCAATGACGATTTTACCCCCCAACACATGCCCCCCACTCCCTAGTTCGAAGCGTAGGTTCGGGCGCAGGGAGTATAAGTTCAAGCGGTGCGCTCCGGATGGGACGTTTTGGCTTAAACAATTCGAGCAATGATGCCCTAATTAATGCGGCCAGGCCATTGTACCTTCGGAGGAAAGGCTCCTCCATTATCGACGGTTGGGATCACGCCACGCCTCGAATTTCGATCAATCGGGTGTCTCTCGAGGCGATTCCGGACGCCTTGAACGAGACGCCCCGCTCCCCAGGGCGATTTCTTAGCGGCGAAGCGAAGTGACGGCCGCCCCGTGTATATATTTGTATATCGTGCATGCGCGCTTGGCGTCTCCTTGTTTTGAATCCGAGTGGTTTTGGGGCCTTTCATCTTCTCCGACGCTCATTGCCTTCGCGGGATACTTCTTTCAATGGCGATGAGCCCGGACGACGTAGCCTCCGTGGTCGCTGTTGAGGACCTGGGGAGGATTCACCAACGGTATGGTTTGCCCTTGGACATCGTCCTTCGAGTGCCGGAACCTGAAGACAGGGTTACCCGAGATTTGGAGTCCGGGGTTTTCATCTATGAAGACAGCCTGAAGGCGGGTCTTCGTTTCCCTCTTCATCCGCTAGTTAAGGAGATCATGACACTACAATGTCAGCCCGTCGATGGTGGCTCCAAACAGTTGGCGGAATATCGTCGGATTCATTTCGATGTGCCATCAGATCCAAATCACTGCAACTCTTCCCCTTTTCCGCACCTGCTACCATTTGACTCCCGGGAGGAAGTCGGAATGGACCTCCATCGGGCCTCGGAGGTCTTTCAATGTTATTGCGGACAAGCCTTCTTCCATTAAGGGGTGGAAGAACCGGTTCGTGGTTGCGGAGGGGAATATCGGTTCTGACTTCCCTCGGCGATGGGGGGAAGTCGCAAGGGATGCGGAAACGCATCCCGCCTTATCGGCGCAGGAGGAGAGGGACCTGGATGTCCTTCGCAATGGGCAGGTCTTTTCGGCCAACGACCTGCTATCAGAGGGGGCCCTCTTCGCGGCCGGACTTAGCCCCTTGGACCCGCAAGGTGAGTCTCTTTTGCGTCGTGTATCTTTTTTGATTAGCGCGCTTGATTCTGAGCATGTGTGCTTCGACATGGCAGCCGCGAGGTCGGCATTGTCGAGCCTTTCTAAGAGGAAGAGGGGGAAGCGCCCAGGGGAAGGCAGCGGTGCGGACAGCGGTCGGCCCGTAAAAAGGGCTCACGCCTCAGCGAAGAGTCCGCCGGACGTCGGGGCGGTTACGGCGGGAACACCGGGGGCGACGGAGCCCCTAGGGAGGGAGGTTATGGTCCCCGACCCTCTCGTGATGGAGATTTCGGACAGCTCAGATGAGGCTCCGATGGCTCGTCCGATCGCGTCCCCTTGAAAGAGGAAACCGTGACGGGTCCGGCAGAGGGGGCCATAGTAAAGGGGCCCATTGTCCCCACGGGATTACCACCGGCTCCAGCGGAGAGGGGGAAGAGATAGCCGCAACGGGGGAAGTTCAGAGGGAGCTCCCGCTCGGTCTGTCCGCCGGGGAGTCTAGCAGCAGTGAAGTCGGACCGCCCTCGATGGGTCAAGAGGTGGTTCAAACTGAGACCTCGGGGGAGCCCGCGGAGGGGCCACAGGCGGTGGCTATTAGAGAGCGTACCGGTGGAGGGAGCGCAACAAAGTGAGGGTCCCACGATCGGGGCCCCCTCGAAGAAGATTTTGGGGAGGCTGGCTCTTGGGCTGGCCGAGCTATCAGAAGAGGCCCAAGCCAGGGCCCTGATGGAGGAGGCTGGGAGGTTGAAGGCTTCTCAGCTGGGGATCGGCCAGGCCGGTCCCTCGGACGGGACCGGTCAACCCGGCAGCTCGGAGATTAATGTTGACGAGGCGTTCTCCGCCATGATACGGTCGGTCCTGCATCCGGGTGCGGATCCGACGGCAGACGAGTTTGCTGACCGGGAGTTGATAGATGCTGCATTCGGGCAGCAAGGTGTAGCTGAGAGTATTCATCTCCTCCCCACCATAGATAATACAACTTTGATAAAGATGAGTCGGGACTATGCTTCGAAGGTGAGTGAGTCATTTTCCCAGCGTGTCAGATGTCACCCGATTGACTCCGTTTCGCTTACTCAATTTTTGCCTTTGTAGGGGGTTTTGATTTCTCGGGCAATTGGCTGGCGCTTGAGTCTGGCGACAGGGGCCAGTGTCCAAGCTCGGAGGGTGAATGCCGAGCTCCAGTTGCGGAAAACGCCTGAGGAGTTCGCCGAGCTTATGGACAGGATGGATAGAAACTCGAAGGCGGCCAGGGTGGCACACCAGGCTGTCGTGGACGAGGTGTCCAGACTAAAGCGCAGGGTGGAGGAGTTGCAGGGACGCCTGACGGAGAGTAACGACGCATGTCGGGAGCTGGCCAAGATCAAATCAAAACACTCCGCGGAGATGGTGGCGATGCGGCGGGACCACGGCGAGAGTCTGGGCCGGTTGAGGAGAGAGGCCGATGGCGAAAGAAATCGTCTGACTAGAATGTTGGGCGAGGTGGAGGAGACACTGAAAAGGCGCGGTGATGAAATCGCCGAACTGAAGGATAATGCGAAGTGGCAACAAGGAATAATAGATCGGGTGAATGGCGAGTTGTCGCAAGCTCGCGAGGAGATTGAGGCCGGGCGATCGAAGATTAGCGCCCTGCAAGAGAGGGTCGAGCTGGTCGGCGCTGATAGGACCAGGGCCCGGAGCGAAGCCGAAGGCTTAGCCAAAAGGCTGGCCAAGCGAGAGGAGGAGGTACGCTCTCATCTTACCCTCTTTGTTTTTCTACTGGTCCCTTGCGATGCCGATTGATCTCGACTTTCCAGATGGCGAGGATGGGGTCGGAGTTTCGGGCTCTCAAGGCGCGCTCGCGTCTGTTCGCAGCAGGAGCTCGGAGCTCGAGGCACGGGCTAGTGAGCTTGAGGGGCAAAACGCCATGTCGAAGGCTCAAGCGATCGAGGCTGAGAAACGGGCCGCTGGGGCCAACACGCAGCTCGCCATACTTAAGGGGCGGCAAGACGCTATGAGTGTAGACGCGTTCCGCCACGGGATGGAAGAGTGCAAGCAGAGGATACTCGCGGGCACCCGAGTGGGACCTTTCCTTTCTGAGCCTCGACGACTCCGAAGATGGCGAGTCCGAAGAAGAAGGAGAGGCAGACGCTGACGTTTCCGACGCTGAGCCGGGCGGCTCCCCTGGTCCCAGTGAAGCTGTAGCCTCCGGGGGACGGTCGCCAACCATCACCGGAGGGGTGAAAGCATTAGAGAGGGGGGAATCTAGCCACGCGCCTGTAGATGTGGCTGAGGATACTCCCACAGCTGGTGGGGCTCCTGGCTCTTAGGGGCCGCTCTTGTATCTTGCATTTTTAGACATTTGCTTGACACGTTGTTTCAAAGGGATTTCTCGTTTTTATCTGAGTATTTCTCTGCGTGATTTCGCTGTTGAGTGGCTCATGTCTCGCCGATATTCTTGGGCCACCCTTAATCCGAAATCAGGAAAAATGGGTCGGTTTGGACCGACAAATCAAAGTGGATCGGTTATGACCGACGAGCGAAATAGGTCGGTTCGAACCGACGGATAGAATAGGTCGGTTAAGGCCGACAAACGAATACGGGTCGGCTGGGGCCGAGGGATGAAGATGGATCGGCTGGGCCGACGGACAAAGATGGGTCGGCTGAGGCCGACGGACGAAATAGGTCGGNCTGGGCCACAAAGGACGCTACCCAGTCCGCCGCCGAATTGGCTTCTCGATAAATGTGAATCGCAGTCAACCTTAGCAGGATAGACCGAATGTCCGATAAGCATCGGATTAGCAGGGCCAGAATGGTAATTCTCTTCTGCAGCCAGAAATAACCGACATGGAATCACCCTCAATGAAAATCCTCTGAGCCTGAAGAGTCCTGACAGCATAAGAAATGCCCGCCCAGGCCGCATAAAGCTCAGACATCAGGACGGAGGAGTCAATAGTACCAAAACTCCCGCTCCCAGCAAGCTCACCCTGAGGGCCACGGATGAGGAAACCAGAACCAGCAGCTCTGCCACGGACACTCCCATCAAAATTGATTTTGACGAACCCTGAAGGAGGGGGATCCCAGGAGATGAACCGTATGCCGGTTCGCTGCCGAAGCAGCAGGGGATCCCCAGAGGCCAGAGACGTCAGAACCAACCCGGGCACAGTCCATGACCAAAGATCTGATTTTCCTCATAATCCTGAAGGAAGACATAGGGTCGTCCGTGAAAAGAATCTGGTTTCTCGATAACCAATATGATAAGCCGTGGCAATCCAAGGCTACACCTCTGCAGAGAAGCTCTACGAATATCCAGAAGAAAGAAGAGCGAGGAGAACCCAGATCGTCCATCCTGAAAGAATAACCCACCATATGCCATATCTGTCTAGCCCTGGGGCAGGTAAAGATAGCATGTTCAGAGGATTCGTCCTCCACCCTACATAAAGGACAGCACGGCTGAATCGACAGACCCCTCCTAGAGAGAAGAAGACAAGTAGGGAGACAATCCCACAGAAGCTTCCACATAAATAGCTGCACTCTGGGGAGTGGGAAGCTTCCAAATCCAATCAGCATCCATCGAACGCTGGGAACCGGCCTGAAAATCATCATCAAATCCCTTGTAGGAGCCCTAGAGAGACAGGATCTCTGCCAAAGCCTGGAGTCAGATGAGCAACCTGGGATAAGGGGCATCGAGAGAATACGTCTAGAAAGCTCCAACCCAAAAAAACGGGTCACGAGGGGATATGCCAGGCAGGGGGATCAGAAGAAATCAAATCCTTAACCCGAAGGAAGGGATGTCAATACTGATAAAAGAGGGCCATCGTGAGAGAGGAAGCTCAGAAAACCAGATATCCTGAATAACATCAATAGATGATCCATCTCCAATCATCCACGTAACATTACCCCTGATAGCCTGACCAAATCTACAAACTTCCTTCCAAAAAGAGGAGCAACCACGAGGTGGCCTGATATATGAATCCGGCATCCAGGCACCATACCTAGCACGCATCAGGGTACTCCAAAGACAATGCGGCTCCAGAAGGAATCTAGAAGCATGTCTGGCAAGAAGGGCATCCCTTCTAACAATCAGAGACTGGATCCCAAGCCCGCCGTCTTGGATAGGCATGCAGACAGTTTCCCAGGATAAAGATGCGTACCATGACCTTCTTGCGTAGAAGCCCACAGAAAATCACGGAAACATCTCTCAATCCTCTTAAGTAAGTAATAGGAATAATAGAATTAGACAGAAGGTACAGGGGAAGGGAGGAGAGAACCGAGCGAATAATAATAATTCTGGCCATCATCGAAAGGCCAGTAACCTGCCACCCCTCCATACGCTGATGAACCCTCCTCTCAAGCTCATAGTAGTCAGAGCAACGGGGACGTCTTCCTGTGATAGGAATCCCCAAATACATAAATCTGTCAGCCTGAGTAGAAATACCCGATAAAGAAATAATGGCTTCCCTGATAGATCTAGGAGTCTTCGGGCTGAAACATATAGTGGACTTTAGAAAATTAACCTTCTGGCCTGAAGCCTGACAGTATCGCTGGATAATAGAATAGAAGACGACGCATTATCAATAGAAGCCTGGCCCAGGAGAATGCAGTCGTCCGCAAACAGGAGATGGGAAACCAAGGGCCCTCCGCACCAGCCATAAATGGGGCAATCCTCCGATCTGCTGAGCCTGATGGAAAGCGAGAAGATCATCCACAGCTAGAATAAACAACAAAGGGGATAAAGGGCAACCCTGTCGGATCCCCACAGTAGAGTGAAAAAATCTGGTCGGACTCCATTAATAATTATAGAAAAGGACGGCGTCTGAATGCAAGCCATAATCCACTCAATGAACAAGCCATCAAATCCAAACTCCGTAAGAGAGCGGTGCAAAAAGGCCCAATTCAGTCTGTCATAGGCTCTCTCCATATCAAGTTTAACAGCCATAAGACTTCTCCTGGCCGGAGCTCTCTGCAAGTCAAACATAAATTCCTGGGCAATGAGAATATTATCTGAAATAGAACGCCCTCTAATAAACGCCCCTTGTTCAGCTGAAATGAGGCGAGGAATCACCAGAGAAAGACGGCGAGCCAAAAGCCGAGCACAACCTTATAAAGAGTAGTGCAAAGACTAATGGGCCGAAAATGCTGAGGAAGGGAGGCATCAGGACGCTTGGGCACCAAAGAAATAAAGGTCTGATTCCATTCCGCAGGAATTTGTTTAGCTGGAAAACAGACTGAATTGCCAAGACCACCTCCTGACCCACAATGTCCCAATAATGACGATAAAAGAAAGGCGGAAACCCATCAGGCCCAGGGGCCTTATCCGGGCCAAGGTCCCAAAGGGCCGCCCTAATCTCGTCCGCAGAAATAGATCTGGCCAGCATACTGTTATCCAAGGAAGAGACTTTCACAGAATCTGAAACCGGAATTACCGGCCCCCCCCAGAAGAATCAGCCCATCTAGACTGGAAAAAATGAAGAAGCATCTCCCTAATAGATTGGGTATCCTCCTGAGTATTCCCCTCATCATCAACTAATCTCCGAATCCTATTGGCAGCACGCCGCTTCAAAGTAGCCTGATGGAAAAATCTGGTATTACGATCACCATCACGGATCCACTGAGCCCTGGATCGCTGCCACCAATAAACCTCTGCTGCCGAAGAAGAGTGATGCTGAGCAAGCTTATCCCGGAGAGAATAGAGGTCCGAGGCCTGCAGAAATCCGTCCTGATCTTCCTTAGCCTGTAAAGCGCTAATATCACTTTCTACCTGTTCAATATGTCTGACCAAATCCCCCAGCTCCACTCTACTCCATCTGGATAATCTATGCCTGGTCATCTTAAGACGAGATAACGATAAACAGCATTACCCCTGACAGGGAGATGCCAGATGTGATGAATAATAGCACGAGCAGCTGAATGGGCAGTCCAAAACTGCTCAAATCTGAACTGCTTACGCTGATGCTGAACAACCTCCGTGGAGATCAAATAGGGCAGTGATCAGAAGCAATTTTAGAAAGGTGAGTGACGGTAACCGCAGGGAACAAATGAAGCCACTGAGCTGTAGCCATAGCTCTATCCAGCCTCTCCCAAACACGAGCAGAACCCTGCCGATTATTACACCAGGTAAATTGGGGTCCAGAGTACCCCAAATCCAGCAATCCAGCAGAATCAATGAAAGATCTGAATTCATTTATGTCAGCTGAGCCAGTAACCCGTCTACCCCCTCGTTTCTCATTAGGCTCCGTAATGCAATTGAAATCCCCAGCAATAACAGAAGGAATACCTTGATCAAGAAGGGAACGAAGTTCAGACCAGAGAATCCTTCTCTCCCGATAGTCAGTACTGGCGTAGACAGCCGATAAGAGCCAAGGGTCAGAAGCACCTTCAGAGACAATCATGCTTATCTGCTGACTACACTGATGAAAAGCATCAATCGTAACCGCAGAGGAACGCCAAAGAGCCAACATACCTCCTGACAATCCTTCAGCCTCCACAGCATAAGAGGACCAAGATCGGGCCATCTGCTTACGAAACCGAGCCAGACTCTCACCCGACAGTCTCGTTTCCAAAAGGACACATATATCAAACTTATGCAGCTGCAACAATCTTCCAAAAGAGGAACGGAAAGATGGCTTGCGAGCACCTCTCACATTCCACAGAAGAATCCTCATTTTACAGACTGGGAAACTGGGACCCCTCCATGGTCCTCCATCATAATGCTGTCAGCAATACCCCCTACCATCGGAGGGCAAACATCAGACTGAAGATCTGAACAGACCAGCGGCCCTTCCATCTCCAAAGCTGTAACGTTGACACGGAACCAGGACCCTGACCAACAACTTCCGTCAACTCCTCCGAAAAGGACCCAGTACCCTGATCAGACTGCGCCCTTGACCGTACCTGGCCACCATTCTGGCCACAAGGGGGTAAGTCAAGTCCGACACGAGGTAAAGATGAGGCCCCCCCTTTTTTCAACACAGAGGCCTTACCTTTTTCCCTCCGGAGCACCGATTTAGGAAAAGACCTGGAGACATAGTCACCTCCGGTCTGGCCCGTTTCAGAGAACCCGGGAACCCATCCCTACAGTCCATATGGCCTTCAGCTCCCAGCTCCAGATCAAGAGAGGAGAAGGGATTGGAAGTCTTCACCACACTGATCAGAGGAGGATCACAGGAGCTCTCCTTAGCACTGGCTGCGGCTCCTGTTCACAGAGTTTCAATTCGGCACGCCCAGGCAGCAACGACACGCCTCCCTTCCTTGAAGAAAAAGGGGACTTCATCTTCCCCGGCTGAAGCAACGCCACTCCCGACCCGACCGCCATCTTGGATGAGGAGATCTGCCGGCGAGCCACCTTCACCGGAGTCTTCCAAACATCACGCCGGCCCTCCGTCCCAAGGCGAAGCCCATCCTCTGTGGAAGGAGAAGCAGAGACAATGGCTGCAGAAGACGAAGACTCCTTCGGTTGAGAGCTCCTCCTTCCCAAAGGCTGAGTACCAGAAGCACCTCTCCGCTGCCTAACTGCTGAAAGCCAGGGCCCAAAAACGGAGGTCGAAGCCGAATCTTCCTCAGCCGAACGAGACGGGAGAGAGCAGGGACCTCCCAGATGAAGCGAACCACAGTTCCAGCAAATCCCTTGAAGATTCTCATAAGAAAATTGTTGCCAGAACCTCTGGTTGAGACCTTGCACTCGAGCTCCTGAACGAAGAGGACGAGAAAGGTCGATCCGCAGGTAGACCCGAGCAAAGCCTCCTCCTCTGTTCTTCGCCAGGGTTGCAGCATCACAATATCTTTTCCTTTGAACAAACAAGCTTGACATTTCTAATGGGATTCATAGCAAGCCACTATATTCTTTGCCTAACAACAAACGAATGTGCACCGATCGTATGGATTGACTACTTGCATGTATGATGCATGATAAGATCCATTGGACCATCGCACGCATGCTGGCATGCACGAGTGATCAATCCACACGATCGATGCACGTTTGCTGCACTGAAGAGCGATGCAGTAAGACTTTAATTTCCTATCTTCCAATACGTGTTGAACAATATGCAAGCCCTTGATTGTACCCATGTTTGCCCATAAGTGTTCTATATGATAATAATTCATAATAGATGTATAACATTCCATGGTCTTTTGGTTAATAGGATGATATATTATGGTTAACCATTTATAAAAGATTATGTTGAATTCTTAGTGTAAGGAAGGACCAAAGAATTAGGAAAAAGTCCTGCACCGTGCATTATGCAGAAGCACAGGCACCGCTCACGTGTGGTTGCACGTGCGATACATGAAAAAATAAAAATATCCTTGAGCATGCGCAGCCACACGTGCACCTGGCCAATCACTGCAAGCAGTGTGCATGTCCTGCACCGCGCAGTGCACAAAGGCCTTTTCAAGAATTAGTTGAACCATCCAGCAACTTTCAAAAACTTGACTCGTTTCTTCTATATTGAAAACAACTAGCTTTTCTTGATGATAACGGTTACTGACTGTAAAACCAATTGTATTTCCATGTTCTACAAGAGAACAGAAAATGTTAACTAATCAAGACTTTGAAGATCACTAAGTTTGGAGAAATTGGGAGAATTTTTATGATCTGCCTCATAAAATATCAGGCAGAAACCATACTATAAAACTTAAGAAGTCCCCTGCAGGTTGGTCAGAAGGATCTAATGCATGATCTTGTAAGGTATGAAATTATTAAGTATTTCTTATCACCATCATGCAAACTTTTCTGGGGCAAGGCTCAAGACAGAGATGGGTGACAGACTCCAGAAGCATTGGCGAGATTTAAGGGGAAAAATTCTGTAAAAGATGGTGGAGCCATGAGCTATTCATCAAGGAAATGAAACAGTGAAATCAAGCAAGGGGAGGGAAAGAGAGGAGATGGAGAAAGTCCTGAGGGCATCACTACTATAAACACTCTTAGCATGATATTTCAGGTTATATATCGAACTATCTGGTGATAAGAACTATGTAAACCTCAAGAAAGTTAACCTCATTGGTTCCAAAATTCTCAGAAAGTTTGCTCATGTGTTCGCTTTAGAATATTAACAATGAAAGTTTGAGAAAGAAAATCCTCGTAGCAATATCACAATGCCTTTCTACAGATGAAAAAAGTGAATACAAATACTTATCATCTCATTGGTGCGGAATTTTAAAATGAGTTTGTTGATGTCCTCTTTGCATTGCTGATCGATGTAGAAAGTTCAACAAAACTGTTACATTTATTTGAAGATATTACAGATACCGTTGACAAGCATAGTGTTAAAAATGTCGAGTTAATTAGCCATTAGACCAACAGTTCATTTATGAGAGAGCTACCTAAATATAATTTTTTTAAAAAAAGAAATTACATGCTACGTTTCATACAAAATTTAAATCTATGAACTAATAATAACAAAAATAAGAATAGATAAAAAAAGATAGAAAGAAAAACTAGTTTACCTCATTTATCATCTTGTTTAAGACAAATAGTCAAAAGATCTGCAGAATTCATGAAAATAAAATCTTGTCGAAAAGGAATATAATTGACAGAAGGAACTAACATAGAATCCATCTAATAAGTGCTTGATATGATGCGCAAATATCCAACTCGTAAATATGGTATATACATATAAATAAATACATAAATTCATACATATATACATATATATGTGTGTACATATGTACATATATGCTGACCCATGTAGTTGGAAAAAGGCTTAGATGAGTTGAGTTGAGATACATATATATACATATATATATGCATGAGTGAAATGTGTATTGCAACTGGATGCATATTGCTTAAAATTTTTTCATCAAGTAGCTTGCCACTTTTCCAGGACTAGTTTTCTGGCAGCAAGCCAATTTTTTCCAGATATTTGTGGCGTTCATATTCATTTGAATGAGCAGGAAGAAAGTGGTAGCATTCATCTTCATGCTATGACTGCTCTGTGAAATTAAAATTCATGAAGTTTTGGTAGTGCAGTTTGGCTTTGGAAGTTGTTGTTTATAGTTCTTGACTCAGGATTAGGATGGATCTCATCAAGTAGTATAATAGCAGAATTTATCCGAACCACTCTTCTTGACTTTTTGAGGGATATAAGGATGGTACTTCTTAATTTACTGATGCCTATGACTTAAGCAATCGTATCTTGGCAGTGTTTAGGCTTCTGGATACTGGCAATGACACATTTACTGTATTTGGTAGATGATATATGATGTGGCTGGTATAGCCACAAGGGCAATTTCGGCAAAACTAAAACATTAGTGCGTCTCGGTGTCTCCAAGCCCGCCGAATCGGCCCCGACCATTCCTGATCGGCCCTGCTCGGCCCCGACATCTTCAGGTCCTCCGAGTCGGCTCCGACCATTCCTGGTCAGCCCCGCTCGGCCCCGATATCTTCAGGTTCGCCGAGTCGGCCCCGATCATTCCTGGTCGGCCCCGCTCAGCCCCGATGTCTCCAGGCCCGCCGAGTCGGCCCCGACCATTCCTGGTCGGCCCCGCTCGGCCCCAGCAGCTCCAGGCCCGCCGAGTCGGCCCAGACCATTCCTGGTCAGCCCCGCTCGGCCCCGGCATCTCCAGGCCTGCCGAGTCAGCCCCGACCAATCCTGATCGGCCTCGCTCGGCTCCGGTAGCTCCAAGCCCGCCGAGTCGACCCCGACCATTCCTGGTCAGCCCCGCTCGGCCCCGGCGTCTCCAGGCCCACCGAGTCGGCCCCGACCATTCCTGGTCGGCCCCGCTCGGCCCCGGCAGCTCCAAGCCCATCGAGTCGGCCCGACCATTCCTGGTCAGCCCCGCTCGGCCCCGGCATCTCCAGGCTCGTCGAGTCGGCCCCGACCATTCCTGGTCGGCCCCGCTCGACCCCAGCAGCTCCAAGCCCGTAGAGTCGCCCCGACCATTCCTGATCGGCCCCGCTCGGCTCCGGCAGCTCCAAGCCCGCCGAGTCAGCCCCGACCATTCCTGGTCAGCCTCGCTCGACTTCCCGTCTCCAGGCCCGCCGAGTCGATCCCGACCATTCCTGGTTAGCCCCGCTCAGCCCCGGCACCTCCAAGCCTGCCGAGTCGGCCACGACCATTCCTGGTCGGCCCCGTCGGCCTCGCTCGGCTCCAGCAGCTCCAAGCCTGCCGAGTCGCCGAGTCAGCCCCGGCATCTCCAGGCCCGCCGAGTCGGCCCCGCTTGGCTCCGGCAGCTCCAAGCCCATCGAGTCAGCCCCGACTATCCCTGGTCGGCCCCGCTCGCCCCGGCGTCTTCAGCCCACCAAGTTGGCCCCGACCATTCCTGGTCGGCCCCGCTCGGCCCTGGCATCTCCAGTCCGCCAAGCCGGCCCCGACCATTCCTTGGTCGGCCACCCCGGCACTTTCTGGTCGCGAGGTTGGCCTGGTCATCCCTGGTCGACCCAGCTCAGCCTCGGCTCTCGAGAGAGAGTTGAGACGCCCCCATTTCCTCCAAATCAGCCCCAGCACGGCCCTGGTGGTTCAGGACGCCACTTTCCTGAGCCACGCCGCCTAACAACGCCAGATCCAACTATCCACTGGCCATGCCGCTAGTGTGACTGGACCCAACTACCCAATAGCCCCGCTGGCTGATGGGACATAGCCCACCAACCGCCGTTTTTCTCCCTCTCCGATGGGACAGGACCCACCCACCGGCCCAGATTCACGCAACTCCCAAGAACTCCGCGGACATTCCTTTTTCACAGAATCCTACATGATCATGCAAGTGTTAACCCCTATAAAAAGGTGAATCTACTCAATAATCAGGTACGAGCAAAAAACTCAAGGAATCGTTATCTTAACACTCGGAGAAGAATCCCTCCTCCCTGGGAACACCTTTCAACTAAAAGGAGCTCACTCGAGCTCTTCCTCAGCTGTGGCCTCGATTGCTAACTTAAGCGTCGAAGGGTCCCACCGGAGAATTCCTCCGATCCTGAGACTTTTTGCAGGAAACTCGGTGGAGCGAAGATCCGCTAATCAGTCCACTTCCTTCTCCCGACGTTCAGGACCAGTGATTGGGCGTCATAGTATATAAAACAGTTGACTGCACAATTGCCTCTCTAAATTCTAAACTGGATCAGTATTTGGAAGAACTGGTATTTATTAAGAGGAACAGTTTTGACATTTTGAATTGGTGGAAGATCAACACGCAAAACATCTTATGTTTGGAAAGTTGGCTTATGATATTTTTTGATTGTTCCAGTGATTTCCAGTGCATCCATGGCCGCATTAAGCACAATAGGCGGAGTTACTAACTGCTTCTTGATATTTAGAGGGTTTTGTTTCCATGGATGATTGGACTGAAACTTCGAAAAATAAATAACATATTAACCAAATGGTTTTTAACTAAAAGATAGAATAGTATGTGACTTACTAATGGTTTTGCGAGATTGTATATTACTTGTTGATGAATCTTCAGAGGATGTCAAGTGAAGCGTTACTTCAATATCACCAACTCCTGAATGGGAAATCTGTAGATCCATAATCATTTTAAATTGTTAATTCTGAACTTGGAGCAGGGCTATATAAATTTTTGCAGGTCTCATTTTCTAAGCTGGAGATGTTTACCTATTGGATGGAGTAATGTGGATATGTTATGTGGATGAAGTTATAAATCAAATTGAAGTTGTTAGTCTGTGGAGCTTTGAATTTGTGCATTTTGTTGCCTAAATAACTTTGCCGCCTTTTGGCCTTTTGGAACTATGGATTCATATAGACTCTCAGTAGAAATCATTAGTTGCTTGTTAGTTGATTTTTTATCAAATACTAATTTTGTTTCATGATGAATTCTTAGTGGATTTGTAATTACTGTTATTTTACTGACTTTATCAGGACATTCTATGTTGTCTCATTCTGATTTTTCTTGAATGGCTCGAGTTAGCAGTTGTTCTGAAATTTTGTATACAACCATTTCTTTTTATTGCAGTTGAGGCTGTTGGTACTCAAATTATCATGTTAAGCAAATTTCAAGTGGTTGGCACTGCAGAGTTTTCATCTGAAATTTTTATGGCAGGTCAAGGAACCATTATTGGAAGCTACAAATTATTTCAATTTCCTCCAGAACAACTCAGCAAAGTCATTGGAAACGCATACCTTCTTCTTTTGTGTTAAACATGAGAAAGCAAAAGATTTTGCTAGATTTCAGGTAATTCTATATTTAACAGCAAATATTGCACCATATCATTTCTCCATCCCAGTTTAGGACTGCAATCTTATTCTTGGGTTTTCTATTCCACGTTCTTCAACAAATATATGTATGCATGCAGTTAATCACCAATTCTCTTTGCACATTGATATTTAAGCATCTTCCAAATGCTTGGAAATATATTTAGCAGTATTGAGATAGTTTCCTACTTCACAAGAAATTTTAAAACAAGAAAATCACATTTTTTATTACCTTGATACATATTGATACCTTTTGTTTCAATATTTTATTAATTCTTTGCCTGATGTTCACATATAAATGCACTTGGAACCACTTCACTTATATTAAAAGCATGGATGTCTTGCGCCTAAGCAATATGTTGCAGTATTGGAAGATCTCATTGTTGCCTCACCTGAGGAGACTTTTATCTTACAAGGATCAAAATGGGAGATCACTAAGTCCCAAGGATACTTTCAGAGTGTCAACAGCTGGAGAACTTGCACTTGATTGGATATCCTCTTGACAATATCAAGATCTATACTCAAAATCCAGGATTCAAGAGCTTTAAAATATTCAGATATGGCTCTCTGAACGGCATTGAGATAGATGGTCCTCACTTGAGTAGCTTTCAGTACTTGGGACACAAGAGGAATCTATTTATGGAAGATATGTCATGGACCAAGATGCACTACTGACATACTCTCGAAGAATCAAATCCAAGAAGCAATGAAAATATAGTTGTCATCCTTAAATATTGAATTTTGTTAGGATACTTCCTCATGATGGCACCTGTTTGAGTGGTGATGCCCCCATTTGCATGGATTTTAGAGGATGAGAACACCAAGGAAGCTACAAAATTGGACAAAGATTCATATGCAAAATTAGCTAGCACTAAGCTTCTGAATAGTTGCCAGAGACTTGTGGAAAACCAGAGCTAGAAATTAAACAATGGAATATAACAAAGTATAGAATATAAAATTAGGTGCAAATAGAACTTGAGACGGGTGAATTGTCTCAATTTAGTTATACAATTTTATCACTTCTTTTAAGAAATTGTCTTGGTTTTCCTTCACTTGAGATGTTGTCATAAATTATGGTTATGTAATTATGTAATTACCATCCAGATTTCTTTTCTTTTTCCCTTCAATTTTGAGAGAGAAACCATCTAGGATTGTTTTAGTTTGTACAATTTGTTGGACTTTTCTTTCTGCTGAATTAATTAGATTGTCACAGGCAAAATAACCCTGTGATACAGTGGAGGTAATAGAAAGAAAAGACATTAATATTAAACCAACTTCATTTAAGCGCATAGGTTGATCAACTGATGTACTGGCCTTCATTAAAATTTAGTTGAACAAAAATTTAAATCCATTTTGATGAACTAAGTGCATTTTCAACATCATATCATATGGGTATCGACGCAACGCAAGGCGCAGTGGTTGCGCTACTATGAGAATCATTCTAACTCAATCATAGAAAAAGTCTTTTTACACCGCCCATGGTGCAAGATGGCCTGCATCGGGTGTCGTGCATGGGCCCATGCCGAAGGGCTTGCCCGTGGGTCCTGTTGGGCCTGATGTGGTGCTATCAATGCCCAGGGGGACTAACTTGTATTGGATTGGGTATGGATCCAAGGATTGAGATTAAATCAAGTCACGGATGTATACGGGCTTGGGAATTAGTTAAATGTCATTAGGTTAGTCCATGAGAGTTTTTGTTGAGTCTGAGCCTGGCCCACTTGGTGGATGTATTAATAAACCCTAGCCTCTAGGGTTTGGATGGAATAAGCCACAGATTCTTTTCTCCTAAGATAATTTTCTCTCTCGTCTCTTTATCTTCTCCCCCCTCCTTCAGGAGCCAGATCGCGTGGATCCACGAGAACATGCGAACATGAAAGGGAAACGCTCTTCCAGAGCGTTAGCGTGACTTCTGTGGGAGCGTACGGTGGGGAAGGGAGAGCATTCGATAAAAGGAGGTTGCAGTGGTTTGAACTCTGGATCAAAGGGTTCAAGAACAAACATGTTACCATTGTGCCAATCTGATTGCTCACAATAAAGTATGAAAGCCTAGGATATTTCTTCAACGAGGTTGATCACATTGTTGTTCATCAAGCACAAAATTCCAACAGTTGGTATCAAAGCTAGGCTCAGGAAGAAGTTGTTTGAAGATCTTCAAGGGCTGAAAAATTTTAACAATGCTTCATCAAGGTCTCTCAATTTTCTAAAATATTTTGTACTATTTTTGGTTGAGATATGGCCATGGGTAGTAGCATAAAATTAGTTTTTGAGAAGTTTGATGGAAAAAAAATTTTTCCATATGAAAAGTCCATGTAGAGGACCTTCTTGTGCAGCACGGTTTAGATTTGGTGTAACGACCCGAGCCCCGGGTCTGCAGCACCCACGGACTCGTTTCGTTACAAGAAAGCAAGACGGACAAGGCCCATACCAACTTGGGCCACCACAGCCCAAAAGGGATATGATTGGTGCCTTGTCCTTCTTGCTTTACTACATATAAACCACTCAACCAACTTTCAATTTCCTGATGTAGGACTATTGAGAGGGGTATCACAATCTACCCCCTTACAGAGGCGACGTCCTCATCGCCAGGGACAACCACCAGGCAGGCAGGGATCTAGAGGTGGCTCCCATAGGTCAAAAGGTGGCTCCCATCCCCCATGGATGTAGCATTTTGCCCTATGTGGCACTTAAATCCTGCACTTTCGACTGGTACATGGCTCTGATACCATATTGTAACGACTCGGGCTCGCACTTAGATCCTGCACTTTCGACTGGTGCATGGCTCTGATACCACTAAAGCTGTCATGCCCCAGACCCAAAAATTTGAACTAGAGTGACAATCCACCGCATGCCAGGCATGCAAGGCGTCTCAAATCATGACACTTAATTCAAGAAAAAAATAATATATATAATTCAAATCCATAACATATTATAAGGTTTGGGCTACAAGCCCTACATACAAACATCACTGGGGTTATATCAACATAATTGATCTAATTTATTTAGTAGAAGCTCCATCTACCCCATAATTCCTTTTTCAGTCTTGCGGCTCTGAAAAACATTGTGAGATTTACATGAGCTCACACTCAATAAGTAAGCCTACTATAATATAATATAATCCATTAATCATTTTAAAATATTATCAAATCAAATTAGCTTTACAAATAAAAAGCTTCCAATTTCAAATACACTTACCATATTATCAGAATATGCATATCATTTTCTCAAAGTAATTTTGGAAGCTAAATCATACAATAAATGCCAAAATATTCAATGTAAAACCCATTGTATTTATATAATCATTATTTCTTATGTGTCTCACGGTCCTACAACACCCAACTGGTGTATTGCTCTTAAATGTCCCCTAAGAAGAAGGGTCCTGGTACCAGCGTTATGTCATGTATCAAAAACAATCATAACACACCCTACAGATGTGTGTCCTTCACATATCTTCTCCTGTAGAGGTGGATCTCGTATCACTTGGCATTTCACATCATTTCACATCATTCACATCATATGAGAACCGCGGCGACACATATAAGTATATCTCAATATCATCATCATATTTGCATGTAACACGTCATGCATCAATATAAGCATAAGCTTCTCACATCACATATACAGTGGCTTGAACATTATTAACAATTGCATATAGATATATCAATAGTACCATTATATTTTGCAAAGTCAAAATAAGCATATACTTCATCTTTTGCACATACATATAAAGCCATTACTTTGCAAATATTACCAGCTGTAATAATCATAGAAAATATTCAATTGTATACTCATGGTATTATTATCAAATTAAATATCAAAATTTTATTTTCCTCATTTCATAATTTATAAATTAATATAACTACAATTTCAAAATCTATATATTAAAATATTATAAAATTCATGATAATTGGCTTACTTACCTCAGTACGCTATTCTAAATTGTAAACCAGCTATTTGAACATCTGGGTACCTACAGCATCATTTTACACAATTAAGTCTCTAAAATTTGAATAATAAAATGTCCCTTAAATTCTGCCCAAACTAATCCTGGGCCCAAATTTGAGCTTGAATATTTCTCAATATATATGCCCAAATGGGGAAATAAAAATACCTCAAGAAACTAGGATCAACACTGATCCATGTCATATTTTTATTTTTTCATTCTCGGCCTAATACAGGGCCCAAATCACAGTCCAAAAATGGCTCGTGAGCCGGTCCAACAGGGCCCAAACTAAAACAGCCCAGATGGCCCACTATTCTCTTCTTCCCCGCTGCTCCCCTGTTTCACCCAAAATAGGGGGAACCTGTGCCGGCGGCCAGGGCCGCCGTCGGCTTCTCCCAGGGGTGGCCCGCCCACCAACGATCAGCCCGAAGCCGGCTGCTGCCACGGTCGAGCTCCCCCTCTCTCTCTCTCTTTCTCTTTTTCCTTTTCACTACTCGTGGCATGAGACTGTGCCGACAGCACGGCCGGCCACCACGGTCGGCCGGACCTCCACCGGATGCATGCCCGGCGCCGGTGGAGGCCACCGACCGCCGCCCAGGTCGGGCTTGGGCGGCAAGCACGCCGCTGGGCCTGAACCAACGCAGGAGCCAAACTAATTCCCACCTAGAAGGCCACTGTGGCCCTCCCATGACCTCTCCCATGTCCGATCCCCCACCGAACGCCGCCCCTGGTGCCGGTGGGGCCGCCAGCCGAAGCTCAGGCCCGGTGAGGCGACGGACACGCCGCCGGCCCCGAACCAGGGTCAAGACAGGCCACCATGGCCACTGCTCGATCGCGGCGCTCTATCTCTCTCTGTCTCTCTTTCTCTCTCGCTCGATTCCCTCCCTAACTCTCTCTCTCTGGCATTAGGAGGAAGCTTACCGGTTGGGGTGAACGTGCGCGATGCTGAAGATGGGGCTCGCCAGCGTCTCCTTAAAGGCCCTAGAGAAGGTTCGCGATGCCTTGGTTGAAGGGAATCGGGAACTCAAACGCTACGCCGAGAGCGTAAGCGTCAGCAGGAAATTCAATGGTCGAGGTCCCCGGTTCACACGAACTGGGTATTACATTTGGCCTTGGAGGAAAGGCCAGATGAGATGACAGATAAGCAGTGGATGTCGTTGGAAAAGAAAGCATGTTCAACAATCAAAGGATGTTTAGCAGATTCAGCCCTCTATTTAGTGCTGGAAGAGAAGACCCCAAAGGGACTCTTGTCGAAGTTGCAAGCCCTTTACATGGAAAATAATATGTGCAACAAGTTGATGTTGAAAAAGTGCCTCTATAGCCTTCGGATGTCAGAAGTTGGAAATGTGCTGGGCCACATCCAGGTATTCGACCAGATGAGCAAAGAATTGCTGAATGTCATGGTCAAGATGGAGGAGAAAGATAAGACACTTTTGCTATTGTGTTCATTGCCCACATCACATAACTCATTGATCACAACGCTGCTCTACTGGAAGAAGACATTGTTCTATGAAGATATTATCTCGATACTTCGGACGAATTAGCAGAGGGAGAAGATGACCAAGGAAGCTGCTCCCAAGAAGGGTTTATCAACTGGAGAAAGGTCAGGGTCATGCAAAGGTAGGGACATAAGCATGCCTAGGGAACGGTTAAAGTCCAGGAAGGCTAAGTGCTACAAGTGTGGTAAGGTATGACATTTCAAGAGTGATTGTCAGAAGGAAGAAAATGGAGAATCTGAATCTATGAATATAATTGCAAACCAGGAGGTGGAGTATGATTTCTTGATGGTATCAGATGGTCACATGCACAGCATATAGATATGGACCTTGGATTCAGCTTGTCCTTATCATTACACTCCCAACCGATCGTGGTTCAGCCTTACACAGAGGTTAATGAGGGGTATGTGACTCTTGAAGATGATCACCCTTGCAAGGTTGCAGGGATTGGTACAGTGAGGGTGAGAATGTTTGATGGTATGGTGCGCACTCTTACAGCGTGAAACATGTCCCATAACTCAAGAAGAATCTGGTGTCACTGGGTACCTGGAGCAGACTGGATACAAATTTAGCAGTCATACCAGGAGTGGAGTTTTGAACATCTTTAATGAACTATGATGGTGATGAGAGGGAAAAAATTGGAGAATAACCTATACATGTTGGAGGGCTCTATGGTAATCAAAAAATCTAATCCAGCAGCTGTGGAACAAGATCCTTGGGATGTGTACAGGATATGGTATTACCGCCTAGGCCATATGAAAGACAGAGGGATGAAAGAAATGAGCAAGAGAGGGCTATTTTGGACCTGAGTAGTGAAGATATGGAGATCTGTGAGCTATATCAGATAGGGAAGCAAAGGAGAATGTAGTTCTTGGTCAGCACAGCTAGGAGTGCAGAACCTTTGGAGCTGGTATATATGGATGTATGGGGATCAATCTCGGTTTCTGCAAGAAATGGGATCACATACTTCATTACCCTCATAGATGATTTCTTAAGAAAGCTGTGGGTCTACTATATGAAGGAGAAATCAAAGGTCTTCACCAAGTTTAGAATCTAAAAGGTTGAGGTGGATAAGAAGCAGGATAGAAGTGTGAAGTGTCTGAGGTCAGATAATGGCAAAAAATATACCAGCATGAAGTTTCAGAAATTTTGTGAGGAGTGGAGCATCAAAAGGCATTTCTCGGTGATGAAAACTTCTCAACAGAAAAGGGTGGCTGAAAGGATGAACAGAACACTGTTGAAAAAAGCAAGATGCTTGGGGCTACAGGCAGGGCTTTTAAAGATGTTCTGGGTTGATGTAGTAGGTGCTGTTAGCTACTTGGTCAATCGATTACCGCACACCAAGTTGGATGAAGGCATTTCAAAGGAGATATGGTCTGAAGGAAAGACAAGCCTGAATCATCTGAGGATATTTGGATGCATGACATATGTGCATATTGGTGCTGGAGAGCGAAGTAAGTTGGATGTCAGGTCAAAGAAGATGATGTTCCTCAGCTACTCATGTGAAATCAAGGGGTATTGGCTGTGGAACCCCTTGGAGAAGAAGGTTTTCATTAGCAGGGATGTGACCTTCGATGAGAGCTCGATCCTTCAGACTAGAGATGATACAGATGCACAGCAAGGATTGCAGGAGGTGGAATACAGTAACACTAGTCAGATGACCTCTTACACGATCTTGCCATTTGCTAGTGGATCAGAAGGATTTGAGATTCAGATAGAGAGGACTGACACACGGGTTAGAAGCTAGGAAGTTCAGCAAAAAATAGCTGGACAGAGGACTCAAGAGGATGCAGCTGGACAGGGGACTGATACTGGGATCGCACTGAATAGGCCCAAAAAAAATGTGTGGCCACCAGTTCGATACGGCTTAAAGGATTTGATATCATATGCCCTGGTGACATCGAATGGAGACCCTTACACCTATTAGGAGGCTATAGAGAGCCAGGACAGCCAAGATAGAGATAAATGGGTCCAGGCTATGGCAGAAGATGCAGGCTATAGCAGAGGAGATGCAGTTTCAATCTTGATTGGCATAGCTTTCTTAAGTCCAAGCACCAACCTCAATTGGTAAAGTTTTCTCAAATCTAAGTATTGGCCTTGATCAATAGAGCTTTCTCAAGTATAGGCATTGACTTTAATTGATAAAGTTTTCACAAGTCTAGGTACCAATCATGATTCGCAAACTTCCTCAAGTCTGGCACTGACTTTGATCGATAGAACCTCCTTAAGTCTCAAGTATTAACCTAAGAGGCTTGACATTAGAACAAGTCTCCTTCAGCAAATCTCCAGGCTAATTTAAGATTCACAAAATATTTCTTCAAAACCCAAATACCAACCAAAAAGTTAGCCAGCCTAAGATTAGAGAAACTTCAAGATTGGCCAATGCTTGCAAGTTGTCAAGCTCGATTTAAGCCAACCTAACTAACCAATATCCACAAAGATTATTGAGCTCGGCCTTAGCCAGACCTATACCTGTTGTAGAGAGATCGCCACAGTAAAGCCCAAGAAGCCAAAAATAGATCGGCTATAATCCAACTGAGCTACTTTTGTGATTTGAGTATGGACTGAAGCTTAACCTCCACAGATGGAGGGCAAATGATTTGGTCTAATTTGATTAGGTTACCTAATGGCAACCCATGGAGAATTATCAAGGTTATACGTCCTCTTAAAGAGAGAAGTTTCATATAAAGTCTTCAATCAAAACCATCAACCTATTTGAGACTCTTCCCGTTAAAGGCACAATAAATTTAAGTAGAGGTCTACTACCCTATTTGGAAAAGGCTCCATCATATTTATCTCCTTATCTTGAGAACAGGGCTTATTAGAGCCATCTATTAATAAATGACAACTTCGAGAAAACTCTCTCAACTGCCTATAAAAGCTGTTGGTAGATTGTGACTACCTAATTGATAAGACTAAGTCTAGAGTTACACTCTATATCCTTAAGATAATTTTATCCCGCAATGTGCTTACGGTCTGTATGACGATTGTCTTTTAGGATACAACAGTCTTCTTTTGATGAATGCACACTACAATTCATCAAAAATATCGAACCAAGAATGCCTCTCTTTTCTATACACTATAGCTATACTTTCCTAAGAAGAGTATGCAAATGCCTAAGAGAGAAAAGGATTTGGGATTGATTGAATTGAATAGAATGAAATGCAAAGGTCTAAGGTCCTATTTATAGGTTTTAGGTGCCTTTTGGATATATCCTTTCGGATTTAATTTGATTTGAATTGATTAATCGGATTTGATCAAAGGAAGCCTTTGATACATCGATTCATTCCGTGATATGAAGATCAACCGATCAGATAAGCCAATCCATGTCCCAATATGCCATTTCACTATCGTGATCTGATGATCACGTGATCAGATAGGTGGTTGCATGGCTTTGATACGTCGTTTCATGATCGGATGATCGTTTTATCACCAACGGCATGATCGGACGGATGCCTTATCACCAATGATCATCAACGGCATAATCGAACGAGCACCTATCACCAACGATCTACTGGTGGTCAATAGTTGATCAATCAACCGATGGTCAACAGTTCAACGGTCTTCTCATCAACGGCTACGATCAATCCAGCCGATCAACACCGCTTTGATCAATCATATCGATCCATCATTTGATCTCAGCCCCTCATCTTAATCTGATCAATCTTCATCATCGGATTCTCATGATCAAGAAAAAATTTAAAAGCCCTTCAAGTTCTTCGCGGCGATGTGCAAGTGCAAAGTGCACCTATAAAGCGTCCATCGCACATGCGCCCTCAAGCTCTCTACTTATGATGAGCCTAAGGAACATAAGCATGAAGGAAGAGGTTTCCATATAAGTGAACATTCCTTTCTTAATTTTTTCTAAATGTCCTCTCAATTTCTCATACACACGCATAAGGAGGTAATGGGCTTTTAAGGTTCAAGGCGTATTGGCCCATTTACCCAACAAAAGCATCTTAAACCTCACATATAAACAAGATCCAAGCTTTAGCTCTCAAAGCTAGAGTGCACATTTAAAGAGCTCTATGTTTTTTACCCACTTTGACAAACATAAATATCAAAGTATTCCTCCTGAAGACCATCTTCGGGTTCCCTTAGACCCTTTTTTTTTTTTGTCTCTCTCATAGATCTACACATAAATTGGTTGAAGAGGTACTTAGCTATAATCTATTTGTGTGAAGACTAATTTTGTATAACAATCCAAATATTTATGGCATATTTTAATTCCCTGTCATTTTGATTTTTAACGACTTCTGCCCATAAACATTTACCTTTTCTAATATGCCATTTACATCTCCGTATAGTGCTATTGGGTTAAAATGCATGTCCCTGATTGATGCCACCTATTCCTTACCGTAATTCCCATTCCCTATGTTGTTAACCTAAACATTTGTTTATCTATATATATATATATATATATATATATATTCATGTTCCAAATCAGCAAATATGGTGGGCGCTTGATGAAAGTATTCAAGTTATTTTGTAACTCTCCTGCTGTAACCCTGCAAGACAGTAGAAATTTGGCGAATTTGCTGAGTTTATTATGTTGGAAGATAGAGAAATAAGAGAAAATGGGACCATTCTTATGGTATCACATCTGCAATTCTTCCTACATATTTTACATTTTAATAGTCTTAAATTTTTGTTTATTTTTTAACAGCTTAATTTTAACATATATAGTTGTTAACACAAAATTTTTAACTTGCCAATCATCTACATTTCATTAGAGCGAGGTCTATTTTGATAATGTCCTTATTGCTCAGGAGTTCATGCATGTTCTTCAGAGAGCTCCGGTCAGACGATGTCTTATGGCTGTTAAGCTCGATATGGAGCGTGCTTATGATAGATTGAGCTGGGCTTTTTTGTACCGCTCTCTTCTGGAGTTTGGGTTTGATGAATTATTTATAGAATGGATTATGGCTTGCATCCATAAGCCCTCTTTTTCTCTAATCATCAATGGAAACCCGACTGATTTTTTCCACTCTAGTGTTGGTCTCCGTCAGGGTTGCCCCTTATCTCCTTTGCTGTTCATCCTGGCTGCAGATGATCTTTCTCGTGCTTTACACCAGGCTCAGCAGGACAGGCGGATTGCCCCAGTTATGGCTGGTTCTGAGGGCCCTTTTATCTCCCACCTCCTCTTTGCTGATGACTGTATCCTCCTAGGCCATGCTTCTATTGAGAATGCGGCTTCTTTTCATTCTATTATTCAGAACTACTGCCAGGCTTCTGGTCAGAAGGTCAATTTTCTGAAGTCTTCTATTTGTTTCAGCCCGAAGACCTCTAGATCCACTAGAGAAGCCATCATCAGTTTGTCGGGTATCACCACTCAGACTGATAGATTTATGTATTTGGGGATCCCTATAACGGGGAGAAGCCCCGTTGCTCTGATTTCTCCGAGATCGAGAGGCGGGTGCGCCAGCGCATTGAGGGATAGCAGGTGACTGGTCTTTCGATGATGGCTAGGGTTATCATTATTCGATCAGTTTTTTCCTCTCTTCCCCTGCATATCCTGTCGAATGCAGCCATTCCGATTACTTGCCTGAGAAGGATCGAAAGATGCTTTCGTGATTTCCTATGGGCTTCTGTGCAGGATGGTCATGGGATTCACCTCTTATCCTGGGATTTGGTCTGTATGTCTATCGTTGAGGGTGGTCTCGGTATCCAGTCTTTGATTGTTAGAAGAAAAGCCCTTATTTCCAGACATGCTTCGAGATTTCTTCTTGAGCCACATTGTCTTTGGAGCTCTCTGATGCGTATTAGGTATGGAGAATGGTCATCTGCCATGCATATTTCTCCACCTTGGGGATGCTCCTCCTTTTGGAAGGAGGTCTGTCGCTATGGTCAGGCTATCTTGGACAATCTCTTGGATGATCGGAGATGGTTCTTCGGTTAGTGTTATTCAGGATACCTGGATTTCAGAGCTTCCTCTCTCTCGATGGCCCTCCTTTATTAGTATTGAGACCCCTTCCAGTTTAAGGGTCAAGGACTTGATCTCCTCAGACCCTCCAACTTGGCACATCCCCTCGGTGACCAGATTGTTCGGTGCTGAGCTTGCCCGGCAGATTTTATCGATGCCTCTTCTTTCTGGTCGATCTTCTGATGTTAGACTCTGGCAGAGATCCTGTCTCTCTAAGGCTCCGATCAGGGATCTGATGATGATGTTCAGACCTCAGCCTCAGTGCCTGGAGGATGCAGCGTGGATTTGGAAGCTTCCTACTATCCCCAGAGTTCAGTTATTTATCTGAAAACTTCTGTGGGGCTCTCTTCCTACCTGTGCTCTCCTATCTCGGAGGGGTCTTCCTATTTAGTCGATCTGCCCGTTATGCAGCTTAGAGGAGGAATCTATAGATCATGCTATTTTCATCTGCCCCAGAGCTAGACGGGTATGGCTTATGATGGGATATCCGTTCAGACAGAATGACTCGGGCTTCCTGTACTCTTCTTTCCTTCTGGACCTTCGGAGGTGCCCTCAGCATAAGAAAGGTCTCTGGGCGGTCACTGCTTATCAGATTTGGCTAACTAGGAACCAGCTTATTTTCTCTGATGACACTATCTCTCTTCACAAGATTGCTAGGAAGATCAGATTATTGGCGGTGGACTGTGCTCGTATTGGTTTTGATATCTCTGGCCACTGAGGATCTCCTGCTGCTTCGGCAGCGAACCGGCATACGGTTCTTATCTCTTGGGAGCCCCCCCTCCAGGGTTTGTCAAAGTCAATTTTGACGGGAGTGTCCGTGGAAGAATTGCTGGGTCAGCGTTCATTATCCGAGGACCTCATGGTGACCTTTTGGCGACGGAAGGTTTTGGTTCTCTCAACTCCTCTGTCCCCATGACCGAGCTTCATGCGGCTTGGGCGGGTATTTCTTATGCTGCTCGGGTTCTTCATGCTCAGAGGCTTTGTATTGAAGGCGACTCCATGTCGGTCATTGCTTGGATTCAGATGCAGAATTGCCCTCCTGCTCATTCTAATCTGATTTTGTTGGACATTTGGGCTATTCTGCGAGAGATTGATTGCGTCCAGACCCGTCATATATATCGCGAAGCCAACTCGGCGGCGGATTGGATTGCTGCTTCAGTGGCTCTGCTTTCTGGTCCATGGATTTTGATGCCGGGTGACCCATGCCCTGCTCCTTTGCAGCAAATTTTGTACTCTAATCTATCTGTGCTGACTCACGCTAGACTAGTGTGATTGCCCATTTGTACCAAAAAAAATAAATAAATAAGTGGTACAAGGATACGAATGAATAACAAAACAATGCATGGTGCAACTATCATCGAAATAAGATTGGTCCTCACAAGATTGTGTCATTTTATGAAAGAAAATTTGATCATCATTAAGTAAGTAGAAGAGCAATGCTAAGATTGCATAGCACAAATAAAATCAAAAGTTAAACGAGTCTTTATTTTGACCCAAGACGACTATAATCCCTGGGATCCACAAGCAACAAATAAGAAGATTTGGATAAGATCTTTGGGGGAGTTAGTTATGGATAAGTTGGCCTTTATCAAAAATTACCGATGGAGCTTTTTGGATGAAGTTTTCAGGCGTCAAACCAGCTGCAACTAGGAGTCCTACATTAGCCTATCCAACGCCCATCAAAGGATAAGATTTACAAGAGTTTGAGTGGTGCATTAAAGGAGGCGGTGCATGGGGATAAGATAAGAACGGGTGAAGCTTTGGATAAGGCAACGTCTGCACTATGAATAAGAGGGTAGAGGAAGAGGGCAGAGGTCTTCGGGAAGAGCATTGAACGAAGAGGAATCAAGGAGAATCCAATCCAACCGGCCATCAAATTGAAGGCATCTTCTATTCTTCACTTTAGGCGAGAAGGATAAGAAAGAGAAGAGACGATCGGAACCGGAGCCGTTGAGGAGCTTTTTACGGGCGATCATCTACGGGTTACGGCGAGTGATCTTGTAACCTGAGGCAAGGTGAGGGAGAGATCGGTGTGAGATTTCTTACAGTGCTACGGTACAGATTCATCTTGTCTTCTTCTTGGGATTGTTATTAATCAAAGATTTTGGGGTATAGTTTACCCTGTACATCTTGTGTTGGGCTGCCTTGATTTGGACCTTGTTGGGCCAATCTGTGACCCATTTTTGAGCCACTTTTTGGGCCCTGTAGTGGGCCGAGAATGGCAAAGTAAATATATGGCCCGAATCATGATTGAATCTAGTTTCTTGGGATATTTTTAAATCTCCATTTGGATAAATATATTGAGAGATATTCGAGCCCAAAGTCGGGCCCATGAAGTGGTCTGGTAGAGTTTTAAGAATCATTTTATTATTCAGATTTTAAAATTTTAATAATGTAAAATGATACTATAGGTACCCAGGTATCCAAATAGTTGGGTTATCAATTGGAATTTGCATACTAAGGTAAGTAAGCCAAGTATTATAATTTTATAAATTATTTAATTTGTAAATTATGAACTTACAATTAAATGTAATTATGTTAATCTTGCAAAATTATGTTGTTACTATCGAGATGATAATATGCAATTATGATAATAACAGTAAAAATTTATGTGTCGCTGTGGTTCTCATATGACAGATTATGATATGACAGATTATGATATGGCAGATTATGATATGGCATAATTCTAGTACCAGGACCCTTTCTCTTAGGAGACATTTAAGAGTGATACACAAGATGAGTGCCGTAGGGCCGTGGGACACATAAAGGAAAATAATGACAGTATAAACAGTGTTTTGTTTACATCGCATATCTAGTATTTATTATTTAATTAAGCTTCCAAATTATTTTGATCTGATGACATGAATATGCTGATAGTATAATAAATGTAATTTGAAATTGTATTAGGCTTACTTATTGAGTGGGAGCTCATAGAATTCTCTCAATATTTTTCAGAGCCTCAGGAATAAAGAAGGATATTTGGGATAGACGAAGCTTTTATTAAATAAATTTAGTTCCATTATATTGATATAGTTCAGTGTTGCTTGTGGTAGGGCTGGTAGCCCAAGACTGATAATTATGGTTTGTAATAAATCATGAATTTAGATTTTTGTTTTATATTGATTTATGTGATGAAGTTCGAGACGCCTTCCATGCCTGGCATGCGGCGGGTTGTCACCCTAGCTTGAATTTTGGAACTGGGGCGTGACAGCTTTAGTGGTATCAGAGCCTGGTTATGACATTAGGGGCATATACATGATGACACTTTAGGCAAAATACTAGGATGACATTGAGACAATTATAAATTTAAAGAAATTTTAGATATTATGCTTTGAAAACCTGGCGTGTAGAGTTTACTATGACATTAATATAATTAATTTATTAGGAGATAGGAATGGTACGTCGCACTAGAAGTCAACAAAATGATGAAGGTTCCCAAGTTGGTAATGCTGGCCAACCGGGAGGTTTGGAAGCCACCGGAGGTGCTGCCCCTGCCAATTTAGTTGGGACTGATCAGCAGCGACTCCAGACCGAGATGCTTCAGGTTCTCTCAGTTATGGCGCAGTCGATGCGGGACATACATCATCAGATTTTGCAGGCTTTGTCCACTCAGTCTGCCCCTCCTGTTCCACAAACTCACCTGACTCTACTGCTCCACAGACCCAGCCTACTACATCTCAATCCTGGATAGGGGTTGGCCACAGCTTTGCAGATTTCAAGAAGTTTGCCCCTGCCCCTTTCTATGGATCCACCAACCCTGTTGATGCTGAGCGGTGGATGCGAGATATGGAGAAGGCTTTTACAGCTCATGATAGTCAGGAAATGGAGCGGATCAGATTTGCCACCTACCTTCTCCAAGGAGAAGCTTATGATTGGTGGTTAGTTGAGGAGCAGCGTTAGGATGGACAGATTATTTCTTGGGAGAGTTTAGAGAGATATTCTTCGACAAATACTTCCCCATGAGTGTACAGAGACAGATGGAATCAAAGTTTATCAAATTGGAGCAAAAGGATCTTTCTGTGGCCCAGTATGAAGCTGAATTCACCAGGTTGGCTCATTTTGCTCCAAATATTATGACCAATGAAATGGCCAAGATCACCAGATTCACTGAGGGACTGCGACCCCGACTGAGGCAAGCAGTCAATGCATTTGAGCTTCTCACTTACAGTGCGGTGGTGAATAAGGCCTTGGTGATTGAGAGGGATATGAATGTTGTTCAAAAGGATTGGGAGCAGCGGAAGAAGAGAAAAGGGCCTACTTCTGGCCAATCCTATGCTCAAGCCAAGAAAAGGGTGCACAACAGGCCCAAGTCGAACCACAGAATAAGGAGACTCGTTGCATTCATTGTGGTAACTCCCACCCTGGAAAGCCTTGCGCAGATTGACTGGTGCCTTATTTGTCTATGGGAAAACTGATCACAAGATTGCCACCTGCCCTTTCGGAAGGATCAACAACCTTCTTCAAGTCAAGGGATGAGCCAGCAACAGCAGCAGCAGCCACCGAGGACCCAGGGACGGGTCTTCAACCTCACTCAGCAGGACGCTGCCGCCTCTAATTCTGTGGTGACAGGAATGATTAAAGTTGGTACTGCTTATGCTCAAACTTTAATTGACCTAGGTGCCACGCATTCTTTCATATCTGACATCTATCTTGACAAGAATGCATCATTGACACCTATTCCTCTGGAGCAAGAGTTGCATATTGTGCTTCCAAATGGAGATGTTATGAAAGTTGACACAGTATGCAAATCTTGCCCAATTGTCTTGGAAGATAGGAGGTTGAATGCGGATCTCATCCTACCACTGAAGTTCTTTGATATTATCCTTGGAATGGATTGGTTGGCCTCCTATCATGCTTCAGTAAACTGCTTCAGGAAGACTGTCAACTTCAAAATTCCAAGCCAGCCTGAATTCAGTTTTAGTGGTGGTCAAAACACCTAGCCTTGGTGTTCATAACAGCGATGCAGGCTGGAAGGTATCTGATGAGTGGTGGTCAAGGATTTCTTGCTGTAGCCAAGGACCTTCAGTAGGAAGAGACCAAGTTGGAAGATATTCCAGTAGCTCAAGAATTCCCCGATATCTTTCCAGATGAATTGTCTGATTTCCCCCAGACCGGAAAGTTGAGTTCTCCATTGATTTAGTTCCTGGGACTGGACCTATATCCAAGGCCCCTTATCGCATGGCCCCGACTGAGTTAAAGGAACTGAAGGATCAGTTGCAGAGCTCCTAGATCGAGGATTTATTAGACCCAGTGTTTCTCCTTGGGTGCTCCAGTTCTATTTGTCAAGAAGAAGGATAGCAGTCTTCTGACTTTGCATTGATTACTGGGAAATCAATAAGGTAATAGTGCGGAATAAGTACCCTCTGCCGAGGATTGACGACTTGTTTGATCAACTCCAAGGAGCCCGGATATTCTCAAAGATTGATCTCAGGTCAGGGTACCTTCAACTCAAAGTCAAGGAGGGGGATGTGCCAAAGATAGCATTCAGAACCAGATATGGCCACTATGAGTTCTTGGTGATGCCGTTTGGGTTAACTAATGCCCTAGCAGCATTCATGGACTTAATGAACAGAATTTTTAAGCCATATTTGGATCAGTTTGTGGTGGTTTTCATTGATGATATTCTAATATATTCCAAGAGCCATAAGGAGCATGAGGACCACCTAAGATTGTGTTGCAGATTCTTCGAGAGAAGAAGCTTTATGCCAAGCTGCAGAAGTGTGAGTTTTGGTTGGACCAAGTATCTTTCTTGGGTCATATAATCTCTAAAGATGGTATATCAGTGGACCTGAAAAAGATTGAAGCTATCATTAGCTGGAGCCGACCTTCCAATGTGCAGAAGTCAGAAGCTTCTTGGGGTTAGCCGAGTATTACCGTAAATTTATGGAGAATTTCTCTCGCATTGCTCTACCCCTAACTCGCTTAACCCAAAAGCGAGTGAAGTTGACTGGACAGAGGAGTGTGAGAAAAGTTTCCAGGAGTTAAAGCAGCGCCTGGTGTCAGCTCCCATTCTTGTTCTTCGACAGGACCTGAAGGTTTTACTATATACTGATGCCTCTCGGAAAGGATTGGGATGTGTTTTGATACAGAATGAAAGGGTGATAGCTTATGCCTCCAGACAACTGAAACCTTATGAGCAGAATTATCCTACTCATGATCTGGAATTGGCTGCTGTGGTTTTTGCTCTGAAGATTTGGCGGCATTATCTATATGGAGTGTCGTGTGATGTGTATACAGATCATAAGAGTCTAAAATACATCTTCACACAGAAGGAGCTGAATTTAAGGCAGAGGAGGTGGTTGGAACTATTGAAGGATTATGACCTGAATCTACAGTATCATTTTGGGAAGGCCAATGTAGTGGCTGATGCTTTGAGCAGGAAATCCTCTTCTGAGTTAGCTGCTATGATTACTTCCCAGCCTCACGTATTGAGAGATCTAGAGAAGTGGGAGGTTGGTTTGAGAGTACAATAGTCTAATGGGTTTGTTGCAGCACTTGTACTCCAGCTGACCCTGGTTGACAGAATCAAGTCCTCTCAGATAGAAGATCCAGATTTACAAAGATTAAAGAAGCTGTGCAGTCAAGAGTCCAGAAGGAATTTTATGTAATGGAGGATGGATCCCTGAAATTTGAAGGAAGACTTTGTGTGCCAAATATTGAGGAGCTGAAGGCTGAAATTTTGAAGGAGGCTCACTACTCTCCTTATATTGTGCATCCAGGTGGCACTAAGATGTACAGAGACTTAAAGAAAATTTTTGGTGGAAAGGTATGAAGAGGGAGATTGCTCAGTATGTGGCCAAGTGCTTGGTGTGTCAGCGAGTGAAGGCCGAGCACCAAAGGCCTGCGAGACCTCTTCAGTCTCTGATGATTCCACAGTGGAAATGGGAAAAGATTACAATGGACTTTGTGACTGGTCTACCCAAGACTCTCAAGAGTAACGATGCAGTTTGGGTTATTGTGGACAGACTAACAAAATCAGCTCATTTCCTACCTTTCAGAGTCGGGGTCTCTAGTGAAAGATTGGCTAATCTGTATATTGAGCAGATCGTGTGACTCCATGGTGTTCCTGTATCTATTGTATCAGATAGGGATACCAGGTTTGTGTCCCAGTTTTGGTAGAGTCTTCATAAGGCCATGGGAACCAAATTAAACTTCAGTACTGCCTATCATCCTCAGTCAGATGGGCAATCAGAGAGGACCATACAGATTCTGGAAGATATGTTGCGAGCCTGTGTAATGGACTTGGGTGGAGCTTGGGATAACCATTTACCTTTGGTGGAGTTTGCATATAATAACAATTACCAGGCCAGTATCCAGATGGCTCCGTTTGAAGCTCTATATGGTAGGAGGTGCAGATCTCCTTTATATTGGGATGATGTGGGAGAGAAAAAATTGCTAGGCCCTGAGCTGATTCAGCAGATAATAGATAAGGTGCATTTGATCAGGGAGCGTCTTCGTACAGCTCAGAGCAGGCAAAAGAGCTATGCTGATGTCAGAAGAAGGGAATTGGAATTCCAGGTTGGGGACCATGTTTTCTTAAGGGCATCACCAACCAAAGATGTGATGAGATTTGGGATTAGAGGAAAGCTGAGTCCACGTTATATTGGACCTTTTGAGATCTTGAGTAGAGTCGGGGAGGTTGCTTACAGCCTGGCACTGCCTCCGATTTATCTGGGGTACACAATGTTTTTCATGTCTCTATGTTGAGGAAGTATATCTCTGACCCCAGCCATGTTATAGCGTATGAGCCTATACAGTTGAGGAAAGATTTATCATATGAGGAGCATCCTGTGCGTATTGTGGACCGCAAAGATTAGGTTCTGAGATGGTGTATCATTCCATATGTCAAGGTACAATGAAGTAATCATTCTGAGAGGGAGGCTACTTGGAACTTGAGGAGGAAATGAAAAAGAAGTATCCACAACTATTTATATCCTAATATAGTTAATGATATAGCTACGACTGTTGACTTTTGAATAAAGACTTAGTTGATGTGTGACAAAATTGGAATTTTAATTTTCTCTAATGAAAGTTATCAATTTCGAGGCCAAATTTTTATAAGGAGGGGAGAATGTAATCCCCAGGATCCACAAGCAACAAATAAGAAGATTTGGATAAGATCTTTGGGGGAGTTAGTTATGGATAAGTTGGCCTTTATCAAAAAATTACCGATGGAGCTTTTTGGATGAAGTTTTCAGGTGTCAAACCAGCTGCAACTAGGAGTCCTTCATTAGCCTATCCAACGCCCATCAAAGGATAAGATTTACAAGAGTTTGGGCGGTGCATTAAAGGAGGCGGTGCATGAGGATAAATAAGAACGGGTGAAGCTTTGGATAAGGCAACGGCTGCACTATAAATAAGAGGGCAGAGGAAGAGGGCAGAGGTCTTCGGAAAGAGCATTGAACGGAGAGGAATCAAGGAAAATCCAATCCAACCGGCATCAAATTGAAGGCATCTTCTATTCTCCACCTTAGGCGAGAAGGAGGAGAAAGAGAAGAGACGATCGGAGCCGGAGCCGTTGAGGAGCTTCCTACGGGCGACCATCTAGGGTTACGGTGAGTGATCTTGTAACCTGAGGCAAGGTGAGGGAGAGATCGGTGTAAGATTTCTTGCAGTGCTACGGCACATATTCATCTTGTCTTCTTCTTGGGATTGTTATTAATCAAAGAGGTTGGGGTATAGTTTACCTGTACATCTTGTGTTGGGCTGCCTTGATTTGGGCCTTGTTGGGCCAATCTGTGAGCCATTTTTGAGCCACTTTTTGGGCCCTGTAGTGGGCCGAGAATGGTAAAGTAAATATATGGCCCGAATCATGATTGAATCTAGTTTCTTGGGATATTTTTAAATCCCTATTTGGACAAATATATTGAGAGATATTCGAGCCCAAAGTCGGGCCCGTGAAGTGGTCTGTAGAGTTTTAAGAATCATTTTATTATTCAGATTTTAAAAATTTAATAATGTAAAATGATACTGTAGGTACCCAGGTGTCCAAATAGCTGGGTTATCAATTGAATTTGCATACTGAGGTAAGTAAGCCAAGTATTATAATTTTATAAAATTTAATTTATAATTGTGAACTTACAGTTAAATGTAATTATGTTAATCTTGCAAAATTATGTTGTTACTATCGAGATGATAATATGCAATTATGATAATGACAGTAAAAATTTATGTGTCGCCGCGGTTCTCATATGAAGATTATGATATGATTATGATATTATGATATGGCATAATACTGGTACCAGACCCTTTCTCTTGGGGATTTAAGAGTAATACACAAGATGAGTGCCGTAGGGCCGTGGGACACAAAGGAAAACAATGACAGTATAAATAGTGTTTTGTTTACATGCATATTCTAGTATTTATTATTTAATTAAGCTTCCAAATTATTTTGATCTGATGACATGAATATGATAGTATAATAAATGTAATTTGAAATTGTATTAGGCTTACTTATTGAGTATGAGCTCATATAATTCTCTCAATATTTTTCAGAGCCTCAGGAATGAAGAAGGATATTTGGGATAGACGGAGCTTTTATTAAATAAATTTAGTTCCATATATTGATATAGTTCAGTGTTGCTTGTGTGTAGGGCTGGTAGCCCAAGACTCATAATTATGGTTTGTAAAATCATGAATTTGGTTTTTTTTTATATTGATTTATGTGATGAAGTTCGAGATGCCTTGCATACCTGGTATGCGGCGGGTTGTCACCCTAGCTCGAATTTGGAACTAGGGCGTGACAACGACCATAATTCCTCATAAAATCAAAATTCCCAGTACCAAATATAATAATTGCAGCCCCCCAACCTCCTAACACCATTCCACACCTAAAAATAATAAAAAAATAAAATAAAAATCATCCCCTTATCTGGCATTTAATAATCAACAAAGAATTTTTAGATTTAAGTTAGGTCAGACCGCCTTGTCTTGCACTAGGAGAGGTTACATCAAATAAGATTTAGAACAAGTCAAAATTTTCCAAAATATTTCTTTTTATTTATTTGTTTAATAATAACTAGTAAAAATTAAAGAAATAGAATGAAATAAGAGAAAAACCATAATCCTCTTACTCAAGACCTAGCCTCTCTTCTATATGAAACTGGCTTAATTAAGTAGACAAAAACAAGCCAAACCTAATCACAAAATATACAATCCCAATCTAATCTAATTTGACAACTAATCTAATTATAGAAAATCTAAAGTAAATTCAATAGGAAATCTCTATCCATATGAGTGTATCTAGATCAAGAGAACATATTTCACTATTAAAACCAATTCACTCTTTGACCAATGCATTTTGTTTGCCAATAAACTTCTTCATTATAGAAAAGATATGCAAAACTTTAGAAGCTTCAACAATTTTTTGCCTCATTCACAAGAAATTTTTGCCTTTTTTTTCCCTCATTCACTAGAAATTTTTAGGGATTTTGGCCATGTAATCCCTTACAAATTGTTAGCTCAAAAGGCACATGAAAGTTATCACTTTTCTCCTATTTATTCAACAGAGGCTTCAACAACGTTTGAGCATGTGTTGCTCTCAAATATTTGAAACTATAATTCCTTTGTTATAATTGGATGCATATATTTGTACCTAATTGGTATCACAGTTGCAAGATAATTGGCTAAGACATCCTTCTTGGATTTTTATTGTGAAATGTTTGAGAAAGCTTTTAATAAGGTCTGATCACAAATCCTTTTCATATAGTTGGTGCAAAGAGTAAAAGAAAGATGCTACCATTGACATTCTAGTAATATTTTTTAATGATGGACAATCTGTTGCACCTTTTTACTTTACTGTTTTGAAAACTCTTAGGCAGCGTTTGGATGCTGGAATAAGGCATGGAATAGGGCCTTATTCCAGCTTATTCCCCAAACACCCTGAAAAAGGAGAGTGGGCCCCATGAGACTGGCTATTCCAGTCAACCCTCTTATCCTTTCCTTATTCCCATGTACCCCATGGAAGCTCCTATTCCACTACAGCTATTCCAGGAGCACCGATGGAATTAAATTAAATAAATTAAATTTATTTATTTATTATATCATTTAATAAATAAAATAAAATTTTAAAATTAAATAAAATTTATTAATTAAAAAATAATAAATAGTGTGTTATTTTTTTCTTTATTAATATAAAAAATTTATTAAGTAGTTCTTATATTATTTTATGAATAGTAATTAATTTTTACCTTATTTATTAATAAATAAAATTTATTCAAGTTATTTTAAAAAATAAAAATTGATAAACCATTTTATTGGAAGGGGTATCTTTGGAATTTCAGAAAAATTCTTCATATTCTTACTGGAATACATGTTATTCCCATATCATCCAAACATTATTTGGAATAACACTGCATTAATTGCACTGGAATAACATGGAATACCATATTTTGATCCAAACAAAAATCTGGAATAACAAAAGGAACAAGTATTCTTACGAAATTGTATCCCTATCCTAATGACTTTTTAACATCCAAACGCAGAGAATGTTTGAAATAGGGGATAAGGGAGGATATCCCTCTTATCCCCAAAAGCTATACTAGAAGGATATGTCTGAAAAAGTTTAACCAGAGGGGATAACCCATGGTTAACATAGGTTATCCTCTGAACTTATTCCTAACCATGGGTTATCCTCTGAACTTATTTCCTAGGGAACCCAGTAAAACTAAGTTATCCCTTGATGGCAGACTGTAATTTTATAATTACAACTTTATCATCAAGGGATAACTCTAGTTATTCCTTGGTTCCCTAAAGAATAAGTTCAGGAGATAACACATCCCTTGGTTAAATATGGGTTATCCCCTTTGGTTAAACTTTTTCAAAAATATTCTTCCTAGTTATAGCTTTTAGGGATAAGGGGAATATCCCCTAATATGAGTTATCCCCTTTGGTTAAACTTTTTCAAAATATTCCTCTGGTTAAACTTTTTCAAAAATATTCCTTTAATTATAGCTTTTGGGGATAAGAAGGGATATCCCCTTATTCCCTACTTCAAACACTGCCTTAAGAAATTTTGCAAGCATGATTTCTTCATATTATTAATGTAGAAAGTTTAAGAAAATTGATAGTACCCGCAATCTAAGCTCGCATTGNAATTTCCCCACCTCCGGCACCCCCTCGGGGTCGGGGTGGGGTCATCATTTCTTAACCCCGGGGCCCCTACCGGCCTCGGGGTGAACGGTAATTTCCCCACCTCCGGCACCCCCTCGGGGTCGGGGTGGGGTCATCATTTCTTAACCCCGGGGCCCCTACCGGCCTCGGGGTGAACGGTAATTTCCCCACCTCCGGCACCCCCTCGGGGTCGGGGTGGGGTCATCATTTCTTAACCCCGGGGCCCCTACCGGCCTCGGGGTGAACGGTAACCTCCCCCACCCTCCGGCCCCACCTCCGGCACCCCTCGGGGTCGGGGTGGGGTCATCATTTCTTAACCCCGGGGCCCCTACCGGCCTCGGGGTGAACGGTAATTTCCCCACCTCCGGCACCCCCTCGGGGTCGGGGTGGGGTCATCATTTCTTAACCCCGGGGCCCCTACCGGCCTCGGGGTGAACGGTAATTTCCCCACCTCCGGCACCCCCTCGGGGTCGGGGTGGGGTCATCATTTCTTAACCCCGGGGCCCCTACCGGCCTCGGGGTGAACGGTAATTTCCCCACCTCCGGCACCCCCTCGGGGTCGGGGTGGGGTCATCATTTCTTAACCCCGGGGCCCCTACCGGCCTCGGGGTGAACGGTAATTTCCCCACCTCCGGCACCCCCTCGGGGTCGGGGTGGGGTCATCATTTCTTAACCCCGGGGCCCCTACCGGCCTCGGGGAACGGTAATTTCCCCGGGGTCGGGGTGGGGTCATCCTTAACCCCGGGGCCCCTACCGGCCTCGGGGTGAACGGTAATTTCCTCGGGGTCGGGGTGGGGTCATCATTTCTTAACCCCGGGGCCCCTACCAGCCTCGGGTGAACGGTAATTTCCCCACCTCCGGCACCCTCTCAGGGTCGGAGTGGGGCCCCTACTGGCTTCAGGGTGCATGGTCGACACGCTATTCAACCGCCGAAGAAAACAGCAACTGTCAGCATGCACGGTGCTCACGCATGATCTTCGGCACATGGCTGTGCCTTGCCGTAGTACCATTTAGTACTCCTGTAAAGTGTGCCCCAGTACGGAGGGTCATGCCTCATAACGATGTTTGGCGCGTTGCACGCCTCTGTGCGCCACCACGCCTTACTAGGATGTACGACTCGCCGCCTCTAGCAATAGGAGCCCACCCGTCCATCAATGACAGTACAAGAAAGGCCTTCCGAAGCTGCACGTCACGGTATTCAGACAGGTATAAAAGAGACATATTCAGGCTGTAAGATCTGAACTGACTCTCTGAGCTTTCTCCTTTTGATCAGAAACCCTAACTGCCCCAGCTTCTCTTCGCGGGGGGTGGTTCCTTGTCTGAACCCAAGCCATTAACTTGATCGTCGGAGGGTCCCCACCGGTGCTACCGGTCCCCGGGGACTTTTCTTGCAGGATTTCCCGGAGCGAGACATCCGTCGTCCCCGACGTTCGAAGGCGGTGACTTGGCGTCATCAGATTGGCGCGCCAGGAAGGGGGGGTGTAAGAGAGACTTCGAACCAGCGGCTTTCTTTCTTCGAGACCTTAAAGCCATGGTGACAACTCGAATGAAGGGAGCTTCAGCCGGTCGCGCTGGGAGGCAGCGCTGCGGGGCTGGTCCACCCGCGGAGGCCCCCCCAGCTCTCGTATCTTGTTTCCCAGAGCCTCCGAACCCCCAGGAGGCAGGGCCTTCTGCTCCGCAGAATGGCGCCCCTGCATCCGCTCCACAGCCACTTCAAGAAGATCGATTCGCTGACCTGGCCACCCAGGTCCAGTCGCTGGCAGCGGCGGTCAAAAGCATGCAGCAGCAGCAACAAGTAGCCTTGCGACAGCCGGAGCCGAGCCCATCTGTCCCAGGGGCGGTGCAGCCCAGTCAGCACTCCTCCCGCCGGAGGTCGCCCGTTCCTGCAGATCATCGCCACCGATCTCCAGCCAAGCCGCATCGCCGCGAGGCGTCCAAAAGGCCCCGGTCTCCTTCTCGCCACGCCAGCATCTCTCCTAAGCGACGGCACGGAAAGGAGGCGGAGCGCGCGCGCCGACATCGTCGCCTCCGCTCTTCTTCTGAGTCTTCAGGGGAGGGTTCCGTTGATGGCCGGATGCCTCGCCGAGCTGAGCGGCGACTCGAGGAGTGTAATCAGAAGTTGGAAGAACTTAGCCGTCGAATCACCCACCTGCCGGAGACTGATTACGACAGTCGGCCTCCCCTGTCCCGCCGCATCATGGAGGAGCCAATCTCTACCCGGTTCCGCCTTCCTCAGCTGGACCCTTATGACGGGACTACGGACCCCCTGGACCATTTGGAAAGTTACAAGGTGCTCATGCAGGTTCAGGGGGCCACAGACTCCCTTATGTGTGTGGCCTTCCCTGCCACTCTGAAAAAAGCTGCCCGGGCCTGGTACTCTCGCCTGCCGCCACGGAGCATCGACTCCTTTCGCCAGTTGGAGAGGGCTTTCCTGGCCCACTTTGACGCCTGCCGGAAGATCCCGAGGGTGGCGGACAGTCTATTTGCTGTCCAGCAGAAGAATGGCGAGTCCCTGCGAGACTACGTCGCCCGGTTTAAGGAGGCCGCCCTGGAGGTATATAACTTGGAGGACTCAGTGGCTACCTTGGCTCTGAAGCGAGGGCTCCGCCCTTCCCGTTTCGCGTATTCTCTTGACAAGAAGCCACCGGGTTCCTACTCCGAACTCCTGATCCGCGCCCAGAAATACATCCGGGCAGATGAAGCTGACTTTTCTCGGCGTGAGGCCGGCGGGAACGTACCCCGGAAGCCAGCCCAGCCAGAACCTGCGGAAGCCCGCCCCAGGAGGCCCGAGCCTCCTCGTCGACCAGACAACCGCCCTCGACCTCCTGCACCAAGAGACGGGCCGTATACTCCGTTGCTTGCTCCCATATCCCAGATCCTGCTCGAGATCGAAGGGGAGCCTTACCTGCAACGTCCTCCTCCCATCAACCCGAAGATCCCCCGGAACAAGAGCCTCTACTGCCGCTACCACCGGGACCATGGCCACAACACCGACGACTGCCGGCAGCTGAAGAAAGCCATTGAAGATCTCATTCAACAGGGCCACCTGAGGAAGTTCGTCCAAAGGAACAACCCAGGAGCTCCCGGCCCATCAGCGCCTGCACCGCCGATGATTGATAACGCCCCGACGGAGAAGACGGTAGCGATGATCTCCTGGGGGGCAGGGGGCCCGCCGAAGAGACCGAGGGGGGAGGGGGAGCGGAGGCTATAATTCCTTTTTTCGAAGAGGGCCTAGAGGGGGTTGTAAACAAAGATGATGATAGCGTCGTCGTATCCATGACGATCGCTAAGCACCCTGTAAAACGAATCCTGGTCGACAGTGGAAGTTCAGTAGATGTTTTAAACTACGACGCCTTTGTTCGCATGAACCTGTCGCATGATTTACTTCAACCTGTCGTCACGCCTTTGATGGGATTCACGGGGGATTCTGTGAGGGTCGAGGGGGAGATTACTCTTCCTGTGACAGCCGGAATGGCTCCGTGCCAGAGCACTGTCCTCATAAAGTTTTGGTGGTCCGTGTGCCCCTGGCGTACAATGCGATCCTGGGAGGCCCGGGCTCAACCTCTTGGATGCCGTCATTCCACCAAGCGACTCCTAGTGAGGTTCCCGACCACCAGCGGGATCGGCGAGATGCGAGGAGAGCAGGACCTGCCGGCGCTATGCTATCACTTGGCCCCCAGTCCCCAGGGGGCAGTGCTTGCACCACCGTCGACATCGACATCGGAAACTCTTGACCCACGGACCTTGGAGAGGAGGGGGGAACCGGCCGAGCGGCTGCTTACCTTCCCCTCGGGGAGGACCCCGCGCAGACGGTTCGAGTCGGAGCTTCGCTTCCTGACGAAGCCCGTGACCAGCTCCTAACCTTTCTACGGGCCAACGCCGACGTTTTCGCGTGGTCAGCATCTGACATGCCCGGGATCCCGGAGGAGGTGATTACGCACCAGCTCAACATCCGACCAGAGTGCCGGCCCATCAGGCAGAAGAAAAGAAGTTTTGCTCCGGACCGGCAGAAGGCTGTCGACGAGGAGGTGCGGAAGCTGTTGGCGGCTGGCCACATTCGTGAGGTGCGCTACCCCGACTGGTTGGCGAATGTCGTGATGGTTCGGAAGGCCAGTGGGAGCTGGAGGATGTGTGTGGACTTCACCGACCTCAACAAGGCGTGCCCCAAGGACAGCTTTCCGCTCCCCCGAATCGACCAGCTGGTGGACGCCACCTCCGGGCACGGGACGCTCAGTTTCATGGATGCGTTCTCGGGGTACAATCAAATCAAGATGAGCTCAGTAGACGAGGAGGCAACCTCCTTTGTCACGGAGAAGGGGATCTACTGTTACAGAGTGATGCCTTTCGGGCTGAAAAACGCCGGGGCCACTTATCAAAGGTTGATGAACAAGGTTTTCGAGAATCAGCTGGGGCGCAATATGGAGGTCTATGTGGACGACATGCTGACTAAAAGTACCAGCGCAGAAGACCATGTGACCGATCTCGGGGAGACTTCGGCAATCTGCGCCGGTACCAGGTGAAGCTCAACCCCCACAAATGCGCCTTTGGAGTGGCGGCCGGCAAGTTCCTGGGTTTCATGGTGACCCAGCGCGGGATCGAAGCCAACCCCGACAAGATCAGAGCTATCCTGGAGATGCGACCCCCGGTCAGCAAGAAGGAGGTGCAGCGCCTGACGGGGAGGGTGGCGGCCCTGAGTCGTTTCATGTCAAGGTCGGCGGAGAGGTGTCTACCCTTTTTCAAGGCGCTGCGCAAGATTAACGGCTTCGAGTGGACGAAAGAATGTCAGAGCTCCTTTGAAGAATTGAAGCAGTTTCTCTCCACTCCGCCACTGCTATCCAAGCCCGAAAATGGGGAGGAGCTCTTCCTGTATCTGGCCGCTTCCCCGGAGGCTGTCAGCTCGGTACTGGTGCACATGGATACCGACGGAACTCAGAAGCCGATCTACTACACCAGCAAAATACTCCATGACGCGGAGACCAGGTATTCAAAAACTGAGAAGATCATCTTCGCTCTGGTGGTCTCTACTCAGCGCCTCCGGCCTTATTTTCAAGCTCATCCCATCGTGGTGCTTACGGATCAGCCCCTGCGAGCTATCCTGTCTCGCCCCGACACCTCCGGCCGGCTGGCTAAATGGGCCATCAAGTTAGGCGAGTTCGATCTGTCCATCCGACCGAGGTCAGCCATGAAGTCTCAGGTGTTGGCGGACTTCCTAGTCGAATGTTCCTGGACCAAGAAGGACATGGAGGAGGCGCAACCGGAGGAGTTTGGGGACCCCCCCTCATCAGGGGAGGTGGAGGATTGGATCCTGCATGTGGACGGAGCGGCAAACTCCCAAGGGAGCGGTGCCGGGCTCATCCTTGCAAGCCCGGAGGGAGATGTAGTAGAGTACGCCCTCAGATTCCAGTTCCCGGCGACCAATAATCAGGCGGAGTACGAAGCCCTGCTGGCGGGGTTGAGACTAGCCAAGGAATTGGGCGCGGGGCGCTTGAGGGCCTTTACCGACTCTCAGCTCATTTCTGGGCAAATTACTGGTGAATACGAGGCTAGGGACCCGGTCATGTCCCGTTACCTAAGCAAGGTGCAGTCCCAGGCGTCTCATTTTTCTTACTTCCGTGTCAGCTATATCCCCAGGGCAGAGAATGCCAGAGCTGACTCCCTGTCCCGCTTGGCCACTTCGGTCGATGGGGCGTTAGGGAGGACATACGTGGAGCATCTACCAGCCCCAAGCATTGAGACCGCGGAAGAAGCGTTGCCAGTGGAGCCGGAGCCCTCCTGGATGGATGCCTACATCCGATACTTAACCGACGGTACCCTCCCGGGGGACCCAGCGGAGGCCAAACAGCTTAAGCGAAGGCCCCGAGATTCTTGATGATGGACGGGAAGCTTTATCGAAGATCATTCTCATATCCGGTCCTTAGGTGTGTAGGGCCATCGGAGTCGGATTATATCCTTAGGGAGATCCATGAAGGCATATGCGGGAGTCATCTGGGGGGCAGAGCCCTGGCTTACAAGGCTCTGCGCCAAGGGTACTTCTGGCTGACGATGAAGGAGGACGCGGCCGAGCTTGTCAAGAAGTGTGATATCTGCCAACGTCATGCCAATATCCAGCGACAACCGACGTCTAACCTGACCCCCGTGATGGCGCCTTGGCCCTTTGCCCAGTGGGGCATGGATATCTTGGGTCCATTTCCCCCGGCTTCCGGGCAGCGAAAGTTCTCTTGGTGGCGGTGGACCACTTCACCAAGTGGGTCGAAGCTGAGGCTTTGGCCAAGATTACCGAGAGCAAAGTAAGATCTTTTTTCTGGAAGTCAATCATATGTCGGTTTGGCCTGCCGCGCACACTGGTCACCGATAATGGCCGTCAGTTTGATAATGCACCTTTTCGGGAGTTCTGCTCCGAGCTGGGAATTTTTCAAAGATTTACTTCCGTCGGACATCCTCAAACCAACGGGGCGGCTGAAGTGACCAACCGAATTATTCTCCAAGGACTGAAGTCTCGGCTGGACGGTTGCAAGGGACGTTGGGTAGAGGAGCTCCCCAACGTGCTATGGGCCTATCACACGACGCCTCGAGCCCCCACTGGGGAGACGCCATTCAGCCTAGTTTTTGGCTCAGAAGCTGTTATCCCCGTGGAGATCGGAGCACCTAGCCCTCGAGTGGAGGCTTACAGTGAAGAAGGTAATTCTGACCAACTGAGAGCCAACCTCGACCTGGTGGAGGAAATGCGGGGCAGGGCGCGGCTTCGAATGGCAACTTACCGGCAACGGGCCGCGAAGTACTACAACGCGCGTGTGCGCCCTCGAACGTTCCTACCAGGAGACCTAGTTCTCCGGCGGGCCGAGGTCTCAAAGCCAACTGAAGGAGGTAAGCTAGCCCCTAACTGGGAAGGACCCTACCGGATCACCGAGACGCTGCACCACGGAGCTTATAAAATCGAAGGACTTGATGGGACGCCACTTCCCAGGACGTGGAATGCGGATAACCTCGCCGGTATTATCAGTAATGTATCCATTTTTTCATGATAAGCATTGTCCCGTGTTTGCTTGGGTATTCATCCCTTATTCAATGCTAACAAGATTCAATTTTAGTTATCTAAATCTTCTCAAAGCCCTGCACCAGCCAGGCATAAGCCCAGTGTACCACTGGCAGAGCGGTGTACCACCGGCTCTCAACAACAAAAGCCCGGCACTCCGTCGGCACTCAAAGCCCTGCACCAGCCAGGCATAAGCCCAGTGTACCACTGGCAGAGCGGTGTACCACCGGCTCTCAACAACAAAAGCCCGGCACTCGTCGGCACTCAAAGCCCTGCACCAGCCAGGCATAAGCCCAGTGTACCACTGGCAGAGCGGTGTACCACCGGCTCTCAACAACAAAAGCCCGGCACTCCGTCGGCACTCAAAGCCCTGCACCAGCCAGGCATAAGCCCAGTGTACCACTGGCAGAGCGGTGTACCACCGGCTCTCAACAACAAAAGCCCGGCACTCCGTCGGCACTCAAAGCCCTGCACCAGCCAGGCATAAGCCCAGTGTACCACTGGCAGAGCGGTGTACCACCGGCTCTCAACAACAAAAGCCCGGCACTCGTCGGCACTCAAAGCCCTGCACCAGCCAGGCATAAGCCCAGTGTACCACTGGCAGAGCGGTGTACCACCGGCTCTCAACAACAAAAGCCCGGCACTCGTCGGCACTCAAAGCCCTGCACCAGCCAGGCATAAGCCCAGTGTACCACTGGCAGAGCGGTGTACCACCGGCTCTCAACAACAAAAGCCCGGCACTCCGTCGGCCACTCAACAGCCCTGCACCAGCCAGGCATAAGCCCAGTGTACCACTGGCAGAGCGGTGTACCACCGGCTCTCAACAACAAAAGCCCGGCACTCGTCGGCACTCAAAGCCCTGCACCAGCCAGGCATAAGCCCAGTGTACCACTGGCAGAGCGGTGTACCACCGGCTCTCAACAACAAAAGCCCGGCACTCCGTCGGCACTCAAAGCCCTGCACCAGCCAGGCATAAGCCCAGTGTACCACTGGCAGAGCGGTGTACCACCGGCTCTCAACAACAAAAGCCCGGCGGCACTCAAAGCCCTGCACCAGCCAGGCATAAGCCCAGTGTACCACTGGCAGAGCGGTGTACCACCGGCTCTCAACAACAAAAGCCCGGCACTCCGTCGGCACTCAAAGCCCTGCACCAGCCAGGCATAAGCCCAGTGTACCACTGGCAGAGCGGTGTACCACCGGCTCTCAACAACAAAAGCCCGGCACTCCGTCGGCACTCAAAGCCCTGCACCAGCCAGGCATAAGCCCAGTGTACCACTGGCAGAGCGGTGTACCACCGCTCTCAACAACAAAAGCCCGGCACTCCGTCGGCACTCAAAGCCCTGCACCAGCCAGGCATAAGCCCAGTGTACCACTGGCAGAGCGGTGTACCACCGGCTCTCAACAACAAAAGCCCGGCACTCGTCGGCACTCAAAGCCCTGCACCAGCCAGGCATAAGCCCAGTGTACCACTGGCAGAGCGGTGTACCACCGGCTCTCAACAACAAAAGCCCGGCACTCCGTCGGCACTCAAAGCCCTGCACCAGCCAGGCATAAGCCCAGTGTACCACTGGCAGAGCGGTGTACCACCGGCTCTCAACAACAAAAGCCCGGCACTCCGTCGGCACTCAAAGCCCTGCACCAGCCAGGCATAAGCCCAGTGTACCACTGGCAGAGCGGTGTACCACCGGCTCTCAACAACAAAAGCCCGGCACTCCGTCGGCACTCAAAGCCCTGCACCAGCCAGGCATAAGCCCAGTGTACCACTGGCAGAGCGGTGTACCACCGGCTCTCAACAACAAAAGCCCGGCACTCCGTCGGCACTCAAAGCCCTGCACCAGCCAGGCATAAGCCCAGTGTACCACTGGCAGAGCGGTGTACCACCGGCTCTCAACAACAAAAGCCCGGCACTCCGTCGGCACTCAAAGCCCTGCACCAGCCAGGCATAAGCCCAGTGTACCACTGGCAGAGCGGTGTACCACCGGCTCTCAACAACAAAAGCCCGGCACTCCGTCGGCACTCAAAGCCCTGCACCAGCCAGGCATAAGCCCAGTGTACCACTGGCAGAGCGGTGTACCACCGGCTCTCAACAACAAAAGCCCGGCACTCGTCGGCACTCAAAGCCCTGCACCAGCCAGGCATAAGCCCAGTGTACCACTGGCAGAGCGGTGTACCACCGGCTCTCAACAACAAAAGCCCGTCGGCACTCAAAGCCCTGCACCAGCCAGGCATAAGCCCAGTGTACCACTGGCAGAGCGGTGTACCACCGGCTCTCAACAACAAGCCCGGCACTTCGTCGGCACTTAAAGCCCGCGCCGATCAAGCATAAAACCCGGCTAACCGCCGGCGGATTGACGTATCAAGGGTTCTTCGCAGTCAGGACCCCGCACTTTACCGGTCAGGTCAAAGCCAAGTCCCGCGGGCATCAAGCCGCGCGCCAGACCAACGCCAGGTTCGATGCTTGATCAAGCGTCACGCCTGTGGCCCCAAGGGCGCCTACCGGCCTAGTCTCCGGTCAGCGGCGCCCCAGCTCCCAAAATTCAATCCCACCTAACTTTAACTAGCGAGTTCATGTAATTAAGGCGGAACAGCGTGGGTAGGAAGGTGTTCCCTAGAATCGACGGAACGAACGGACTCGTGTGATCACATGTCAAACAGCAAAGTCAATAACAGTGCAGAAGTCGTCGAGAAAGGTACTTTCATTAATAGAAGGGGATTACAAAACCCCGACATAGTCGGGCTTACAGAAGCAAAAAAAAAAAAAAAAAAGGCAGCAAAGTAACGGGTGCGAGTTCAGGGCTCCGCCGGTGCGGGTTCGTCATCGGAAGGGGACGGGTCCGACGATGGCTCTGGCTCAACCTCCAGGGCGCGAGGGAAATCTAGGTCCTTGGCCACTTTTTCTTTGGCATACTGGAATCCGTCGAGGAACGCGGCGGCCGAAGCTTCGGCTAGGTCGTCTGTGTAACGCTCAGACGACCTGTACTCTTCGACAAGCCTAGCAGCTCGAGTTTTTTCTGCGGCTAAGGCTTCCGCTGCGTCCCTCTCGGTTTCTCTGGCGCGACCTAACTCCTCCTTATGCCGGCCAGCCTCTTCTTTTGCCGCTTCGGCCTCTGCTCTCGCCGCTCTAGCCTCCTCCGACGCCGCTCCCGCCCGTTCCTCTGCTCCCGAAGAGCCTCGGTTAGCTCCGAGATGTGAATGTCTCTCGCCATAACCGCGCTCTCGGACTCCATCATCTGGGAGATCGCCGCGCGCGCGCGGTTGGCCTCGATCTCCGCTTTGCCCTCGGCGGCTCTTACCTCGCTGGCGCAGGACTCTTTGATCTCCCCCAGTGCCTTCTCTGCTGCCTCTGCGCGATCCTGCATCTCCCGGAGAAGGTTCTTCTCCCCGCGGATCACTTCCCTAGCGGCCTTTAGGGAATGCACAATCTGCGCGCACAAGCCTCAAGTCAGCAAAATATGTATACATGAACAATAAGAGATAAAGGGCAAAAAGGTCGCCTACCCTGAACGCAGCGGCATAGGATTCCCTGAAAAATTCGCCTGTCTTCTGACGACCGAGGCCTTCGGTGATCCTAGGGTCCAGAACCGAGCCCAGGACCCGCTCGGCCAAATAGCCATCACCCAGGAAGTCCAGGGGCGACCTGGATGCGTCCCCACTTCCCTCTGCCGCCTCTGACCTCCCCGGCCCTGTGGGCGGGTCGCCCCTAACCGGCCCCTCGGGGGCTGGACTGATGGGACCGGATGGCCCCTCACCCCAGTCCCGGCTGGCACCAAATGAAGTCGCTCCCTCGGGAGCCGGGAGCCCTCCGGTCGGCACGGGCTCCCCCGCCACCGACTCTGCAGCAGTACCTCCCGCTGCGGCTCCAGCCTCCGGTGGAGTGTCGGCCGTGAGGTCGACCTCCGCGGGGACAGGGATGTGTTGCGGAATCCCGGGAGGGGAGGTCCTCGCTGGGGAGGAGGCCCTCGCGGAGGAGGAGGAGGCCCGGATCACCAAGCGCTTCGGGGCCGGGGCTTGCTGCCCCCCGGATGATCCTTCCCGACCCCTCTTCTTGATGACCTTTAACAATTTCGCCCTCGGAACCTTCATTGCTGCACAATGCAAGTCAAGTTTTCAGCAAAAAAAAAAAAAAAAAAAAAAAAAAAAAGAAAAGAAAAGAGAGGAAAGGGATTTTTAGCTAAGTGCGAAGAGGACTTACCCCGATGGGAGACTAGGCCCGCCAACTCGAAGTTCTCCTCCCCTAGCAGTAGGGTGTACCGGGGAATCTCGGCAGTCAGCAAGGCCCCCATCGCTTCCCGGTCCCCAGGCTGGACGGTCGCGACGTTCCCTCGGAGGTCGGGGTTCCCCCACCGGGGCCGGACTTGATCGATATTAGCAAAGAAGAAACGGGGTTTCCACCCCTTAATCGATGAAGGCAAAAGGAGTTTGATGACCCTATTGGGTCGGGGCTGAAACACCCACCACCCCTTCTGGGCCCGAAGAGAATAAAAGTTACGGAACAAACTAACCCTAGGGGTAATACCTAGGCGATGACAAAGGATAACAAAGGCGCTAATTACCCGACAAGAGTTCGGGACTAGCTGGGAGGGGGTTAAGGAATAGAAGTCAAGGAGCGTGATAAAGAAAGGGTGGAAAGGAGGACGGAGGCCTACCTGTAGGCAGACCTCGTAAAAAGCTACGCGACCGGGTCGGGAGGAGATAACCCGGTCGTCGGGGGTCGGAAGAAATAATTTGATCTCCTGAGGGATCCGATAACGGGCCCGGATCCTTTCCAGATCCGACCGTGTCATCGAGGAGGCTACCCCCCCTGGGGATTCCTCCACCCTCGAGGAGGTCCCGACCCCCGGCCGACGACCCCTCAACGAGGCTCCACCGGCAGCTCCCCCGGCTCCGCCGGCGGCCTGCCGCCGGGCCAAAGGAATGTGGTCCTCTGAATCAGAGGACCATTCGACTGGAGGAGAAGGAGAAGGGGTTTGGGGCCCCACAGAGGGAGGACGGTCCTCAGAACCGTCCTCCGATGTCCAAGAGGGTAGACTCATGAAAAAAGAAGAATCAAGATGAAAGAAGCTGACCTGGAGAAACAAGGAAAGTCGGACGCGAGCTTGCAGGTTGCAGGAGCACTAGGGGAACAGGCAGAGAGGAAGACGATGATGGGGTGGTATGGTGCCAGTTCCTTCCCCCTCGCCTGGCTTTGTGGGGTTTTCGAAACATCCCGCCATGTCCCGTCGGCCACGCGGCCCTTCACCATACGCTGGCTCGCCTCGAGGAATGCCCCAGCGCGCGGCGCGATACGCCCCCGACCGATGGTGGGGCCCCCGTTGATATCGCCGTAATGGGAAGAAATCATTACGCACCTTTCCGCGCGGACTTCGAAGAGTTGATCCTCACTTTCGAGGACGATCGTGGCTGGCGTGATACGGAAGGCCGTCTCTTTGCATCCCCCGTACCGTCCGCATAAGGAACAAGGCTAGGGATCAGCCACGTGGAGAACGCCCCTTGGGCCTCAGCGGTGGGACCCGCTTCGCCCCAGGGGCGAGGGGGCATCTGATATGACTGATCCCAACGTCATATGACTGGTCCCAACGTCATCAGGCAGAGTAACGGCAGTCAGTCATTTCCCCACCTCCGGCACCCCCTCGGGGTCGGGGTGGTCATCATTTCTTAACCCCGGGGCCCCTACCCTCGGGGCGAACGGTAATTTCCCCACCTCCGGCACCCCCGGGGTCGGGGTGGGGTCATCATTTCTTAACCCCGGGGCCCCTACCGGCCTCGGGGAACGGTAATTTCCCCACCTCCGGCACCCCTCGGGGTCGGGGTGGGGTCATCATTTCTTAACCCCGGGGCCCCTACCGGCCTCGGGGAACGGTAATTTCCCCACCTCCGGCACCCCCTCGGGGTCGGGGTGGGGTCATCATTTCTTAACCCCGGGGCCCCTACCGGCCTCGGGGTGAACGGTAATTTCCCCACCTCCGGCACCCCCTCGGGGTCGGGGTGGGGTCATCATTTCTTAACCCCGGGGCCCCTACCGGCCTCGGGGTGAACGGTAATTTCCCCACCTCCGGCACCCCCTCGGGGTCGGGGTGGGGTCATCATTTCTTAACCCCGGGGCCCCTACCGGCCTCGGGGTGAACGGTAATTTCCCCACCTCCGGCACCCCCTCGGGGTCGGGGTGGGGTCATCATTTCTTAACCCCGGGGCCCCTACCGGCCTCGGGTGAACGGTAATTCCCCACCTCCGGCACCCCCTCGGGGTCGGGGTGGGGTCATCATTTCTTAACCCCGGGGCCCCTACCGGCCTCGGGGTGAACGGTAATTTCCCCACCTCCGGCACCCCCTCGGGGTCGGGGTGGGGTCATCATTTCTTAACCCCGGGGCCCCTACGGCCTCGGGGAACGGTAATTTCCCCACCTCCGGCACCCCCTCGGGGTCGGGGTGGGGTCATCATTTCTTAACCCCGGGGCCCCTACCGGCCTCGGGGGAACGGTAATTTCCCCACCTCCGGCACCCCCTCGGGGTCGGCATCATTTCTTAACCCCGGGGGCCTCGGTAATTTCCCCACCTCCGGCACCCCCTCGGGGTCGGGGTGGGGTCATCATTTCTTAACCCCGGGGCCCCTACCGGCCTCGGGGCGAACGGTAATTTCCCCACCTCCGGCACCCCTCGGGGTCGGGGTGGGGCCATCATTTCTTAACCCCGGGGCCCCTACCGGCCTCGGGGTGAACGGTAATTTCCCCACCTCCGGCACCCCCTCGGGGTCGGGGTGGGGTCATCATTTCTTAACCCGGGCCCCTACCGGCCTCGGGGTGAACGGTAATTCCCCGCCTCCGGCACCCCCTCGGGGTCGGGGTGGGGTCATCATTTCTTAACCCCGGGGCCCTACCAGCCTCGGGGTGAACGGTAATTTCCCCACCTCCGGCACCCTCTCAGGGTCGGAGTGGGGCCCCTACTGGCTTCAGGGTGCATGGTCGACACGCTATTCAACCGCCGAAGAAAACAGCAACTGTCAGCATGCACGGTGCTCACGCATGATCTTCGGCACATGGCTGTGCCTTGCCGTAGTACCATTTAGTACTCCTGTAAAGTGTGCCCCAGTACGGAGGGTCATGCCTCATAACGATGTTTGGCGCGTTGCACGCCTCTGTGCGCCACCACGCCTTACTAGGATGTACGACTCGCCGCCTCTAGCAATAGGAGCCCAACCACGTCCATCAGTGACAGTACAAGAAAGGCCTTCCGAAGCTGCACGTCACGGTATTCAGACAGGTATAAAAGAGACATATTCAGGCTGTAAGAAAAATCTGAACTGACTCTCTGAGCTTTCTCCTTTTGATCAGAAACCCTAACTGCCCCAGCTTCTCTTCGCGGGGGGTGGTTCCTTGTCTGAACCCAAGCCATTAACTTGATCGTCGGAGGGTCCCCACCGGTGCTACCGGTCCCCGGGGGCTTTTCTTGCAGGATTTTCCGGAGCGAGACATCCGTCGTCCCCGACGTTCGAAGGCGGTGACTTGGCGTCATCAGATCCCTAAAGGAATTCCAAGAATTATGGACAACCCATGATCTAGGCTGTTGCATTTCATCTGTTCTAATGGAGGAGAAATCATCTAACTCATCCTTTATGATCTCCAAGTTGTTTGATAAAATCAGCTTGCTGGGTGAAACAACCTGGCACATTAGCAAACTAGAGTTTACACTTCCATGTAAAAGCTTAAAAAATGCAATCAGAGAACATTTTTGAATAACTTAATTAGTGCACGTCAAATTTAGGATGGAGGGTACCTGAATGCAGTTGATTTTTTGTATTTGGCACCAATCAATCAATCCGGGGCAGTCCCCAATTTCCACATCATTAGGCATACATAAGAGTTGTCTTCTGCCATGATCCGAAGCCTAGGACACCTTCTTATACGTAGATCTATGAGAGAAGTAAGGTTTTGCAGCCCCGATAATAATACCAACTGTTGACATTCCACAATTTGCAGATGTTTTAGCTTTATTGGCAATCCTTCCTCTGATATAAGTTGGAGTTGAGGACAATTGCATACATCTAATCCTTCAACTGAGTGGAGATTATGCAGCCCTTTAATTGATGTGAGTTGCCGGCAATCAGAAATACACACCTTCCTAAGCATTGATTGAAGTCGTCCTTTTGGTGTGGTCATAACAAATATTTGTTCCAGTTTTTGATCCCCAAAGGAATTCCAAGAATTATGGACAACCCACGATCTAGGCTGTTGCATTTCATCTGTTCTAATGGAGGAGAACTCATCCTTTATGATCTTCCAGTTGTTTGATAAAATCAGCTTGTCGAGTGAAGCAACCTGGCACATTAGCAAACTAGAGTTTACACTTCCATATAACAGCTTAAAAAATGCAATCAGAGAACATTTTTGAATAACTTAATTAGTGCACATCAAATTTAGGATGGAGGGTACTGAATGCAGTTGATTTTTTGTATTTGGCACCAATCAATCAATCCGGGGCAGTTCCCAATTTCCACATCATTAGGCATACATAAGAGTTTGTCTTCTGCCATGATCCGAAGCCCAGGATACCTTCTTATACGTAGATCTTTGAGAGAAGTAAGGTTTTGCAGCCCCAATAATAATTCCAACTGTTGACATCCCATAATTTGCAGATCTATGAGAGAAGTAAGGTTTTGCAGCCCCGATAATAATGCCAACAGTTGACATTCTATAATTTGCAGATGTTTTAGCTTTATTGGCAATCCTTCCTCTGATATAAGTCGGAGTTGAGGACAATTGTATACATCCAGTTCTTCAAGTGAGTGGAGATTATGCAGCCCTTTAATTGATGTGAGTTGCCGGCAATCATAAATACGCACCTTCCTAAGCATTGATGGAAGTGGTCCTTTTGGTGTGATCATATCCAATTTCCAAGAGAATCATGAATGTACAGAGGAAGCGACCTTACGTTATCACAATGGATTATGGTGATCTCTTTAAGCGATGCCAAGGAGAAAGGATCACCCATCCATTTTGGAAATTTGGAACCACAATAACTTTCTATATTCAACTTTTGAGGTTGGTGTGAGGTTGGAGGTACTCGAGAATGGCTTCCTCCATTTTTTCATCAGATGGGACATCCTTGGTGTTTTCTGGACTAACTGCCAGATGTATGCTTGTACCTACCACAGCACAGGGACAATCAGTCCATTGTAGAATCAACTCCTCAAGTCGATGCTTAGATTTAAGATTGGCATCCCTGGCATCCTCTATTTTGACCAATTTCCTAAGCCAGAGTTCCTTGGAGCTCTACCAAGTTCTTCAGTACTCCTATCCCACCCTGACCCTCACCTCCTCTCACATTAAATTCTCCGCACAAACTTTGAAGATTTGTTAGTTTCTCGACCGCAGCTGGAATGTACGGCCGCATTATAGGACCATGTTTATAGAATTCCAGGTATCGTAGGTTAATAAGCTTATTTAGGCCGTCTGGTAACTCTGAAAGATACACACATTCAAGGATCAATGTCTGTAGGTGATAGAGGAGACATACTGATTCAGGAGGCCTCTTAATATATTCAGATTCGATATGTAAGTCTTATTGATACGGCTGGCCGTTTCCTCTGGAGTAGTATTATCTTCTGCACAATTTTCGAAAGCAATGATGTGACAACGAAACCCAAAGCCTCCAGCATCGGTCTTCGGAACCGGCCTCCAGCGTCGGCCTCAGACTCATACAGCCAGCGTCGGCCTCTTGAGCTAGACAGCCAGCGTCGGCCTTTTAAGCCAGACAGCCAGCGTCGGCCTCAGAGCCAGACAGCCAGTGTCGGCCACCAGCGCCGGCCCCCGGCGTCGGCCTCCAGCGTCGGCCTCTTGAGCCAGACAGCCAGTGTCGGCCACCAGCGCCGGCCCCCGGCGTTGGCCTCCAGCGTCGGCCCCCAGCGTCAGCCATCAGCATCGGCCTCCAACATTGGCCACAGGTGTCGGCCTTAATAATAAATCCCAGTACTGAAGCTTTGGTTCCGGCATCCGGCATTGCCACCCAACGTCGGCCCCCAGGGTCGACCTTCATACTAGGATTAGTCTTGGGCAACTGACCCCGCGATCTAAGGGCTACTACCGGATAGCTCGGGCGTGTCAGCCTGATCAGCAGTTACCGCTATAAGCGGCCCTTATCCAGCAACAACTTACCGTTCGATGAAACATCACAACGGAACAGATCCGACGGTTCCAACAGACCAAGGTATACGGATCCCCAACAGGTATAAAAGGAGGATCCGAGCTCCATGCAGGGGACTCTCTTTTCCTCTCTCTCTAAAATAAGACTTGCTTTACAACAGTCCGACAAAGATCACATCCCTGTTCGACGACTCACTAACTTGGGCGTCGGAGGGTCCCCGCCGGAACCACCGGTCCGGGACTTTTTGCAGGCTCTTGGAGGAAGACGGCGGCCTTTTCCAATAGACCAAGGCTCTTGGGGGAGACGACGGCCCTTCTACGCATCCAGTGATTTCAGCCTGCCCGACGTTCATCATACGTGAGTCGGCCGCAACAGATTGGCGCGCCAGGTAGGGGGGGCAAGCCAGGTCAAAAATTCTCCTTGGAACCCCTCCAGTTTTGCAAAGGAAGCGATGGTGACCATGCGAGCGCAAGAGGCCTCCTCCAACCAAGCAGCCGGGCACATCCCGCGAGTTGAGCATTCGGAGGTCAACCCCCATGCTCCACCCTCGCACCGACAAGCCAACCCGACTGACTTGATGTCCTAGCTCATCAGGTCCAGGATCTGACGATGATGGTCCGGGGGCTGCAAGAGCGTCATGTGGCTGCTGTAACACAACCCCCTGCGATGGGCGAAGGGGTGCGAGGAACAGTTCAGTCTCACTAGGGAGGAACCCCGCCTGAGGTTTCTCATCGTTCGTCCCCTGAACCTCATCATCAAGGGACCTCGAAGCGGCGATGGTCTCCCTCCCGTCGCCTCGGTCACTCCCACCGCCGACCGGAAGAAAAGGAGTCCAGGCGAGCACATTCGCTGCGCCGGCGATCTTCTTCTTTCGAATCATCCCAAGGGACCTCAAAGCGGCGACGGTCTCCCTCCCGTCGCTCCGGCCGTTCCCATCATCGACCGGAAGAAAAGGAGGCCAAGCGGGCACATTCTTTGCGCCGGCAATCTTCTTCTTCCGACTCATCCCGAGGTAACACTCCCCGGAGAACCACTCGACGGGCTGAGCAAAGGCTTGACGAGTACCATCAGCGGTTGGACGAACTCAGCCGTCGGATCGCCGATCCCTATGCAGCGGAGTATGAGCATCGCCCCCCGCTGTCTCGCCATATCATGGAGGAACCTGTCCCCCCCGGTTTCGTCTCCCTCAATTGGATCCATATGATGGAACGACGGACCCCTGGACCATCTGTAAAGCTACAAAGTCCTCATGCAGGTCCAGGGAGCGACGGATTCCTTATTGTGCGTCGCCTTCCCGGCCATGCTCCGTAAGGCGGCGCACGCGTGGTACTCCCGGCTGCCCCCCCGCAGCATCAACTCGTTTCGGCAACTTGAACGATCCTTCCTGGCTCATTTTGATGCCTGTCGAAAGATCCCATGAGTTGCCGATAGCCTTTTTGCTGTCCAACAGAGGAATGGCGAGACCTTAAAGGATTTCGTCGCTCGATTTAAGGAAGCAGCGCTGGAAGTATACAACCTGGAGGACTCCGTCGCCACCTTGGCCCTGAAGAGAGGACTTCGCCCGTCCAGATTTGCCTATTCCCTGGATAAGAAGCCTCCGCGCTCCTACGCCGAGCTTCTGAGCCGAGCACAGAAGTACATCCGTGCTGACGAAGCAGATTCTTCTAGGAGAGAAGTTGACAAGAATCCCAGTAATAAACCACCGCCTTCTGACCGTGCTGGTACACAACCACGAAAGCCCGAGCCTCCACGACGCTCAGATCGCCGGCCGCAGGCACTGGTTCCTAAAGAGCAATTCACTCCTCTCATGGCTCCCATCTCTCACATCCTGCTGGAGATTGAGGAAGAACCATATTTCAAGCATCCGACTCCCTTGAAGTCCGGGGGTCCCCGCAACAAGGAGTTCTACTACCGTTATCACCGAGACTACGGCCACGACACCGAAGACTGCCGTCATCTAGAAAAGGCCATCGAGGAGCTGGTTCAGCAAGGCCACCTGGGCAAGTTTGTTCGAAGAGGCAATCTCCCAGCGACGGGCTCCGTGGTGCCCCCAGGTTGCCCGGCTGGTGTGGACAATACCCCAACTGAAAAGACTATAGCTATGATCTCTTGGGGAGCGGATGGTGGTTCGAAGAGACCACGAGAGGGAATAGACTCTGTAATACCTTTCTTCGGAAAGGATCTAGATGGGGTAGTTAATAAACATGACGACAGCATCGTGGTGTCCATGACTATAGCTAAACACCCTGTAAAAAGAATTCTAATTGATAGTGGGAGCTCTGTGGACGTCTTGAGTTATGACGCTTTTGTTCGGATGAACTTATCAAGGTCTCTACTCCGACCCGTTGCCACACCGCTAATGGGTTTCACAGGAGACTCAGTGAGCGTCGAAGGTAAAATTGCTCTCCCGATCACGGCTGGAACTCCTCCACGCCAAAGCACCGTGGTCATAAACTTCTTGGTGGTCCGGGTCCCGCTGGCTTATAACGCCATCTTGGGAAGACCGGGGCT